>CM051010.1:16477124-16517124 GCA_027704905.1 Muraenolepis orangiensis | reverse complement strand
ACACCACGTATTGATACGTGATCAACTTGGGGATGGGATCCACACGTATCATAACATAACGACGACCGGTATGTTTTTAGACACCGTGATACAAGTATATTAACCACGGGCCCCAAATACAACATACAAGTGACGATAGACAGAAAATAGACCAAAAAAAAGACACCTCTTCCATACCCTGGCTGTCGAGCTCCTCCTCCTGCTGCTGTATCGACACCGTCCCGTCTTTGTGGAGGACGATGGAGGACGGGTCTTTCACCGGGCACCGTGCACCTGTCGCCGGGCGCGGCGCTCTCAGTCCTCCGCAGCACTGGTAGCACACGGCCCAGGCCTGCTCCTCGTTGATGGGCTGCTCGTAGGACTTCAGCACCTCCTCCAGAGACAGTTCCCGGAGGTCCGTGAGGTGGTCTCCTCCTCCTCCTCCCCCTCCCCGCGGCTCCCCGCCGCGGCGGCTCCCCGCGGTGGACACCGAGACCCGCGCGTCGTCTGAGCCGCCATCCGTCACCTCGCCTCGGTTGGTTGATCTGGCCATGGTTGGGTGGCTTAGGGCTGCGACAACCGCGATTATTATTAACCCATTCCTCCCTCCACGCGTCGGGGGGGGGGGGGGGGGCGGCAACCCGTATTATAGGGCTTCAATGACGCCGGGCCATGCAGACAGACGTGTGTCTCTCTCTGCTGTTGTTTTTGGAAGCGGTGTCCGCTGCTCTAAGCACCGACGCCGCAGCTGCCGCTGGTTTACACCATCATCACAACGCAGGGAGGGAAGGAGGGAAGGGGGAGTTCTGGTCTGCGGCGGTGCCGAATCCGATCAGCGTCACATGGAGGAGGGAGGAGTTGATGGAGGAGGAGGAAGAGGAGAAGGAAGAGAAGGAAGAGGAGGAGGAGGGGAGACGGGGAGAAGGGGGAGGAGGGGGAGGAGGAGGCGGGGTAGTTCAATCTCCTTCTTACACACGGTGGCGCAATGTTGACATGCGGGGCATCACGTTTCAATCACACAAATTTATTGAAACGTGATTTAGTTAGTCATGTTAGATCCCGATTAGATTAGATTAGATTAAAATTCATTGTCATTGCACAGTACAAGTACAGTACAGCGAAAATAATTTAGCAACTAACCAGAGTGCAAATGTTGCAGTAAAGTGCATGGTAATAATTTACAGTTTAAATTTGCAGGTTCAAAGAGAGTCTACTGGGTATTAAATGAGATATGAGCATAATAGGTATATATATATATATATATATATATATATATATATACACAGGTAAGTGAGTATTTAACAGGTAGTGATCAGTTATTGAAAGTAGGATTATATATATAGTTATATATAAATGTAAATGTATATACAAGTGAGCATATATAAATGTATGGCATACAGTTGCAAGAACAAGTATGCAAACCCTTTGGAATTACCTGGATTTCTGCATAAATTGGTCATAAAATGTGTTCTAATCTTCATCTAAGTCACAACAATAGACAAACACAGTCTGCTTAAACTAATACCACACAAACAATTATGTTTTCATGTTTTTATTGAACACACCATGTAAACATTCACAGTGCAGGGTGGAAAAAGTATGTGAACCCCTATGCTAATGACTTCTCCAAGAGCTAGTTGGAGTCAGGAGTCAGCCAACCTGGAGTCCAATCAATGAGACGAGATTGGAGGTGTTGGTTAAAGCTGCCCTTCCCTATAAAAAACACACACCAGTTTTGAGTTTGCTATTCTCAAGAAGCATTGCCAGATGTGAACTATGCCTTGCACAAAATAGCTCTCAGAAGACCTAAGATTAAGATTAAGCCTTGGTGTTCATCAGTCCACGGTAAGACAAATAAATGGAGAAAGTTCAGCACTGTTGCTACTCTCCCTAGGAGTGGCCGTCCTGTAAAGCGCAGAATGCTCAATGAGGTGAAGAAGAATCCTAGAGTGACAGCTAAAGACTTACAAAAATCTCTGTTGACGAATCTACAATGTAGAGTTCATGGGAGGACACCACGGAGGAAGCCACTGCTGTCCAAAAAAACCATTGCTGCACGTTTGAAGTTTGCAAAAGACCACCTGGATGTTCCACAGCACTACTGGCAAAATATATTCTGTTCATCTTCTCCGGCTCGAAGGACTTGGATTTGTTGGACAGATTGAAGAACCTCCTCATTTCCATCGCAGTGATCCTGGACATGTTTTTGGACTGCGTAGGTGGCACAGCATGGGCTACAGGTTGTCCCAAATGGCAAGACTTGCCATTCATAAATGCTAGGCTCCTGGTCGAGGTGCATTCCTCTCCATATAAAGCGCAGTAGGGATTTGTCCTTTGTCCTTGCAGCAGGCGTACCTGATGGGACATACATTTACATTTACATTTAGGGCATTTGGCAGACGCTTTTATCCAAAGCGACTTACAAGGTGTACATTAGTTGAAGCAGACAATAGCATAACACTGGGGTACGCAAACATATAGATACAGCAGTTCACAAGTATTCATATTGACAAGATGAATAACACAATTTCGTACTGCTAGGTCACCTGCTTAAGTAGCTGTGATAAGAGCGTGTTAACAACATTAAGGACATACACTTGCTAACATATACAACATGCTAAGAGCTATTAATGTCAGGACTTAAGCAAGTTTAGGGGTTTCACAAAGGAGAGTCCAGGTGGACTCTGAACAGGTGGGTCTTGAGTCTCTTGCGGAAGCTGGCGAGGGACTCTGCCGTCCTGACATGAGACGGGAGTTCATTCCACCACTGTGGGGCCAGAGCCGTGAAGAGCTGGGTTTTGGACGAGCGATGTTTGGTTGACCTTAGTGAAGGTCGAACAAGTCGCCTGGCAGAAGTTGAGCGGAGCGCTCTGGCTGGGATGTAGGGTTTGACCAACGCCTGGAGGTAGGCCGGGGCAGTTCCATTGACTGCCCTAAAGGTCAGCACCAGAATCTTGAATTTGATGCGAGCATTTACCGGAAGCCAGTGGAGTTCGCGGAAGAGAGGGGTCACGTGGGAGAATTTCGGTAGGTTGAATACCAGGCGTGCTGCTGCGTTCTGGATGCGTTGGAGGGGCTTGGTTGCAGAGGCGGGGAGTCCCGCCAGGAGAGAGTTGCAGTAGTCGAGGCGGGTGATGACGAGCGCTTGGACCAGGATCTGCGCCGCTTCACGTGTGAGGAAGGGCCGGATCCTGCGGATGTTGTAGAAGGCAATTCTGCAAGATCGGGCCACCGCGGTGACGTTGGCATTGCAGGACAGCTGGTCATCTACCACCACACCAAGGTCTCTTGTTGTGGTTGAGGGGGAGACTTGGGTGTTCTCGATGGTGACCAGTAGGTCCATCTGAGGGCAGTCTTTCCCCGGTATGAAGAGGAGCTCAGCCTTTATATCTCCACAGATGGCAAAGGCATGTTGGCGGAATCTTAGTAGTACTCCAATGAGAGAGGGACCAAGTGTTGGGCCCGGCAGGAGACATTTATTTAGATTTTGTCCCATGTATTCGAAGGAGCAATCGAATACGACCCTGTGTTTGTCGTTGTGTTCAACAATGTGATGTGGCAAATACCAGGTTTCCTTCGGTTGCTCAATCTGCTCGCCGGGGATCTGTTTCACATAGCCAGACTGCATGAGCGTATTCAGTTCCTCTTGGTATTTCTCTGAAAGTTTGGGGTCTTTGGACAAGCGTCTTTCAGTAGCACAGAGATGAGGCAGGACAGCGTCTTTGGGAGCTTGGAGGGCAAGAGTATTGGGAATTCTTAGCAGTGGAGTGGCATAGTGCAATGCGCCATCCATCTTTACTCTCACTGTCTTTGAATGGAGAAGGGCTAGAGCCATTGTGTCCTGTTTTGACCTTGTGGCTGTCTTTTCGTTCACATAGGGCAAAGTGTCAATCTGCCAGAGCCTTTCCATGTTCCTGAGTAGTTCACTTTTAAGGCAGGTAAGCGAGAAGGGAAGAGTGGGTTGGGTTTGGATTATGCTGGCTGGACCTTGGAGAGCCCATCCCAGCCTTGTGTGTATTGCCAGTAGCCCATGAGCCCATCAGCCCATGAGAATTGGCTCTGTGTCTGTGATTAGATGGGCATAGTCTGAGCCAATGAGAACAAGAGGACATGCATGATCAATGGACTGTAATAAAATACCTTTTGAGATGGTCATACTGCTCTTGTAGCTGATTTACAGGGTATGTGTGTTCCGATAGTCCAAGATTCTCAGCAGTGAATGCTCTGTTGATGACATGCCTTTCATTTGGCTGGTTGATAGGGGAAATTATCACTCAGTTGCACTATATCCTGTCGCACTGTGGGTAGTGCGATGGTTTCAGGCCGAGCTGTGAGGCCTAAACACTGGACAGCAAGGGGTAGTATAATGGATCTATCTGCGCCATCATCTAAGACGGCATAAGTAGTGAGGGTTCGCTTACCATTGTAGAGACGTACATTGACAACTTTCAGCAGTACTTTATGAGAGTGGTTAGGTTTGTCTATGTAAAGGAGCTCTGAGAAAGGGGATGTCTACATCACTGTAGCTGAGTTTGAATTAAAGTCATGGAGAATAGTCAAGTGAATGTCCTTGCATAGGTTACATGGCCTCTTTAAGGTGCATTTGTCCATTTTATGCATTCTCCCACATTTATTGCATCTGTCTTTCTCTTTGATCCATTTTGTGAGGTCAATTTTGGAGAGTCCTTTGAATTCTGTGCATGAACCAAGGAAATGGTCTCTAACATTACAATAGGGGCAGTAAGGCTTAGGCCTTTCGACATTTGTCCTTTCTTTGATGTAGTTCTTTGGTGTGCCAGACACTGTGGACGGGTAGACAGAGGGAAATTGTCGGGGGGGCTGGTGTTCCTTTCCAGTCCGTGGTTTCTCCGGTCTGTGGAGCTCAACAGCTCTCTCTGAAATGCAATTGTAGCCATTTTGACAGGTCAATGAGGGTATAGGTTTGGTTTGCTTGTCCAGTTAGAATACCACGATGAATGCAGTTCTCAATAAATCCATCTCTGTACTGCACAGGGAGTTTACTGAGGAGTCTGTCCACATGGAAACCACATCTTAATTCACATCCATCAGGGCCCTCTAGAGACAGCAGTATTCCAACCAGAGCATGGAGAGACTGGGATAATATCATCAAGATGGAGAGCCTTCTGAAGAGATGGCAAGCATGGAACTGGAAAATCTCACGGACATCAATTTCTCTCGCTGCTATCTTCCCCCCTGTGCCAACACATCAACCTCAGACTCCCATATACATGTATTCTGTGATGCCTCTGAGCATGTGTATGGAGCTGTTGCATACCTTCGGACAGAAAACCAAATTAACAGGACCCATGTCAGTTTCATAATGGCTAGATCTCGGGTAGCCCTTAAGCGCCAGCTGTCTATCCCACGTCTTGAACTATGTGCAGCCCTATCCGGTGCCCAACTCGCTAACCTAAGTACTGAACTCTCCATTCGCCTACAGTTAGTGACCCTCAGATTCTACCACGGTCCTAACATGGACAACATCTGACTCCTGCCGGCGCAAGGATAGCAGAGATTCAGACTCTGACTGACACAAACAGCTGGAGGTATGTTGACTCAAAGAATAATCCAGCTGATGACATAACTAGAGGTAAAACTGTACTCGAACTTTCACAGCAACACAGATGGAGTCAAGGCCCCCCTTTCCTCTTGCTTAACACCAACTGCTGGCCAGCTAGTCCATGCCCGGAGGCTAAATCTGAGCCTGTTGAGGAAATCAGAAAATCAATGTTCTGTGGTGCAGTGACACAAAAATCCCTGATCTGAACAAGTATAGTAGCTGGAACGACCTCTTAAATGACACAAAGAATGTGCGTTATATCTCAAACATAGCCCAATGCTATACAGACTCGGAGAGGCATCTTCTGCAAAGGGTCCAATCGGAGAGCTTCCCTGAGGAATATAATGCTCTCAGAACAAATAAATATATTCCAGAAAGCAGCAAACTTCTCCCCTTGTCTCCTGAATATGACCCTGATCTTAACCTCATCAGAGTTGGTGGTCGACTTCGGAGAGTTGAGTCCCTCAGCCATGACAATATACATCCAATCATATTGGATCCTAAACACCCCATAACTAAACTCCTCAGCAAGCATTATGATGACAAACTGCTCCACCCAGGCCCTGAGCGTGTTCTGGGGGAAATAAGACGCAGGTACTTAGACCTTCCTCCAGCCCGTCTTAGACTTTCAAAGCCCCCATTCTGGTCCACTGGCATAGATTGTTTTGGGAACTTTCACAGTGAAAGTAGGCCGCCGCACGGAAAAGAGATGGGGCCTGCTTTTCAAATGCTTAACAACCCGGTGCATACACCTTGAACTGCTTGACAGTATGGACACAGATACATTCTTGATGGCCTTCAGGAGATTTGTCTCACGCAGAGGAAAACCCTTTGAACTACTGTCTGATTGCGGAACTAATTTCAAAGGGGGGGAGGCAGACCTACGAAATGCATTCCAGGCCATGGCACCAGACTTAAAGAAGCAATTAGCCCACACCCAAGTCCACTTCCAGTTTAATCCTCCATGTTCCCCACCTTTTGGAGTTGGCTGGGAAAGAGAAATAAGATCCATAAAAATGGCCCTTAACATTGCACTAGGAAACCAACCAACTACAGGAACAGTCCTTCACACTGTCCTGAAGTGGAAGGCATCCTAAATTCAAAACCCCTTGGATATGTCTCTTCTGACCTTGCTGATCCAGACCCAGTTACGCCAAACATGCTTTTGATGGGGCGGCCCGACTCCTCTCTTCCTCAGGCAATCTACTGCGACAGTGAGCTCCTGGGCAGGAGGCGGTGGCGTCACAGTCAGTCTCCAACCTGTCTCCAAACACGACCACATGTGTAGTGTTCAGTAGCTGTTTGCCATGCGTCTTTTGATTTCATCAATGTAAGTTATTCTTATTTGTATCTTTGATTACTTAAATGTGTAAATAATATAAGTTGAATTGAATGTCTATGTTATGCTGTAAATAGTTTGTTTCACCTTTTTAACAGAACCTTTGGCACCAGCAAGAATCTGAACATGAATCATTTAAAATAAACAACAGAACTTGCAAACTTGTTTTCCGGTGGTTTTGTGTGGCTCCAGTCAGAACATTCATATCCAAAAAATGGTCCTTCGAGCCGGAGACTGAGCCACACGCCACAGTGACCTAAAATGGCTGATCCAGAGGCCGATGGCATGGATGAAACAATCAACGGAGGCTAGGCTCCTTCTGCTGAGAATATGGATGAATCCCAAGGTGTCACAGACTCAACCCAGCTCTACCAGCTCAACCCAGCTCTCTCTATGAAGCTACCCCGGGAGTGTCTTAAACATCACCTAGGCCATCCGCATCTGCTCATCAAACAGAGCCTAGCCTTTCACCTCTACCATTGCCTACCCCTCACACTGAGCACCAAACTCCTTTGCCCTAGTCCCTCAAGAATTATTAGCCCCTTCCAAAGCCAAGTCACCATCAGGACCTAGGTGCTAGACCTAAAAGGGATAGGAGGCCCCCTGATTACTACGGTATTCAACTTCCACATCAGAAGGCATCAAGATCCAAAGGCTCACGTAGTTTGCAAAGTAAGAAAACACATTGCAGCAAGTCATCTTCCAGTCTCCCTACATGCTCTCATACTAGTAGGCATTCTAGGAGCAGCCTTACTTCTAATTTGAATGATCTCCAATACAGCATTCTCCAGGAAAAGGAAATAAAAGATGAGCTGGAGGAGCTTAAAAGACAACATGAGGAAAAGGATCTTGATGAAAAATGCCAGTTAATTGATGAAAAGGCCAGAGCTGCTCAGCAAAGCCAAGAAGACGCACATAAGGAGAGAGAGAGAATTGTCAGACATGTTGAAATGAAGCGACGCATTCGCATTAAAGAAAAGGAACTAGAGTCGGCTCAGCTTGTGTCTAGTTTCATAATACAAAATCTCTCGGACGAAGATGACAATGGAGGTGCCTCTTGTCCTAATCTTCCAACATCTTCCTTTTATGGTCTGCCTCCCCCCACTCCTGCCCCCCAAAATGCAGCATACGCAAACTCTGACTAGGGCCTTCCAAACCCTTCCCATGACTCAACCATTACGACAAAATGTATCCACTTTCCAGGCTCCCTCTTCGTTCTCTGCAACTACTGCTGAAGTTGTGTCCACTTCCATTCCCTATGCAGCTGCCCAGGCTACACCATCTTCGCATCACCATGCATCTGCTACAGTAATCCCCTCTTCCCTTTCTGCTGCAACTTCAGTCACTTTCCAAGCCCCTAACTATGTGACATCTATGCCCGGTCCGGGACAGCCAACCTTTAGTAGTAATCTACCGCTAATGCAAGCCCTGTCATCCTAGCAGCAACAATCTGCTGTTCCCACATACTCAAGCTCTCAATGTTACAGATCTGTTGATAGCCTCTGCCTATGGAATACCAAAACCCTTAATCCCTGTGTTCAAGAGTGGTCGAGAAAAGGATTTTGCCCTCATGAAAATGGCCCTGGATAACATCCTTGACAATCATCCCCATCTTACTGAGCAGTATAAATATAAAATACTCTTAGAACATGTTCAGCACCCAGGAGCTAACAAATCACTTAAAGCACTTAAAGAGAAGTATGGTCAACCAAGGCTGCTAGTTCAGAGCGAAATAGGTGTAATGTTAAATTCCCCAATTGTTTGCATTAATGATTTAGAAACCTTTGATTTTTCCCTGTCTGTCCATGCTCTGGTTGGAATACTGCTGTCTCTAGAGGGCCCTGATGGATGTGAATTAAGATGTGGTTCCCATGTGGACAGACTCCTCAGTAAACTCCCTGTGCAGTACAGAGATGGATTTGTTGAGAACTGCATTCATCGTGGTATTCTAACTGGACAAGCAAACCAAACCTATACCCTCATTGACCTTTCAAAATGGCTACAATTGAAATCCAGAGCGAAACGCATTTCAGAGAGAGCTGTTGAGCTCCACAGACCGGAGAAACCACAGACTGGAAAGGAACGCCAGCCCCCCCCGACTATTTCCCTCTGTCTACCCGTCCACAGTGTCTGAAATGTATGGCACACCAAAGAACTACATCAAAGAAAGGACAAATGTCAAAAGATGAAACCAAAGTTGAGTTGTTTGGAAGGAAAACACAACACTGGGGGAAACATGTGGAGGAACAACAACATGTGGAGGAAAAAAGGCACAGCACACCAACATCAAAACCTCATCCCAACTGTGAAGCCTGGTAGCCCCCTCTACCATACTTCACAGTTGGGATGAGGTTTTGATCATCATGGCATCATGGTTTGGGGCTGCTTTGCTGCCTCAGGGCCTGGACAGATTGCTGTCATCGACGGAAAAATGAATTCCCAAGTTTACCAAGACATTTTGCAGGAGAACTTAAGGCCACCTGTCCACCAATTGACGCTCAACAGAAGATGGGTGATGCAACAGGACAATGACCCAAAGCACAGAAGTAAATACGCCTTCTGGCGTACGCCAGAAGGCGTCCAGAATACGCCCAGTTGAGTCCTGACCTCAACCCGATTGAGATGCTATGGCATGACCTCAAGAGAGCGATTCACACCAGACATCCCAAGAATATTGCTGAACTGAAACAGTTTTGTAAAGGGGAATGGTCCAAAATTCCTCCTGACCGTTGTGCAGGTCTGATCTGCCACTACAGGAAACGTTTGGTTGAGGTTATTGCTGCCAAAGGAGGGTCAACCAGTTATTAAATCCAAGGGTTCACTTACTTTTTCCACCCTGCACTGTGAATGTTGACATGGTTGTGTTCAATAAAAACATGAAAACATATAATATTTTGTGTGGTATTAGTTCAAGCAGACTGTGTTTGTCCATTGTTGTGACTTAGATGAACGTCAGAACACATTTTATGACCAATTTATGCAGAAATCCAGGTAATTCCAAAGGGTTCACACACTATTTCTTGCAACTGTATATCAATGTGTATATACAGGAGTAGGAGCGGTTCTATCAACAGTTGAGATTTAAAACAGGCATCTTATTAATAAATATATAAAGTATAGAGAGGTAGGTAGTTGTGATAGTTTTTTAGTTTTTTTCTTTGGATGCGAGAGATGCCATTTCGATGAACTGGCTGGTTTTGAAGCAATCCCCTGCTATCATACATACCTGTATGATAGCATGGATTTTTACTGTACCTTCCGTATAGATTTTAATCTTGATACAACTGCATATCCCATACATTTATATATATTTATCCTGTTTTTATTTATATATATTTAACCCTACCTGTTAAATACTTACGTGTGTGTGTGTGTGTATATATGTATATATGTATGTATGTATATATGTATGTATGTATGTATGTATGTGTATATATATATATATATATATATATATATATATATATATATTATGCACATATCTCATACATACTCTATAAGTCATCTTTAACTGTTTTATACCTAGTAGACTGTCTTTTTAGCAACTGTAAATTATATATTACCATGCACATTACTGCAACATTTGCACTCTGGTTAGATGCAAACATTTTTTCGCTGTACTGTACTTGTGCTGTGCAAAGACAATACATTTGAATCGAATCTAATCTTCTCTCCGACCCTTCCCTGCTATATCTCTTCAAACACCCAGATCACAACAATAGTTTGAATACACCACGTGTTGACGACCATGATTAGCTGATTGGAGTGTAATCAATTACAAACAAATGTTTTACTTCGTCATTTAATACAAATAATTATATTCGATGTATTGTATGTATGCATGCATGTATGTGTGTATGCATATTGATTTATCCATTACTATCTATTTATTTACACGTGTTTAAACGATGTAACCAGTAGATGGCAATGTCCTAGGTTACTTCCTATTAGCCTTTTTACAATTACATACAAATGTTTTAGTTTAATTTTATTTTATTTAAAAGAAAATTGTATTTTATGTATTGTTTGTATGTATGCATGCATGAATGTGTGTATGCATATTCATTTATCTACATATATTATTTATTGATTTACAAATGTGTATAAACTATGTAACCAGTAGATGGCAATGTCCTATGTTATTCCCTAGTAGCCTTTTTACAATTACATACAAATGTTTGAGTTTGTAATTTAATAAATAAATAAAAATATGTAATTGTATTTTTTGTATGTATGTATATTTATTTATATATGTATCAATAATCAATCAATCAAATATGTATTTATTTACAAACGTGTATAAACTATGTAACCAGTAGATGGCGATGTCCTAGGTTATCCCCAGTAGCCAGGGTATCCCCTTGGGCGCAAGCAGGGCCGTGCAATCTCCACATTTTGAGGGACAGAATGAAAAAGGCCGGGTTATAAATATTTCACTTCCTTTAATTTATTCAGGAATATATTTATTCAATAAAGTCCTTCATTGTTGCTTAAATTACGACCATGCCAGACCGGAATGAGTTAACTCTGTCGAGGGGGCGGATTTAAAGATGGGGGGGGGGGACCCAGGCAATTATTCACAGTACAGTGTGTTCCACAAATATCCCAGCCAAAGTGTTACTAGTACAGTGTGTTCCACAAATATCCCAGCCACAGTGTTACTAGTACAGTGTGTTCCACAAATATCCCAGCCACAGTGTTACTAGTACAGTGTGTTCCACAAATATCCCAGCCACAGTGTTACTAGTACAGTGTGTTCCACAAATATCCCAGCCACAGTGTTACTAGTACACTGTATAACGAAGACCTGGTCAGTCTCCTAATGCAACTTACCCCCCCCCCCAGAGTAAATAACCAGTCCAAATATCCAGGCTGCTACAAGTGGTGGCTACAAGTAATAATAATGATGATGATAATAATAATAATAATAATAAAACTTTTGTATTTCATGTATTTCATATAGCCCTTTTCTGGACACCCAAGGCGCTTTACGGACATTGTAAAATTGCACGTACAGTAAAATCATGTAGTAGTTATATAGATTAAATAAGACATATACAATCGATTAAAATTTTTCAATATTTCACAGGAGACATTTCAATATATTTCATGTATCTGTTGCTCTACATTATAGGTTTTCTCTGAAAAATAAATAAATATTCTGACCTCTGTTGGAGATATTGTAAAAAAGGCTATAGGAGAGAACTAGATGTGTACTCTCCCTTAGGGATGACGGTGTCCACATCGACTCTTCTCTGCTCCTCGACACTATTAACCGTCCTGTACCCCAGCAACGACATGGCGCCTTCACACACCTCCTGGATACGCCGGACCTTGCCGTGGGCCAGCGTGGCGCGCCATGCCTGGGAGAGGGAGGTGGCGTTCTGCGAGACCACCCGGAAGGTGCCGCCCTTAGACTGTTTCCCGTGGGTCAGTTTGTAGAGCCATTCCCCGACACGCGGGGTCATCTCCAGGCCGACAAATTTGTATATGCCGCCGATCTCCTCCACGGTGTTGCGCACTATGTCCTCGTAGCGCACCATCTTGTAGCGCCCCTTCAGGAAGTCGGGGGGCTTGAGGGTGGCCTGCTGGTGGATGTGCACGTGGCTGCGACACACCTCCCGTATGACCTCCAGCTCAATTTGACCGCCCGGGACCTTGGTGTGGCCCAGCACGATGCTGCTGTCCCTCTTGAAGGCTCGGGGAGTGTTCTCCCTGGAGGACAGCACGGCCCGCGGGTCTCGCACCAGGTGGACGATCCGCATGTCCAGGGTGGGGTCCCGGAAGAGTGGGTAGAGGGACTCCAGCTCGAAGAAGCGCACCTCCTTCACCACCACGTGGCTGTAGGTGTGACAGGCCTCCTCGGCCAACCGCAGCCCCTCGGATACGCAGTGCTGCTCGCACTCGTCCGGGTCGCTGAGGCGGTCTCGGGGGAAGAGCGCGCACGCCGGTGGGGAGCAGAGCGCCCGGCTCTCCATCCACATGAACAGCGAGGACATGTTGTGCCGCTCGGGCAGGTAGGCCTCCACCGCCGACAGGTCACACTGGAACACGCTGTGGACCAGGTCCCTCACCGCCATCCTCAGGGTGCGAGCAGTGTACTTTGACAGTTGGGTCCAGGCGTGCCAGGCGGGCTCCATCAGATAGAAGACCGAGGGATGCTGGCTGAAGGCTTGGCCCAGTAAGGAGGAGCCGGAGCGCCAGGATGAGATCAGCAGCACGTTGACCTTGCCCTGGACTGGCGAGGGCTCATGGCAGGGGCTGACCTCGGTGTTCCAGCCAAGCAGCACCACCACCACCACAGTGCCTTGGAGAAGCAGCAGGAAACACAAGGTCACAGGGCCCCGTCTCGACCAAATCATGTTGCCAGGCTGGGGTCCCAGGCAGTCTCTCTCTCTCTCTTCCAGTGGCTCAGGAAGAACCGTGTCGGTGAAGCTGTGGGAGATGATCCCTCTCTCTCTCTGCTGTGGTCCACTTTCCCTCAATAACTCTTGTTCTCTCTGTCTCTGAGACAACAGGACTGCTGCTGCTGCTGCTGCACAAAGGATATTGGAGTGCGTTAGTGGGCAGGGCAAGAGAGAGTAAGAGGAGTTGGCTAAACAACCAGGGAGAGAGAAAGAGAGAGACTAGGAGAAGGTCATATTTCAGATACCAAAAGGACTAGTAAATGCCTTCCAGAACAGATGATAAAAAGCAGATGATAGGTGGTGATCTCAGAAAGCCAACTTCAAAGGGACTCAAATGTAAAGCAGGAAGCTGGCATAGACCCAGCCAGATGAATGCCAGCTGGGCACGATAGCAGGATCATAGGACTATACAGTATCCCCAGGATATTGAGTTGTGGAGTCCAGTCTTTTTTTCTTAGGGGCTGTAATGAACCAACTAGTTTCCTTGATAGTAAGAGGAGCGTGTCTTACACTGGCTGCCTGGCTGCTTAATTGAGCAAGTCCTAACAAGCTCATGTCCGACCTTCAGGCTACGCTCTTGAACAATGAATGCAGCTCAGCAACCCTGGCTATTTATTTTTACAACTTCCTTTTTTTAAGCCCAGGTTTAAATATTTTCCTACTCTGGATTTGAAACATGTCTTGTTAGGTGTAAACTATTCAATACATTATAAAATGTTCAAAACATCCAAAACGCATTCACAGGTTGTTTGTATGCAGTGTGTGTGTGTGTGTGTGTGTGTGTGTGTGTGTGTGTGTGTGTGTGTGTGTGTGTGTGTGTGTGTGTGTGTGTGTGTGTGTGTGTGTGTGTGTGTGTGTGTGTGTGTGTGTGTCAGACTGATGAGACTCTGGGGATGGGTGATCAGAACAATCAAGGCCCACAGGTTAGACCATCCATGACCCCACACACACACACACACACACACACACACACACACACACACACACACACACACACACACACACACACACACACACACACACACACACACACACACACACACACACACACACACACACACACACACACACACACACACACACACACACACACACACACACACACACACACACACACACACACACACACACACACACACACACACACACACACACGAGAGAGGAGTCCTGACATTCACCCCCTGCTCTGCCTGAAAAACATATTCTAACATTACCATAAACTGGTTTAACAAGACGATGTACAGGATTTGTCACAATTTAACAATATGATATTTGTCTCAAACGTTATGCAATTTTTTTTACACATTATTTTTGCACAAATACCTAAAAAATAAAATAAAAGGTGTGGAGTAAAATAACTATTTGCTCTATGTGCTAAAAACAACTAGAACTAACCAACTGCCTCTCTCCTAAGTTTTGCTCCCCCTCCCTAATGCAATTATTTATTTATATATTGTAATATATATAAATATATATATTTATTATTTATTGTAAAGGAATGCATGTGTAGAGTGAAGGTTGAGCAACAGGGAAACAGGAGAAGGAGAAAAAAAAAAGGAGAAGCGACACACTTCCCCGTTGGAACCTCCCGGGTCCTGCAATTGAGTATTCACTCATCTATCTTAGATAGCTGTATTAGGGTATCATTGTATTAATAAATAACAACTAACAGACAGGTCCAGTGACGCTGAGGCGCATCGCCTAACGGCGAGGATCTCTGAACGTCATCAACGTAGTCAATAGACAGTTTTGATGTTCTAATTTTCAAGGTGTTTCGGATGTGTGGTTTACACACTGCTAACGTGAAAAACATTTACCAGGTATTAATATTAGTGGACATTAGCCCAATTTAACTATATTCAGGCAAACAGAGAGAGCAACATGTTTTATTTTAAAAGCAAATCGCCCCAAAAACGAATTGTAATTCTAAAAGTGTAACCTGACCTCGCTATGTTATTGCAACAACAAAACAATAGGACAATCTAAAAGCCATAAGTTAACTTTTCAAAGACATCAGTTAACTTTCACAAGTCACAAGTTGACTCTTATTAGTATTTAATTATGAGACAAATCTCTCAATATAACAACTACCTACCTGTGTCCTTGTGTTGGAGGAGGATTCCAGAAAAGCCCGGTGTGGAAGCAAAGAGCTGCTGAACTTAAAACTTGAAACTTTAAGGGAGCTGGAATTGAAGACTGTCGTGTTGCTGGTTGAATCAGGCTTGTTTTACATAATAGCCAAACAAACCGGTCTGAATGCAGAATGTACATGCAGAAAGTGGGAGGTGGGGGTACCACTCCCCCCTCTGTCCTCTCATCAGTTTCTGGTTGTAAGCCACCGTACCCTATTAGTTAGTGATGGGAATTCCGGCTCTTTTGAGTGAGCCGGCTCATTTGGCTCGGCTCACCAAGAAGAGCCGGCTCTTTCGGCTCCCAAACGGCTCTTCTATTTTACCACATATACCTTTTATTTACATGAAAGTGGTGGTTCTTGATGTCCAGCAATCAGTGGTCAACTGCAGTAGCTTCCTTAACCCTGGCCTGCAGTGAAGCACGTTCTCTATCATACAGTCTCGGAATGATTTTTTGAGAGTGTTTTCCTGCTTGGAGGAACATTGGATTGAGAGCCTGTGTGAAGCTTCGGAATCCCTTGTCCTCCACAATGGAAAATGGTTGGAAATCACTTGCAATAATTTTGGCCTATTCTTCATCCACTATGTTCTGTCTAGCTGGGGTCATTCATTGCCTTTGCCATTGCCATTCATTGTATATACATTGGCTTATTGAGGTCTGTGTAGCTGTTGGTTTTTGGGTACCTGATGCATGGGGGGTAGATCCTGTAGCTGCAGCAACAACAGGTGGAGTAGACACACAGAAGCAGAAGCAGGCAGTCTGACCTGCCTTTTTTTCTTCCAACTGAACTGTTGGCCGGCTCCCGTCGTTCACTAAAAAGAGCCGGCTCTTTGAGCCGGCTCGTTCGCGACCGACACATCACTACTATAGTGCTCCTGACCCAGCTGGCTGCACACTGAGACTGCCCGCCGTCAGTGTATGGATGGGTGGATGTGTGGGAATGTGCTAAATATGGTAAAAGTTGCAATATATTTACGCTGGCAACAGCCAATAATATTTGTGGACAAACAATTGGCCCTGGCTTTATATTGCCGATTGACATGTAAGACACACACTTAAAAGTATTTCCTAATAAGGCATATATATATATATATCTATCTATATCTATATCTATATCTATATATATAGATATATATATATCATTTCGGAGAGAACAGAACAATTCCCCAAAACGAGTGTATCTCTGAACAATTGCCTTCACCAAATCACACACATTGAGGTTACTCTACGTCCTAAGTCCAGCAAAGTATGTACGTGTAATGTTAATGACAATGTTATGAAAATGAAAGTGGCAGCACTCCTAATATACAAGTAACTTGACTTCATGTCAAGCAAGGTACTGTATGGTGGATGCAGGCGTGCCGATCAATAGTGCAGAAAGGGGGGATGTGTGGACTGGACCATTGGAACTTTGTGGCCCTTGTGGCTGTTTTGGTTGACTTGAAAGACAATTGGTTTTACATTTTCTATATTTTGCTTTAATCTGTCCGACACTTACATATTACTGCTTTGTTTGTTGTTTGTTTTTCAAACATAGGTGTGGCTTTTGGACATTCCAACCTGAGCAAATAGACACAGATGTATGTGGACAAGCGTACCACAGGTGCTCATCCAGGCTCTTGTCATCTCCCATCTGGACTACTGCAACTCCCTCCTTGCTGGCGCCCCGGCATCTGCCATCAGGCCACTGGAGCTTATTCAGAAAGCTGCAGCTCGTCTGGTGTTCAACCGACCCAAGTTCTCCCACACATCTACCCTTTTTCGGTCTCTACACTGGCTCTCTGTAGCTGCTCACTACAGCTACACTACAGCTGCTGGTGTTTGCCTACAAGGCAGTAAAGGGAACAGATCCATCCTACCTCAATGCAATGGTCAAGCCCTACATCCACTTTGCTCTGCTTCTTCGGGCCGTCTGCTTGCCCCCTCGCTTAGGGGCCCTTGTGGCTGATCTACGCAGTCACAGCTCTTCTCTGTCCTGGCCCCAATTTGGGGGAATGGAATTCCCACAGATGTCAGGACTGCAGAGTCATTGCCCATCTTCTGCCGCAGGCTGAAAACTCATCTCTTCAGGACACACTGCCCGGATCCTTCCTCCTAGCGCATCCTCTTATCACTTTTACTAGTACTAGTGTCCTACTACTTACTAGATTGTCAGGTAGATATGTCTATATGTTTGCCAACTTATTGTACTTTAACCTGAGCACTGGCTCAGTTCTTGGAGACTTGTTAGGAATGAAATGCACTTTGGACTTCTGGTTGTTCTCTTACCTACCTAACACACTATTGTAAGTCGCTTTGGATACAAGCGTCTGCTAAATTACTAATGTACCAGTTGAGACCTGGTCCTTGACAATGTGCTTTGCAAAGCATCTACTAATTGACAAAACATTTAAATAGGCCATCCACGAGAAAGTTGATAGGTGGGAATTTAGGGAATTCAACAGACTTGCCATTGTGCCTGAATCCATCCATTTCCTAAAAGTTAGAAATAAAATAAAAGCTACATTTTACTGATATACACAGTTTGAGTCCATCCTAAAAATATAGTCAAGTTGTCTCAGGGTTTCTTATCTATTTAAAATAGATTTTGTGGTGGTTTATTGAAAAACTTTGAGAATCGGTGCAATACAATTTTCCATGGACAAAATTATTAAATGAAGCATGTATTTATTCAGCTTTTCAGTCAATCATCTGGAAATGTTGGATCTTTTTTATGTTCCATTGATCGTAACCCAAAACAGATCTGTGCCCACAGTTGCTGCAGTGAGCACAAATGTGACTGCACATTCTGATCTTGGTTATGTGGCAAAGGCAGACAATTATAAAGGTTGTAGATAAAACAAAACTTGAATTTTTAATTCAACCTTCTACCTCACATGTCCGTTACCAACATGGCCTTCATTACTTCATTGTTTATAGACCTATATCATTGCTTATTCATCACCATACTTCTTTCAGGGTTCCACCCCATACAAGGGTACTTCACAGTCTTTAACTTTCTTGAAACACTTGAGTAACGAACAAGCACTTCAGTCTCTTCAGGTTGGGGGGGGGGGGGATTTAACTTGTAACCGATCCACTTTAGATTGGTAGACGCATTGCTATGGGTACATATGCACGTCCCCCTCAGTGGCGGTGAAGAGGAAAAGGTGTGCTTGTGTGGGACGGGTCGGGAAGATGGAGACTAGTCCTCGATGGAGCGGATGTACCTCTCGTATGCCTTCTCATCCATGAGAGCATCCAGCTCAGCAGGGTTATCAATGGACATCTTCATAAGCCAACCTGTGGAATTCAGAATCTGATTAGAGTTGTATGGCCAGGTAAGCTTGTGCATACAATTGATTTGCAGTGGTGTATTGTACAAATAAAAATTTACAATTTGTGAAACTAAAATGTGTTCATTTTATTTTAAGGTTCTACATACATAATTGGCTAATATTTTTTGGGTTAATTTATGTTAATGATTGTTACACCAGTCTCAAGCTCAAACAGTCACTCAATAAATGTTGTCATTGAATCAAATGTTATATATGTACGCAAAACACAGAAATGTGTCCGTACAACGAAGACAACAATCCAAAATGGTTTCTAGAGTGTTCTCTGTCTCAATAGATTGTATGTAACACTAACACTTTCCCCACAAGTCATAACGTTTCCCTGTGCTCTTTAGTGAACCGGCATTCTCTTACCGTCGGTGTAGCAGGACTTGTTGACCAGACCGGGCTTATCAGCCAGCAGTGCGTTGATCTCCACAACCTCTCCAGTCAGAGGAGAGTACAGCTCACTGGCTGCCTTCACACTTTCAAGGGCACCACACTCATCTGAGGAAACGAGAAGAGAAGAAGGGGTTACAAAACCTCCGGGTCTTCAGATCAACAACATGCCGTACACTTAAACTGTGTTTAAGTTGTGTTCATTCATCTCACGACCAATTGTGTTGCTCTATGTACTTGTTCATGTTCCCCACCTTGTTGAGCCAGCTTTGTGCCCACCTCGGGCAGTCCGCAGTAGACTACATCTCCAAGAGCTTCCTGTAAATAAATAACAAAAAAAACAGAGCAATGCGGTTACCATCTCCTCTCATGTGTGCAGTGCACACTCACTGCATGGGTGGCGGTGCACCGCAGTGTCGTCAGGAGGGCACGTACCTGTGCAAAGTGACTGATCCCGACGGTTCCTACCCCGGTGTCTTCTACCCTGATCCATTCGTGCTTGTCTGTGAATTTCAGCGCTGAAGGACGACAACAACAACATATGAGATAAGAAGTCCTCCATTCGTCCCACAGCGGGGACGAAAAAGGAACAGTGCAGACGTGTTAGTAACAATAAACCGTCAATAACATGACATGTTGAATTGTTTACCAACAAACACACCACTCGGTTATGATTCGAGTGTATATATTGTTAACGACAATGTAGGGTGAACTTTATGGGGACACTGCTCACATGAACTATATCTAAATATATCTATATATCTATATATAGATATATAGATATATAGATATATAGATATAACACCGCCTGTGTGTCCCGCAGCGGTGACTCCAGTGTCATCTCCCCGTTAGCTCGTACCGCTACTATAGCTTCCGTTTCGCAATGACCGTGACCCGAGGGGAATGATAATAAATATACCTGCAGACAGCCGGCGGCTGGACGTGGCGAGGTTACGGTGAAGAACCGACCGGGAGGCGAGCAGCAGCAGCCGTCGTCGTAGGTTGTGTTGAACCGAAGGCGCGGCGGTGATCGCAGGTGAAAGGGAGGAAAAGTTGGAAGACGGCAGGCAGCGAAGTAGCCCACGCACAGCCATCTTGTGTCGTCGCCGTGTGATGACGTGATCGACAACAACGCGTCACGACAACTCTTGGGGCGCTTTGGTTTGACCACACGAGGGTGATGGTGTATATTACTACAGATGCGTCTCAACGAAATGTGAATATATATCGTGAAAAATGCCTTTTTTTTCTTTAAATCGTGATAACGGATTCAGCTCATGAAAATAAAAAAATTCAGTGTCTCAAAATATTTCAATTATTATAAAGACGAAGAAAAAAAAGGTGTTTATAATACAGAAAGGTCTGCCTTCTGAAATGTTATGCACCCAATACGTGGCAGGGGCTCCTCTTGCACAAATGACTGCATCAGAGATGCGGACATTGAGATATTCGATTTTTGAAAGTCTTGAAATATTTCACTGAATGTGTAATGAATGTAGAAAATGTAAGTGGGAATTTTGAAATGAACTTTTTCACAATATTCGCATTTTTTTTTAGATGCCGCTGATCGTCACCAAACGTCCACACCTAAACAATATTAGAATCCTGTCTGAAACGAATAAACTGTATATTATACATATATCTAATAGCAAACGCTATATAAGAAAGCCAGAAAGACAGTCCCTGCCTGGGCTCTAAAGACTAGACTTATATTTATTGTTATATATTTATATTTACACCGCGTCTAGATAAAGATGAACCACACCATGGACATGGAAATAATTCAGAACACAATTAACATGGATATCGCTTGCTTCGGAATCAGCTATTTACAACATATTCTCACAGGCTTGTTTGTTTGTTTATACCCACTATCATCCACTAGCTCCTTAAGTGTCTACATCTTCTCGGTTATAAACTATGGAGCCATCCATCAGATGCTTCACCAGTGATTTTTTTCAGCTAAATTGAAATCATTTATTTGCGTAACACTTTTATTCATAGAAAAAAAAACAAAAAAACAGAATACATGAAGAAAGGAACAACCTCACACACACCTGGGATTTCTTAGATTGCTCAAAATTGCATTAGCGAAGGAAATGGCATTTCTTTTTTTTTTTAAGTTGAAGAAAAAAAACAATTGAACCTAAGTTATGTGTTTTACACAAAACACTGGATTTGTCTTGTTCAAGGGTTCACAAAAACCAAGCTGTGGAACAAAAACGAAAAAGATTTCCGAGCGGGAAAAACAAAACAAAACGTGCTCCGTTCACATGGGGCTAAAAGCTACAAACATAAATAACACATCATTTTGGCTTTTATAATACAAAGCGTCCAGAGTCCATCCAGTGTCCATTTTGTCCTCATTTGATTCATAAGATGAAAAATAAAATACAAATAAAACAACAAAAAAACGTTTTAACGGTAACAACACCAACATCAACAACAACGGAGAGTTCAGAAGAGAGAACCGGGGAAGAACCGGGAGATTCAAAGGGAAACCTTGTGTGTGAAATTTCGTTGACCAATCCCCCCCCCCCCCCCCTTTCCCCCCCCCCTTCTTTGCGATCAGTCCACACCAGATTCATGGGTTGCAGTTTTGTGTTGTAACAGGTCACGTGTCTCTGTAATGTCTCTTTCCCGCCTGTAGGTGGTGGTGTCGAGTGCTGGATTGGTGTGAGACGCTGATAGGTTTCAGAGGGGTCTTTTTCAAAGTCTGTAAAGTTCTCTCTCTCACCTACTCTGACTCACTCTCTCTCTTTCTAAACTGCTGCGAGGAAGCAAACCAGGAAGCTGTTTCGCAGGCCAGAGGTCAGCTGACCATCATGTGCAACTGACAACAAACAAACACTTTCTCTCACACACACACACACACACACACACACACACACACACACACACACACACACACACACACACACACACACACACACACACACACACACACACACACACACACACACACACACACACACACACCCACACCCACCCACACCCCCCAGCTCTCTAGGTGGTCCGTTCCTCTCCAGCCGTCTCCTGCTTGGTTCTCCTCAAGTTGCTCTTCATCTTCACAAACTCAGGGGTGTTCTCCTGCTCCTCCTCATTCTTCTGTTGATCAAGATCCAACTGCAAGGAAGCAGACAAAGGATAAGTAAGGTGTGTGTGTGTGTTCACACGTATGCGTGTGTGTGCGTGCGTGCGTGCGTGCGTGCGTGCATACCTGTTCTAGCTTCAGTTGTCTCTTCATCAGCTCTATCTCCAGGTCGCTCTTCTTCTTGTGCGCGTCCTGCTCCTCCTTCTGGGCCTTGAGGACCTGCTCTCTCTTCCTCTTCTCCAGGACCTTCTGGAGTTCCGGTTTGTTCTGCGGCGCCACACCCCTGTTGGGACACGCCGTCACACAAACACATAAACTTACCACGCATCGTAGATCCATATTTCTTAATGAATACTAAACTATACACACACACACACACACACACAAATAATTGATTAAATAATGAAACCTCAGTACATCCTTTACAGAACTATAACTTTAACGTCATATTTGCAGTGACTTCAATACATTTAGTATCACATGAAAACAAAAAGCACTGAAGACATACAGTATATGTAGATCCTACTTAAAAGATGTAGGTACGATTTCAGAGTGAGAGAGTGAGACAGAGAGAGACAGACAGACAGACGACAGACAGACTGACCGACCGACAAAAGAGGAGCACAGAGCAAGATTTTTAAAATAGTCGACCCTAAAAAAAGACTGACTCTCTGCTCCCTCCCTGCCTACGTTAATAAAACTCCATTTCATCATCACTTTGATTGAGAAACCAAACAAACCCCCCCCCCCCCCCCCCCAAAAAAAAGACATGCATGTACAGTATACACTGTATACCTGCACAGCCCATGGATAGCTTACATTTAAGACCGAAAACATTGAGTTGTCTGAACGTGAAGGAGAGAGACTTTCACCACCATTTGTGGTTTTGAAAAATTGCGATAATCTCCATGACTCGTCATGAGTCATTCAGTGCCGTGGTACAGCCTCCGTCATCAGATAAGACACACCTGCCTTGACGACAGCCAGACAGAAAAAAGCCTCCAAATGAAGTGAACAACCTATTAAAAACCAGACGTGTTACATAACAGAGTACACAATGTTCGTTTCGCAGTGCGAAGTGGGAGTTTTTTGCTGCGCCACTTTGTTTTTGTGTGGCTAAGCCGGCTGGCTGGCTGGCTGGCTTGCTGACTGGCTGACCGGCCGGCGGGTGGGTGACAGTAAACGGCTACCGTACACTCTGAGTGTGGCTGGGGGGCTCGGAATGTCCTCTAGCCGCAGGGGAGAGAGAGGGGTGGGCGGGGGGGGGGGGGTGCAAGCAAGGTCGACCACGCCACAGAAGCAGAACAATACAGCCTGGCTGGCATCATCATCCCTCTCTGTTCCTGTTTCTGTTTCCTCTCTCCACTTGCATAATCACACACACACACACACACACAGACACACACACACAGTGTTATATGTCCTGTTTGCGTGTCCTTTTCACTTTGCCTGCAAGAATCACCCCTTGGGGATAAATAATGTTTTTGAAATTGAATTGGAAGGACTTTTTTTTCATGCCCTTTTTGAAAGGTGGTGTGGGAGGGGGGGGGCAGGGGCGTCTTAGATATATGACCTGTGAAGCCCTTTGAGACTGTTACAGTGCTTAAGGGCTATGCAAATACAACTACCTTGAATTCCACTAGCACACACACACACACACACACACACACACACACACACACACACACACACACACACACACACACACACACACACACACACACACACACACACACACACACACACACACACACACACACACACACACACACACACACACACACACACACACACACACACACACACACACACACACACAGCCTTGAGCGACTTAAGTTATCCAATAACCACGGTATACATGAGCTGATCCACAGCCTCATGCCTCGGTGCTTCTGTGCTGATGGGTGACTGGTTGCGTAACACCCCTCCTCCTCCTTCTCGGTATGCTGCCTACGCCTGCATCATGGACGTGTTTTTAGGTGTGCACGTTTGCCATGTAGGATGTGTCTGTGTGTGTAGGATGGCTCACCACACGTCACGGGCTGAGAGATTGAGACGGAGAGGGAGGGATGGAGAGAGAGAGATGGAGGAAGGAAGAGAGAGAGCGTGAGGGAGGGAGCGAGGCAGAGACTCTCTCTCTCTCTCTCTCTCTCTCTCTCTCTCTCTCTCTCTCTCTCTCTCTCTCTCTCTCTCTCTCTCTCTCTCTCTCTCTCTCTCTCTCTCTCTCTCTCTCTCTCTCTCTCTCTCTCTCTCTCTCTCTCTCTCTCTCTCTCTCTCTCTCTCTCTCTCTCTCTCTCTCTCTCTCTCTCTCTCTCTCTCTCTCTCTCTCTCTCGGTTCCTCTCTCTCGTTTGCCAGCTCACTGCCATCACTGTGACTAATGTGGAGGACACACACACACACACACACACACACACACACACACACACACACACACACACACACACACACACACACACACACACACACACACACACACACACACACACACACACACACACACACACACACACACACACACACACACACACACACACACACACACACACGTGTGCCCATCCTGTGTGTGTGTGTGTGTGACATTCACATCTCGTTGATGAAGGACGGATCTACTAAAGCACCTCAGTTTGACCCGGTTTAAAGGAAAACCGCATGGCTGTGACATAACAGCTGTTTACAGTCCCCGTTACGTACGCACGTGTGTGTGTATTTATAGCTCAGACATTGTGCAGCAGACAACTGCTAAAGGGACTATAGACTCATGCATGCATACACACACACACAGACACACACACACAAACCCTCTTTTTACGAGGGCACTAAGACCACAGATCATATCGACACCTCGCCGACATGACGGCTTCCTCAAAAGCACCGCCATGCACGCAAATTCCATTTGGAGCGATCGATAAAATACACATCCTGAAGCCCTGAAGTCAGTAGGAAGAACGCCAATATCCCGCCAGACTCTCAGAAATAACTCACACCCGGACACTTCCTGTGCGGGATGAATAAAGTGCATCTTAGCTGACTTGACAGAAAATACATGCACACACACACACACACACACACACACACACACACGCTCACAAACACAATACCCGAACACCAGAATGCGCTAGCAATTATCAGTCAAGAAGTTTCTATAAGGGGGGCCATAAATGTTGATAGAATTATCAGCTGCAACATTCCCTTTCTGGGGGCCATAAATGTTGATACATAAAGGACATCATTGGTAATCTCAGTTTTTTTCTGAGTGTGTGTTTGCACATGTCAAGACCTAAAGAGAGAGACAGCCAAAGAGACAGAGACGGACAAAGAGAGACAAACAGACAGACAGACAGAGACAGACAGACAGAGAGATAGAGACAAAGTCTTGTTTGTGTGAAAAAGTGAGATTTTGTGAGTGTGATAATCTACCTCTAGAAGCCTAGAGTACACTTTGCTGATGAATTTTGCACTGCTGTTGTTGATTTCAGGAAGCACGTTGGTTAATTATAACCTTGTTTTTCAAACTATGGTTGCGCAAATGTTTTTTGTTCTCCAACATTCATTGTATGCTTTGAGTCTTCTGTAAGTCGCTTTGGTTAAAAGCGTAGTTGGCCAAAGTGTGAGTGAGTACGTGAGTGAGTGACAAAGGGTGAGAGATATAGAGGGAGTTGTCGTGATATTGTTATATTATATTATATATATTATATTATTATTATTATATATATATTATTATATATATATATATATATTATATTATATATCGTGATATTGTTTTCCCTCGGGATAAATAAAGTTATCTTGAATCTTGAAAGGAGAGACAGACTGTGTATGAATGTGAAACTCTGGGACAGAGAGACAGATAAACAGGGGGGGGGAAGAGAGAGAGAGAGAGAGAGAGAGAGAGAGAGAGAGAGAGAGAGAGAGAGAGAGAGAGAGAGAGAGAGAGAGAGAGAGCGAGAGAGCGAGAGAGAGGCATAGTCCCATGTGTTTCCCCCTGACCTCTTCTGGTTCATGAACAGCTCGCGGTGGAGGTCCTGGTGGTTGCGGGACGTCTTCACGGGGTTGATGAGCTTCTTGGGCCTGATGAGCTCATCACAGTCGGCCTCCAGGTAGTCGGGCTCCGCCATGGCACTCGTCCTCGCCTCGGACAGAGATAGACCAGGGTCACGCCGATCTGCACCAAGACACACACACACACTTTATACAGCTGCTCTCTTCTGGACGGTTTTCATATGGATACGATGCAATACATGGCTCTCTGTCCAATGACATAGCTCTTTCTGAACTTACTTAAATTGTAAAAAAGTGCTGCACGTGTACAGATGCACCCAGGTGCACAAGCTTGCACAGACAGACAGACAGACAGACAGACAGACAGACAGACAGACAGACACACACACACACACACACACACGGGGTCTTAATAGTGTGTTTCTTACGTTTCACAAATGGACAACATGTTCGATTTAATTATTTGCTTTAAGTTTTTAAATAAATACAAAAATAAATACCAAAAACATAGGCCTGTTTCTTTTGCAAAAAAAAGAAAAGATTGGCTACAGTTAAACAGATAGAATGCAGATCAATTTACCCCATTATAGTTCTTCTATACTTCTTTTTAAGTGTCATAGTAATCGAAAATCTTTTTATTTCTTTTTTTACACACACCATAACATATAGGGTATGACAACTCACACACAACTCAAACTCCGCAACACACAACAGCTTCGATTGTTACGGTTGGTAAACTCACCCTGCAGATGCGGGAAAACGGGGTATCGAAACATAGTCGCCATCACTGATGTTACTCCGCGAATTAGTAATTATTTATTTTTTTATTATTTTTTCAACACAGTCCTGGCAATAATAGAGATGTGTCCTGTCCTGTCCTACACAAAAAGTCCTCAACTGAAGCTGAGCGTTCGGGGTTTTAACAGTAAAAATAGGTGCATTATTATTTAACAGCCTACTGAATATTATACGCCCCCAAAGTCTCTCTCCATCTGCCCGCCTCCCCTGAGCTCCTATTCGCTCCTCTGGATGGTGATGGTGGATGACAAATTCGCTTTGTCCGGACCAAACACAGTTAATGTGTATTATTACTCGTCCTATAAATAACCTTTGTATCTCACATTCAAAGTATTCAAAACATCGACAGTTTTGCTTCCATTTCAAGTACTTCGTCATTATAATAACGCTGCAATTTATAAAATACAGCCTACATAAAAAAACGGGATTATTCCTATTGTGTTTTTTTATACAGAAACATTGACGTTATTCCGTCTTTATATATCGTCATTTATTTTGATAAAGATAGGGAAATAAATCACCGCAATGAAGCAGTACATCGCTACGCATTCGTGCTTCGTATATCAAAACAAACGGGACAATAACAGTTGCAGTTCACCCAGCACGCCACTAGAGGTCGACATTACTGTGTTGAAGAAGACGAAGGGAACAGTTACATAACAAAGAGCCTCACGTACAGTACTGCAATAGTGTCAACAAAGACACGTGTCCCGAAAATGTTTATTCCGAGTAGCACGATATGAAAAACACAACCGAATACAACACCAATATGTTAAATTGATTTCAAGAAACTGATAGGTTTGTTTGTATATATATATTTTCTAATTTGCATAACTGTACATAGAGCCACTGCAATACGTGTATGTAAATCAGACTCATATTTGGCAATTTTGAATCTGTTTATTCAGCTTGCGTGTAATGAGTGACCGTTTTACTTGTGCAGTGACAAAAAAAGGCCATTATGATTCAGATTTCGCTATATGCCTACAATGAAAATAATCACAAAGCCTTATGCAGGATATTTCATTGGACACTCTTTTGGATATTTAAAGAGTGTTGATTGGTGGACCAGCTTGTAACTAGGAGGAAGGAGGCAATGGAATGAGCAGCCATGCTGTGTGTGCCATCGGCACTTCAAAAGGAGGCCTACATTTCCGAGGGGAGGGAAGAAGGAGAATTTTAAAGGCAAGCCGTGTTGTGAAACCCTCAATTAGCCTCACACATCTGTGGTGATTTCCTGCGAAGCACCAAGGGAAGAGGAAGTGACATTGGGTGTTCAAAGGGCCGTTGGAACCTCAAATTTGAGCCCGTCCTAAACACGACCATTTCATTGGCTGGTTTTACGTGTTTTCCAATTAAGATTCCACCGCTTCCAAGAAAGGAAAGACAGAGAGCACCCAAGACTCTAATCAGAGGTACATGAAAGTTCAGCCTCCTTGGGAACAGACCTAGGCTAGACATTTAGGAATGTCCTAATGTCTAGTTACTCATAACTCAAGAGGAGAATCTCTGGAAAGAGTAGAAAAAGACAGGACAAAAAAGGGCAGAAAGAGAGAGAGAGAGAGAGACCGAGTTGTAAATAAAGAACAGCGACCATCTCTCTTTCTCTCGCTCCCTTGACCCGTGTGACTGTGAGCTCACATCCTGTTTGGAGTCACACTTTCTAAGCAGCTTGTTGGAAAGGTCAGATGTCCAATCAGTCAAAGACACTACGGGAGGAAAGTGTTTAAAAGTGGCTTTGCAGGAAACACGACATCCATTCTAATCAGAGAGGAAACTTCAACCTTTCACACAAACAAAGCAGCTTTTATTAACACAGACTGGCGCGAGCCACACATGGCTTACCAACACACACACACACACACACACACACACACACACACACACACACACACACACTTGTGTTAGGATTCTCTACTATTCTCTACTAGAAAGGTGCTCAGGGGTTCCCCTGTGCTCTGTGGAGTGTGTGTGTGGTTGCTGGCTGTTTTAAGTAGCAACCACACCTGTGGCGCATCACAATAATCAAGGCACCTGTTTCGGTTTCCCCTGCTGCACAAGCAGCTTTGCTGGCAGAATTGATGTGTTGGCAAGATGCTACAGCCAGAGCAGGCGTTCAATTCTGACATGTCAGAGCTCGCCTTGAGTGTGTGTTGTGTGGCGATGGCTGGTTTAACCGGTGTGCCTTTGATTATTCTCATGCACCACAGCCTCTCCCAGCAACCAGACACACACACACACACACACACAGTGAAAATACAGGGGTACTTGTGGATAAGTGTAGTGTGATGGACTTCAGAGAAGACATTACATTAGCCATTTAGCAGACACTTTTGTCCAAAGCGACTTGCAATAGTGTTCAACAGGCAAGAGAACTACTAGTCACCAGAAGTCAAAAGAGCTATACCAAACCTCCAGGAGCGGAACCAGTGGTCATGCAAAATGTACACAGAGACAAGACAGCGACAGACAGGAGATGCCCGATCGGTTCCCCAAAGACAGGAAGACTATGAGCCAATAAGGACGTCCTGTATAATCAGATGTTAGTAGTAGTAGTCGTCATGGTTACGGAGGACGAGGACACAAGCTCAGATGTGGTGATGGGGGAGAGGACCTAGTGACTCTGTTTAAAATGTCAGGTCCACTGGAAAACAAACATACAACTCCCTAAGGTGTTGTGCAAGACTGCCCTAACGAGCTACAAGTCAGCCCATATATACACAGTCCAGCACCGGGTGGGCTGGGGGGGTGGTGATGATGTGGAAATGTTTCTTTAACCTATAGCTTGTTTTCAAGTGTTTAAAACTGTGCTGGGGGGGGGAAGGGGGGTGGAAATGGTGGAGTTATTAACAATCTTCCAGTAAGACCCCCATGGGGCCGGGAGAAGGAGCTCCGTGACGCAAAGCATTTAGTGTAAACCTTTTTTCAAATAGCGCTGGGCAAGTAAGCATCGTGAAATAAAATACTTATCGGGATACCCGGGTTTTAATAGTGTAACGTTAATGGAAATGTATTACAATGACAAGGAAGGCCGGTAATATTACCAAATGTGAGGTTTGAAACCTCAGAGAGAAAGGAGCTACTTTTAGTCATACTAAATGTGCACATACTTCAATGTAATGACCCTCCGTTAGACTGTTGCAAGAATGCAATGTTGAATCACGCATTTTGTGAGTGTGATACGTACATCATATACCTGTATCATGAACAATTCCCCATGGTTATCATAGATATCATAGATTCTTCCATAGCACCCAGCCCTACTTTTAAATGGGGTTATTCTCTATCTATCTCGCTCTCTCTCTCACACACACACACACACTGGAGCCTTCCTGTTTTAGTGACACTCGCTCTCCTTGGCCAAGCCGGATCTCTCACACTCACAGATGGAAGGGTCGCACCTCAGGGGAAATGACATCATCAATACCCCTGAAGCAACCCCCACACCCTAGTTTCTCTCTGTCTCTCTCCCTCCCTCCCTCCCTCTCCCTGCTGGTCTCTCTTTCTGTCTTTGTCTCTCTCTCTATGTCTCTCTGTTCATCATGTATAACGCCAGAGCAAACGTGTAATTGTAATTAAGGTCAAATAAAAACATTTAAAACAGCAACAGCTGTAATAATAATAATAGAATGAAGCAATGCGCACAAAAGCAAAACAAAGCGACATATAAGGAATATACCATGTTTACCATCTCTCTCATTCGTTCATAATAATCCACTACAAAGGTTCTAATTAAAAAGTGACAGCTGCTGTGGGATGGGGAGGAGGAGCTGAGCAGAGAAGGCAGGCCTTCCGGTAACAATGAGCTCATTTTGCTCCTCCCATATATCACTACATTTTAACATTCCCCTTGATAAAAATCACATCAATCATTCAGAGGTGACACACACACAGACGCAGACAGACGTGCGCGAGCACACACACACACACTCTTGCCCACTATACCCACAAGGTTTGCATGGCGTCCCATTTGCCCCAGTCAATGAATGAGTGTGCATTAGCAGATGACTGAAAGCTCACGGCGATAGGAACAGGTCGTATATAAGATCTACAGTACACCGCCTCGCTTATCCCTGATCTGCACACGGCCCTTTGACCGTGGCTACTACAGAGGAACCTCTACAGCAGACCCTGCCTTGACTTGATCATTTACTGTGGATTCTTGGAAAATCTCAGTGTGTCTGCTATGTGTTATGAGAGGGTGAAGCAAACAGGAAGTCCTGGAAGGGTTCTGTGTGAATGGGCTTGTTTTGATGTTTTCATGGGGTGGTGGTGCTGGTTCTTCTGAAGGTCTGCTCTGTTCTCCGTTCCCTGGTGGAATCTGGGGGGGGGGGGGGGGGGTCCTTCTGCCCTACTCAACCCTGAGGATCCCCCTGACACGAGAGCACATGGCGGGGGTGTGGGAACTCAGAGGAGCTCGGCTCCAAGAGACTAGAGTGGAGCTATTCATGAGAGAGACACACACATACACACACACATGACATATCTATCTCTCATATGCTCCGTGTTTGGGCATGTGTGTGTGTGTGACAGATTTCACAAATGCCCTTTAGGGGGGGGGGGGGGGCTAAACAGGGCCGTATCATAGCATACAGTTCCTGTATCCAACACACACAGAGCAGATATAAAGATATTTACGGCCATCTCGGATTTCGAGTAGACAACGAGTAGACATCTCTCTTGTATCACACCTCTTCATCGTAAATGACGAAGAGTTCCCCCCCCCCCACCCCATAAGCAACACTCTGAACGTCGGCCCTGGGGAAGCGGTTACGCGACTGCCTACACGACGACAGCCGCAGAAGCAGCTTTGGCGGCGGTGGGTACAGGAAGCCTCCATCCCACTCGCCGCTCTGGTCTCTGATCTGCCGGTCGGAAAACAACATCGTGTCGCCACGTGTGGGACGAGGAACTACAGAGAACATTCACTTTGCTAAGTGCGTGTGTGTGTGCGTGTGGTGGGTCGATAGAGAATGGGATCCACAAAAAGGTTTACGTTTAAATGCTTCCAAGTTACCATTTTATTCCAACACACACACACACACAATCTCAACCTTTTGGATTTCTTAACAGTGCATATCCTCCGCCTCTACTAAAAGGCCTTATTGTAATGTGAATGTCACACACATATACACACACGCACACAATGCCATGTGCCGTGAGGGTTGGTGTTCAGGGCGTGACAGCAGTGTAACTGTAAAACACTTGTTCCTGATGACGCTTGTTGACACAGGGCTCCCGGGGGGGGGGGCATAGATCACAGGATGAATGGGAGGGGCCTCCCCCTGTCGCACATCACACAGCGCTTGAGTCACGCCAGGGGAATGCGATGAGGCTGCACTTACCACACTGAAGGCTAACAGGCAGACTGCAACAGAATGGCATACACAGACATGCAGTGTAGCGTGGCTGTTGGGGCATGTGCCATTTTGCTTTCACACACACACACACACACACACACACACACACACACACACACACACACACACACACACACACACACACACACACACACACACACACACACACACACACACACACACACACACACACACACACACACACACACACACAATCTATGGGCGGGTTTGAGTGACAGCAGTATGTGTGTGTGTGTGTTGCCACTACACCTGTCTTTAAGTTTAAAAGTTCTCCTTCAACCTCAGCAACTTATCTGCCACCTGTTATGCATGGCTGGTAAACTCTTTGTGTGTGTGTGTGTGTGTGTGTGTGTGTGTGTGTGTGTGTGTGTGTGTGTGTGTGTGTGTGTATATATAGTCACAGAAACCAATTAGATTAGATTAGATTGAAATTGATTGTCATTGCACAAGTACAGTATACAGCGAAAATAATTTGGCATCTAACCAGCACAGAAGCACAGTGCCAACTGTTAGCGTTACCTTCTCGACAACCGTCAGAGACACACGGTTTACCATGTTTAGACACGTGTTCACCCATATTGTACAGACACACGTTTCACCACGTATAGATGGTCACATCCAACATAGAACAATTGATGGCTTTGAAACAACGTGACAGGGATGGAAGAAAGCATTCCCAGAGAACAAACAGCACGGACAGAACACTACAGACCACTGGACTCCTGAACGTGTTCTACCACTGCTCTTTCAAGCCGAGGGTACGGGTCTAGAGTCAAGATGATTCAAGAATTGTATTTGCCATTTGCAAATGAGTACAATGGAATGCTTACTCACCATTCCCTCCCACAGTACGCATTTCTAAATCAATACTAAACATAATAAAAAAAAATGAACATATAAAGAACAATAAAGTGACTGATGGATGATATGTGTTATATTGTGCAAAACATGGGGTCTACATGGGAGAGAGAGAGACGAGGCTTAACAAAAAAAAAAAAGGCATGAGAAGCTTTGGCCTCGTTTAATTGTGCGACGTTGTAAAAAAATAACGGCCTTTGTTTTGGTTCTCAGTGTCTGCGGCGCTTCCACATTCTCTGCTTTGTGCGCTTCCCCAACGACACTGCCTCCTGCTTTCCCCCTCAGAGGAGAACGGCCACGCCCCTCTCCCTCTCACTGGCCCAACCCCGGGCTGCAAGCTCTCTTCTCATTGGTCGCAGGGCACATTGGGACGGATTAAGGGTGGGTCTTCTCTTTGTTTATATGCCGGTGCTCCAAAACCCCAACAACTGTTACTGCGAGCGACCAGGGATACCGCTGTTACAGACAGCCGTGTGCCGACTGAGCAGAACTGTGCATGCACACAGACACAGACACACACACAGGCTCAAAGTCTTAGGTCTTTTTGTAAATTCATTCATTCTGAAAACTCACAGACAGAAGTATTTGTGCACACACACGCACTCAGGCATTTCTAAGAATACCCTAAAAGGGGCCAGTGGAAAATGATAGGGTAGGGTATGAATGTGTCTTTGGGGTAGTCATTATAACTATGTACTATGGAACTCCAGCTGACCTCAGAAAAGGGAGAGGAGGGATGTGGCTCATGTGTTCGTGTGTGTGCGTGTCTATGGGGCCACTCTCTATAGAGACTATATCATATGTCTTGATTCAGACTCGCAGAGCTTAATCCGATTCGTACGGATCACACTGCCCCTATTACGTACTCCAAGCTAACAAGCCCTGTGAAGAGTAAGGAAGAGATATATGGTGTGTGTGTGTGTGTGTGTGTGTGTGTGTGTGTGTGTGTGTGTGTGTGTGTGTGTGTGTGTGTGTGTGTGTGTGTGTGTGTGTGTGTGTGTGTGTGTGTGTGTGTGTGTGCGTGCGTGCGTGTCAGTCCCTGACCACGCAGCGCTGCTGCCAGCACAGTAATGGCACTTTATTGTGATTGAAGTTCTTGAATAATAGCAAGAAAATGGATGGTGCGGTTAGGAGCAACGCATAGCCCTCCCTCTCTGCTTCTTCATACATTCATTAGAAATCCTTTTTGGGGCCTAATCGCTCTTCATTTGCCTTCATTTAGGATGAACCCCGAGTGAGTCCCAAGACTCAAACACAATTATATATTATATTATACAAAATGTTATATATAAAAATAATAATTATATTATATAGATATTATTAATTATATATATATATATATATATTGACCTGAGTCAATGTTAACGCTTTAGTTTTCTGGTGATGTTTATTGACAAAAAAATGATTTTGATGTAAAGCCGAACAGCCCCCAGTGAAACCGTTTCACAAATCCAAACCGGTTTGTCATGATAAGAGCATTGCCATTGACTGCACTTTGGATTGTGTAGGTTGATAAAAAAATAAGCAGCAGATAAGTATACTTGTTGTATACCGCTACTTGTTAACCTAAAACCCATAAAGAGAAAGAGCTTGTTTTTGCAGGAAGTGAGGAGATAGCCACGCAAGCTTGCACACACACACACACCAAACAACTCAACACACACACACACAGTCAGTCGGTGTCCATGTGGGTCTGGCTTAGTGTGGGGTATTCACGGTGTTGTGCTGAGTAAGGACCAGGGGTTTAAAGCAAGCACACACACAGAGAGAGAGAGAGAGAGAGAGAGAGAGAGAGAGAGAGAGAGGAGAGAGAGAGAGAGAGAGAGAGAGAGAGAGAGAGAGAGGAGAGAGGAGAGAGAGAGAGAGAGAGATTATATTGCTGAACCAGTGTATCATATCAAAACAACACTAGCCTCACCGACACACACACTCACATACAAAACAGCAGTGCAACTGCTAGTCCGAAAAAGTGTCTCTATTGTGTGTGTGTGTGTGTGTGTGTGTGTGTGTGTGTGTGTGTGTGTGTGTGTGTGTGTGTGTGTGTGTGTGTGTGTGTGTGTGTGTGTGTGTGTGTGTGTGTGTGTGTGTGTACAAACCTAAATCTCAATCCACTGGTTATACATAAGGCCTACGGGGTCTGATGTTATACCAGAAGAGAGTGCAAAGAGTGAGCGCCTTGGAATGTTCCATCCACGTGGTTTGACTTTTTGTAGGGGTATGTTGTATTCTTCTACGCCCAATCACACATGTCCTACAGACAGTGACAGCATGTGTCCTTTTTTTCAGCAAAATGGAGACAGTGGAGGTGGAAGTAACTGGAGGAAGGGGAGGGGGTGGAGTTCAAAGATCAGAAAACAGATGTAAATCGTTTAGCCGACTCTACTCCAAATGACTAACACATGTGCAGGGCTCACCCCCTCCTCAAAACACACACACCCACCCACACACACAATACTTGAGTGTGAGTGTAAAAGTAAAGTTTGCGGGACCCACATTGCTTAATGTTAAACTGAATTAGCTGTTAACTCATTCATGTTATATGTAGAGGCTATAACTTAAACGCACATCTGACCATCAGCTGAGTTAAACAAACTAAAAAAAACCTACTTTAGGCCTACTTCGCCAAAAAAACATATGCAATATCATTGGGAAACGTGCACGGAAGAAGCGTTTGACAGCGGTTGTCTGTTGAGCAAGTCGTTGAGAATATTGCGCCATCAGGCTTCTATTGACAAAGCTGAAACACACACACACGCACATACACGCTCACACACGCTCACACACATAGGCTGCAGCTTTAACAATAACCTTAACACTAACCTACAAGTCACACGCTTACCCTCGGAGGTTGGAACACTATTATGGTGTACACTGTCACTTAAACAAGCACACACACACACACACACGCACGCACACACACTGCTGTTATCATATATGTTGTAACCACTACGGCTGCCATAGGCCTTATCGGTCATATAGATGTATCTAACATGTCTGTGCCGTTATTGGCCGTTCACGGGGGGGGGGGGGGGTCTAAATGGAACAATAGTTTTTACATGTGTTCATCTGACAAAAGCACCAACCAAACAACAACCACCACAACAACTACTAAATATATGTAATTATTCCCCCCCGAAACATGAGTTAGATTGGTTAACATATGATGTGAGGTGAACAACGCAGTACGGTTCAATCTGCTGTTAGAATAATAATCTCAGCCTTACTGTCCCGTCGGCCAGGGTCTCTCGATTGAGTGAGAACAAAAGGAAACTATGAAGCAAAGAGTGTAATTTTATATATTCTGTGCTATCTTATTGGTTTCATCTTCTTGATTTGCTTTCTGTGTTTTTTCCCCCCTAAGATTGAGATGAATAATACTTCATCTCAAAACACGCTATTACTACAGTACAGCGCTGCTGCTGCTGCTGCTTTGTTAGTGCGATCCTGAAACAATCCCCACGAAAACACAGCAGCCCACACACACACACACACACACACACACACACACACACACACACACACACACACACACACACACACACACACACACACACACACACACACACACACACACACACACACACACACACACACACACACACACACACAGACACAGACCCACACACACACCTACCTCAAAGGCGACACTTCCCCCCCAACTCAAGTTCTTCTTGGATGTTTAAAAATGACAAAGTGGTGGTTTACAGCCTCATCATCATCCCCTCGATCACTTCTTCTTTAGGGTTAAGGTGTGTCTTCTTCGACTTGGCTTTTTTTTCCTCCCCTCCTGGCTCTTGGAAACAGTTCAATAGCCGAAGCACGCACACGCACACACACACACTCTCTCTCTCTCTCTGCCCGGACCCCTAGAAAATGTAAATGAACGCTGAGTGGGAGGGCTCACGGACGTCACCGGATGAGGCCCCTCCCAGTCTCCATATCTCCCACAACTAGATGGGGGAGACCCCTCGCGCTTAGGGGTGGGGCGAGCAGCATCATAGTCCTATACTAGTGCTCCGACGGGGCACTGTAAAGTGTAAACAACCCAAGCAATGCAATAAAAGTTATGCAGCCCTACATTTTCCTTATAATAACAGAAATGTAATTATATATGTCAGTTATATTTGTCAGTTTGCCTGACTGTACTGCCCCATTTCTCTCTCTCTCTCTCTCTCTCTCTCTCTCTCTCTCTCTCTCTCTCTCTCTCTCTCTCTCTCTCTCTCTCTCTCTCTCTCTCTCTCTCTCTCTCTCTCTCTCTCTCTCTCTCTCTCTCTCTCTCTCTCTCTCTCTCTCACACACACACACACACACACACACACACACACACACACACACACACACACACACACACACACACACACACACACACACACACACACACACACACACACACACACACACACACACACACACACACACAAGAACGCTGCTCAATATTACACAATGTCAAACCGGATGTTTATGTGTGTCATCTTTGTAACGGACCTATATGTCTTATCATGTTGGGGCGTGTGTGTGTGTGTGTGTGTTTGCATTGCAGCTGTTGGTTAATAGAAGCCTGCACACCACTATGATAAAGGTCTAATCTGCTTACTAATGGTGGGTCTTTGGATCCACTGATCCATCAACCCTTGTGTTAAATCTGCTCTGGGGGTGGGGAATAAATGACATATCTAGTAGTGATACACTAGGCTTACAGTATACACCATGCCTGGTCTCTAGTAGTGATAAACTAGGCTTACAGTATACACCATGCCTGGTCTCTAGTAGTGATATACTAGGCTTACAGTATACACCAGGCCTGGTCTCTAGTAGTGATACACTAGGCTTACAGTATACACCATGCCTGGTCTCTAGTAGTGATAAACTAGGCTTACAGTATACACCAGGCCTGGTCTCTAGTAGTGATATACTAGGCTTACAGTATACACCATGCCTGGTCTCTAGTAGTGATATACTAGGCTTACAGTATACACCAGGCCTGGTCTCTAGTAGTGATAAACTAGGCTTACAGTATACACCAGGCCTGGTCTCTAGTAGTGATACACTAGGCTTACAGTATACACCAGGCCTGGTCTCTAGTAGTGATAAACTAGGCTTACAGTATACACCAGGCCTGGTCTCTAGTAGTGATATACTAGGCTTACAGTATACACCAGGCCTGGTCTCTAGTAGTGATATATAGGCATATATAACATGCCTGGTCTCTAGTAGTGATAAACTAGGCTTACAGTATACACCATGTCTGGTTTCTAGTAGTGATAAACCAGGCTTACAGTACACACCATGCCTGGTCTCTAGTAGTGATATAAAGGGTTATATACCATGTCTGGTCTCTAGTAGTGAACAATAGGCTTATATACCGCACCAAGTCTCTAGTAGTGATATATAGGCTTATAGTATATACCATGCTTCTAGTTGTGATCAATAGGCGTATATACCCAGCAAGTCTCTAGTAGTGATATATAGGCTTATATCCCATGTCTGGTCTCTAGTAGTGATATATAGGCTTATATCCCATGTCTGGTCTCTAGTAGTGATATATAGGCTTATATCCCATGTCTGGTCTCTAGTAGTGATATATAGGCTTATATCCCATGTCTGGTCTCTAGTGGTGATATATAGGCTTATATCCCATGTCTGGTCTCTAGTGGTGATATATAGGCTTATATCCCATGTCTGGTCTCTAGTGGTGATATATAGGCTTATATCCCATGTCTGGTCTCTAGTAGTGATACATAGGCTTATATCCCATGTCTGGTCTCTAGTAGTGATATATAGGCTTATATCCCATGTCTGGTCTCTAGTGGTGATATATAGGCTTATATCCCATGTCTGGTCTCTAGTGGTGATATATAGGCTTATATCCCATGTCTGGTCTCTAGTGGTGATATATAGGCTTATATACCATGTCTGTTCAGTTATTGGAGATTTGTTAGAAATTAAATGCACTTTTGACTTCTGGTGACCAGTTGTTCTCTTACCTTCCTTTGTTGAAACACACTATTGTAAATCGCTTTTGAAAAAATCGTCTGCTAAATGACTGTAATGTAGAAGTGATACACTAGGCTTACAGTATATACCATGCCTGATCTCTAGTAGTGATATATAGGCTTATATACCGCGCCTAGTCTCTAGTAGTGATAAGCCTGGTCTCTTAAACATCTTATATTATTGGATGCACTATCACGAGCCTGATCCTGATCCTGAACATGACATCACAACACCCCGCCCTGGCTTCTCCTTACAGGAAGTGACAACGAAACCCAGGCCAGAGGTTGTTCCCGATGACGTGCCGGGGAGGAGGAGGAGAGGGGCTAGAAAGAGTAAGACATTCCTGCGTATAACTTTTTATGATTTGGGGGTGGGGGCATCGGGGTGAGTCAGTGTGTTGGACTGAACAAAAGGATGAGTCAAAGGTCCACCCTTCCTCCCGAGACCACCACACTCATCATCATCATCCTCACTGCGTTCAGGAAACAGATGCTGTGCTTGGCCGTGTGCGTGGTGTGTGTGTGTGTGTTGGAGTCAGAGTCAGTGTGTTTTAATTGATTTGGAAATCTCTCTCTCTCTCTCTCTCTCTCTCTCTCTCTCTCTCTCTCGCACGCTCTCTCTCTCTATATATATTTATGAGAGTGAGGGGAAAAACACTTAACTGTGACTTAAACATCTGAATAATTATCTGATATTAAACGGATAACGTTCGGACTTTCCATT
>CM051010.1:16457124-16472124 GCA_027704905.1 Muraenolepis orangiensis | reverse complement strand
CCTCGAATACATCCCTCGAATGATATGTTCACAAAAAAACAACACACTTGCTCTCTCGGTACCTGACCTGTTCAACCCTGGAGAGCACAATATGGCCATCATATACAGTATATATAGAAAGACAGACAGATGAGTCCAAGAATTCTATCTGTTGAAAGACAACGTCATAGTCCATAGCAGAGCAGACAACCGCAACACAATGGGAAGGATGTGCGGTCGGAAGCGTCTGTCCGTCCATCCGTCTGCCTGTCGCGTTTGGGTGTGTGAATATGCTGAGCAGGCAGAGGCTGTCCCACCACGCAGCGCAGGAAGGGAACACGCGGGGCCGCCATGGTGACCCGCGGAAGTCACTGTTCAGGGTTTGTGTGTGTGCGCGTGCGCGCGCGCGCGTGTGTGTGCGTGTGTGTGTGTGTGTGTGTGTGTGTGTGTGTGTGTGTGTGTGTGTGTGTGTTTAACCCAAGAAAAAGTATACAAAGATGTACAGAGTGAGAAAATGAGAGATGGGAAGAAAGAGAGATAGAAAGACAGAGAGACAGACAGAGAAAGAAAGAAAGAAAGACAGAGAAAGAAAGAAAGAAAGAAAGAAAGAAAGAAAGAAAGAAAGAAAGAAAGAAAGAAAGAAAGAAAGAAAGACAGACAGACAGAACTAAAGAAACAGAGAAAGTTTTTCAGAAAGAATGAAAGATGAAGATCGTTTCAATATCTCTTGTTCTTCCACCAGCAGAGAGATGGACCGCGTGTCCTTGTTCTCGTTCTTGAAAGACGGAAGTATGATGCGTGTGAAGAAAAGAGTGAAGATTCACACACACTTCTTCTTCTTATTCTCAATCGATGGAGGTTGTGTATGTGTGTGTGTGAGTGTGTGTGTGCGTGTGTGTGTCCGTGTGTGTGTGTGTGAGTGTGTGTGTGTGTGTGTGTGTGTGTGTGTGTGTGTGTGTGTGTGTGTGTGTGTGTGTGTGTGTGTGTGTGTGTGTGTGTGTGTGCGTGCGTGTTGTGTGTGTTTGTGAAAGACTGCAAAAGATGTGCAAGGACAAATAAAAATACAGTATATAGAAATAAAGAGACTATGGAGACAGATCTAATGCTGTAAAAGACTGTGATTGGAGGGTAAATCTAAAACACCAATTTCCAAAGTCTTGCTTGTTGTAATGCTGCATACCACTGAACAGAAGAACACTTATTTTGGGTGTACATTCAGACTTCCATGCTGGGATGTCATCACAGAGGGACAGGGAACAAAAGACGGATGGAATGCAGACGGGATAGCCTTGGTTTATCAATGCCAAAGCTTTGTAACACACACACACACACACACACACACACACACACACACACACACACACACACACACACACACACACACACATACACACGTACAGTATACGTGGACACGCCCCAATTTACCCATTTATAACCCTCCGCCCCTCCCAATTCTTTGCCCCTAGACAACATCACCACGGTAACCGCCAGCACTCAGCATCCACCAGACAAGCTGGCAAGGTTGTGATCAAGTGATCAAAACACATACACACACACACACGCACACGTATACATACAAACACACACACACACACACACACACACACACACACACACACACACACACAACACACACACACACACACACACACACACACACACACACACACACACACACACACACAGCACACACACACACACACACACACACACACACACACACATTTTACAGACACACCGTGTGAAAATGTCTAATACAAAAACAACATTCCTTGGTCAGAACCCCTCCCTCCCCACCACTGTTCTGCAATCCATCTCACCATAAAAAACAAGCAACCATTTCTTTCCACTAGCTGATGCTCGGACAGGACCGGGGAGATAAGACAGAGGTCCTCCGCCAGACTCTTCCCGGACAGTTACACAACGGCACAATACAGGTTGGTGTGAGAGGTGGTGGAGGGGGGGGGGGGGGAACGGGATGTGGGTGGTGTTCCGTACCTGATAACCTCCCATCGTCTGTTTCCTGATGCTCCCACCTATCGGCCGCCGTTTCCTGCCACTCCGGCTCCTGATAGGACGCCCGGGGGAAGAGAAGAAACAGACAGTTTGTCCCTGACGGGAAGGTCATCCCAGAATATAAAAATAAAAAACAGAAAAATGTTGAGCCACCGAGCCCGGGGTCAGCGATCTGGGCTCCGCTGGTCCAGTTTGGGGTCGTGGTCTTTCTAAGAACCAGGCATTGACGCTACATGAAAGACTTGTTTGTGTCTCTTTAATGTGGGTGTGTATGTGTGTGTGTGTGTGTGTGTGTGTGTGTCTGTGTGTGTGTCTGTGTCTGTGTGTGTGTGTGTGTGTAGATTGAAACCATATAGTATAGATGTGGCAGTGGACGCTGCCACAAGCCATTAAGATGGCTTCTTTAGGGCAAGGACACAGGGTGACAAGGACACAGGGTGACAAGGACACAGGGTGACAAGGACACAGGGTGATGAGTCAACCGGTTTATTGCACAGTTTGTAGTTGTTTGACAGCAGAGCAGATGGTACCTGCTAGTTGCTGGCCTAACCTGTGGGGCCTTGATTACCACGGACCCACAGGTGTGCAGCCTCACCCAACAGCCCCAGAGTCTAATCAGTCTGACTCAGGCCAGGTGAGGCTGCTTCCACCAGCCACCAACCAACCAACCAACCACACACACACTCCACATAAGACTATAATAGCTATAATGCTATTTGAGTGTGTGGTCACACCATGTGTGTTTGTGCCTTGCAGCTTTTCATGTGACGTTTGTTTGTGTCAATGTGCCTTTGAACAGGGGCCACTTGAGATGTGATTGTGTGTATGCATGTGTGAGTGTTTGTGTGTGTGTGTGTGTGTGTATATATTTCAGTGTTAGACAACTCCATAGAGAATGATTATACGTGCATGTGTAGTAGGTAGTAGCACATGTTTGTTTTGCTGTGCGTATAGCACTGCATTCTGGGTAATAGTGAGTTTTTCCGTTCCAGATAAAACCAGGTAAACCAGTGAGCAATAAACACATCCGCTGCTCAGGAGATAAACGCTGACAATTATACTGCGCACACCCACGCATACACACACACCCGCACACACACACACACACACCCGCACACACACACACACACACACACACACACACACACACACACACACACACACACACACACACATGTACCCTATCAGAAAGACAGATACACAACATACATCAACACACAGCTAATTGTGTTATAGACGATTCACACCATCATGTCCTGTTCCCTTTCTTTCACACACACACACACACACACACACACACACACACACACACACACACACACACACACACACACACACACACACACACACACACACACACACACACACTAGCTCGAGGTCTGTTGTGATACATCGAACGACATCATCTGGCCCTATTTAAACAATACCGGCAGACACCGGCTATTGTGTGAGCTGTCCATTGCGTAACCAGTGTTGTAATTTGTGCCGAGGGGTTCAGAGGTCAAAGGTCAGAGGGCTCATGGGGGGGAGATATGCACGGAGCCAGCTGATCAACACACATGCTCAGTTGGCCCTTCTCCCGTCGCTATGAGTACAGGTCACTCAATCTTCCTCCTCCCCCTCCTCCACACAGTCGGAGATTCTCTCACTATCCAGTGAGGTGACCTATCCTGAGACGTACATCTCACAGCAATCGTTGTGTCGCAAAAGACGTTTCCTCTTTCCACAGAAAGCAACGACCGGAAACAACAACCACAACCAAGCCGGGTTACCGCAAACAAATAGTCTACTAGTTAATGTGTGGCCTGAGGCGTGACGTGCATTGATAGGTATTGACTTAACGTCTCACTCAGGACTTTTCCAGGACACACCGACCGTGGTTTATTGAACCACTGCTGCCCTGTGCGCACAGCATTCATTATTCTGCTGCCTATGAGAATAAAAAGGACTGTTTTAAGTTGCTATCTTGTTTGCATTTTCAGCCATTTGGTGGTTGGTCCTCGTCATAATACCGCACATGATCATCAAGAAAATGTGGTAAAACAACATATAGCATACAGGTTTTATTATATCACATGTTTAAAAGGCAGAATCATCTAAAAAGGCTGCAGCCGAGATAAGATATGGCAAGATATGTTCTATAATTGCCATCACGACCAAGTGGTTAGCGTTGGGAACCGCAGTGTTTCTATCGGAGCATGGATGCCCTCCCTCACCCGGAGCACTCCCCTCTATTACCGTGCATTTCCCACCGCTAATCAGCATTATTGATTTGGGGGCAAGGGAGGGGGCATGGCTGCCGTCCAGCTTAAGTGATGTCACCTCTCGTTGAAGAAAGACACGGAGCTCAGCATGACAGCCAGTCAGCAACAGGCCTGTTTTTCTCAATTATTAAGATGTCTGTGTGCAATTCATTTGCACACAACGCACGCACGCACGCACACACGCACGCACACACGCACACACGCACACACATACACGCACACACATACACGCACGCACACACGCATGCACATAAGGACGCACGCACACACGCACACACACACACACACACACGCACACACACACGCACACACACACACACACACACACACACACACACACACACACACACACACACACACACACACACACACACACACGTGCACAATTGGGTAGCATATTGGTTTATACCGCCCCCCTGTGGTGGCTACTGTTACAAGCCTACCTCAACACTCGAAGCCAAAATAAAAAATGAAAGTATCGGGTATAGATATTTGAATTGAATGAAAAGGAAATTTTACCCTGTAATAAATGTACCTTTTATTCACAGTAAAACCGAATTCCCATCGTCATTCCTGTTAGTGGTACATACATATGATATGACATATTATATATGAAGTGCTTTTATGCTGCTGTGTGTGAGTGTCTATAGGCTGTGTGCCTTGCTTACCCCTGGCTGCCGGATGACGATGGAAGGCCTTGGGATGAGTGGGTACCTGGGAGCCCACTGAGGACCCTCATCCTCACGGAGGTCCTCCTCTGAGCTATGGGAAACACTGCTGGTCCTCGGCGACCCAAAGCATTCTGTTGGAAGCCAGTGAGGGGGTTCTGAAGCGGTTCTGTCCAGGTGTCTGTGCACCGGCCGAGCGGACGTGAGGCTTTCGCCTCTCCAGTCGCCATGGCTGTACTCCATCACGACTGGGCCGCCACCACTGCCACCACCACCACCACCACCACCACCGCCACCACCACCGCCACCACCACCACCATGGGGATTGGGTTCTGGCTGGGATAGAACCGGCTCTGCTCCCGGATCAGTTCTTCTGCTCCGCCCGGAGGAGCCACCGGGTCCCTGGGGCGGCAGTTGGTCAGCGGGTGTGTCCGTGGGGTCAGAACCGAAGCAGTGGTTGAGAGCCGAGCAAGGCATGCCGTGCATACTGGCACAATAGGCGGTGAGCAGCAAATAGAGCCAGGCCCAGGTTCTTTCTACTGACATGGGTTGGACCGAGGCTTGTCTCAGTGTGGAAAAGCCACATCACTTTTGCCCACGTGTGCCCAAACAAGACATGTTCCCCTGGGGTAACCAACTCCACCAGCTCCAATGTCTTTCTGGTTGTAAACAAAAAGCACTAATCTAAAAAACACTTGAACCTTCTCTACTCGAACCTTGAGATGCAAGGATCCTTTTTGTCCATCTCCAAAAACATCATTGTTTTTCTCAAAGGACGGGAACCCACCTATGAATGTGTATTCGAGAATGACGCTAAAAAAGTCTATAGTGTAATATATAGAGCTGGATAAAGTAGGCTAAGTGGTTCTGTCCTGGTCGGTGGAATCCCCAAGCTTCCGGATGTCATGTTGTCCTCAGGTCTTCAGGCTATGGAGGTCTCTCTCTCTCTCTCTCTCTCTCTCTCTCTCTCTCTCTCTCTCTCTCTCTCTCTCTCTCTCTCTCTCTCTTTCTCTTTCGTACTAACAGGGATCATTCGATAGTCCTGCCTGCCACTGACAGCTCCTTTCCTCTTTGTATGTGTGTGCGTGCATGTGAGTGTGCATGTGAGTGGGTGTGTATGTGAATGTGTGTGTATGCAAGTGTGTGTGTATGCAAGCGTGTGTGTATGCAAGTGTGTGTGTGCAGCGTGTGTGTGTGTGTGTGTGTGTGTGTGTGTGTGTGCGTGTGTGTGTGTGTTTGTGTGTGTATGTGAGTGTGTGTGTATGCAAGTGTCAGTGTGTGTGTGGTGTGTGTGTGTGTGTGTGCATGTGAGTGTGTGTGTATGTGAATGTGTGTGTGTATGTGAATGTGTGTGTGTATGCAAGTGTGTGTGTGTGTTTGTGTGTATGCAAGTGTCAGTATGTGTGTGTGTGTGTGTGTGTGTGTGTGTGTGTGTGTGTGTGTGTGTGTGTGTGTGTGTGTGTGTGTGTGCATGTGAGTGTGTGTATGTGAGTGTGTGTGTGTGTGTGTGTGTGTGTGTGTGTGTGTGTGTGTGTGTGTGTGTGTGTGTGTGTGTGTGTGTGTGTGCGTGTGTGTGTGTTTGTGTAATGCAATAGCATGAGTGCTGCGTGTCTTGTTACCTAGCCAGGTAGTCCCTGGACCCCGCTGCCGGGTCGTGCAGTATGTGGGGGGAGTTGGGGGTCCAACTAGGACTCCTGTTACAGCTGACCCTGGACCTGCTACCTGCTCCTGACACCAACATATGGGCTTGTTAGAACAGACCTCAGAGATGGTGGGCGTGGTGGTGGTGGTGGTGGTGGGAGGGGCAGCTCAGATCAAATGACAGGTAACATAATGAAAACGGATCGGCCTTTGATGAGATACAGAGAAAGATGGAGAGAGAGAGAGAGAGAGAGAGAGAGAGAGAGAGAGAGAGAGAGAGAGAGAGAGAGAGAGAGAGAGAGAGAGAGAGAGAGAGGGGGTGAGTTAGAGATATGTGGAGAGGAAGAGAAAGACAGAGAGACAGAGAGACAGTGGAAAAAAAATGGGGAAGGATGAAAAGAGAGTTGTGTGGCATCCTGGAGGATAAGCTGGACAGGAGAAACCGGTGCTCAACTGGCCTTGAAGGGCCGCTTAAATATTCATACGACCACATAAAGCAAACGTTTACCAGTCGCACGCCGTGTCTACTGCTTATCTATTTTGATAGGGCACATTAATAGGGCACTGTCATGTCTGGGGAAACAACTCTTTTTTTTTAAATTGTGTGCATTGTGTGATATATATTTGTATGTTTTTGATAAGTTTACTTTCATACAATCTGTGTCAGTGAGTTATCACGTGGGTAAGAGTGGAATGTGTCACTTTGATGATAAAATATGATGCATTAGTGAATGGATCCCTCTAAATCCAATATATGTGTGCTTGCCCTGCTTCATTGTCCACTGTCGTCACTGTCGTGCAGCTGGTGGTGTGTGTGTGTGTGTGTGTGTGTGTGTGTGGGGGGGGGGGGGTGGCGGTGGCGCGCGCAGCTTTGCAACAAGCTGCTCATTAAACTCATTAAAGTATGAGTTATTTTGTTTGGAAATGATGCAAACGCTGCCGGTGTGAAACCGCTACTCTCTGTTTTTTTAAACGATAAAAGACACACTGGTTTTTATGGTATGATATTTTGTTCATTTAATGTTATGTTCACAAGATCATCATAATATCATAGCTGCACAAGTTATGATGAATGATGTATTTAATTAGATTCAAATGTATTGTCATTGCACAGCCCAAGTACAGAACAGCGAAAATAATTTGGCATTAAACCATTGTGCAAATGTTACATTAAAGTGCATAGTAATATACAATGTACAGTGGTTAAATAAGAGGTAAAGACAGTCTACTATGTATAAAAACAGGTATAAGTAGGTATAAAAAAACAGGTATAAATTCTAAATGAAATGATACATGAGGAAATTATATATAACTTGGACTATATTTGGACTCTCTTGACAAGAGAGTCCAAATATGCAGCCAGTTCCTATATTACCCAAACACAAATATGGTATATTATTTTAAACAAAAAAAACCATGGGATGAACTATACAGTATATGGACTGAATCTGATCTATTTATGTGGGCTGAACAGACATAATTGTCAAGTGAAACGCGGCTGCCACCGTGTGGTACAAAATAATACCTACACCTGGGAAGAGATTTTAGGCCAAATAGTCCCAAGTCGTTTTAAAGAAACCTTTTTTTTTATTCTAGAAAACTTCAGACAACATTTCAGCTTCACATGGTGATGTCAGTGAAACTATGACAACACTGAAAATTATATTTCATAATAAAATAATACAAATAATTGGCAGCAGCAGCAGCCAACGACAATCGCACAACTATCGATTTAATAAAAAAATTCATTCATTGTAAGATATATCAGACTTATTTATTTAGCTATGTTTTTATCCCAAAGGGGGTATAGTGACACATCTTCTTGTGTCCTGGTCGACGTCATCACCGCGTCAGAGGAGCCGGTGGACAAGTGTAGTACTACTCACACATCCACCACCAGTGCATGAACCCTCAGGTGGAGACTGGAGAGAGCGCTACACCATCCACAGTCGAAGAAACACGACTCTCTCATGCATGCGTGCATCCAATATTTTCATGTGACACAGTGTCTTTTGTATGTCAACCCACTGAGTGTCCGGATCGAGGCTACAAGCAAGACGCCGATGATCGACAATTATGCGCTCCTCGGTTTGGATTGTGGCTCTCATCTTCTGCCTCCTCCTCCGACACGCCGAGGGACGGCAAGGATCGCGTCCGTGCACTGAGGTGATTGAGATTGCAATTGTTTTTATTTGATTTGTGTATATGTATATTGTATATATGACCACGAACGGCGTGCCGTGATGCCATAATGCCATAGACCTCTAGTCTAGTAGTGACCGTATCAGATGCGATTAAGGGTGACACGCATCCGGGATGATGATGAAGAAGTAGACCCCCCCCCCCTCCCCCTTGTTTTTACGTCCGTGTTCTGGACCCCAAATATGAAAACATTCCCGTTTTTTTTGGGACCGATTTCCACCAACTGCGTCCCACACTGAGTGTATAGCAACACAGCGGAAGATTTCAACACCCCGTTAGTAACCTGTGTTATCAGTTTCCTGCATAATCTAGCCCTTTCCTTCCCCCCCCCCCTCTATCTCTCTCTGTCTCTCTGTCTCTGTCTCTCTCTGTCTCTCCCTCTCTCTGTATCTGTCTCTCTCTGCGTCTCTCTCTCTGTCTCTGTCTCTCTCTGTGTCTCTGTCTCTGTCTCTCTATGTATCTCTGTCTCTCTCTGTGTCTCTGTCTCTGTCTCTCTCTGTCTCTGTCTCTGTGTGTCTGTCTCTCTCTCTGTCTCTGTCTCTCTGTGTGTCTGTCTCTGTCTCTCTCTGTGTGTCTGTCTCTGTCTCTCTCTGTGTCTCTGTCTCTCTCTGTGTCTCTGTCTCTCTCTGTCTCTCTGTGTGTCTGTCTCTGTCTCTCTCTGTGTGTCTGTCTCTGTCTCTCTCTGTGTGTCTGTCTCTGTCTCTCTCTGTGTCTCTGTCTCTCTCTGTCTCTCTGTGTGTCTGTCTCTGTCTCTCTGTGTGTGTCTGTCTCTGTCTCTCTCTCTGTCTCTCTCTGTGTCTCTGTCTCTCTCTGTGTGTCTGTCTCTGTGTGTGTGTGTGTGTGTGTGTGTGTGTGTGTGTGTGTGTGTCTCTCTCTGTCTCTGTCTCTGTTTCTGTCTCACACACACACACAATGTGATTCTAGCAGGTTTTTAGCATAACAAAGCTAGATAGGAATTATGATGGCCCAATACAGTGGTTGTACCACCACACACAAGCTGCACAGTGCTTTCATCGTGGCCTTATTCCAACTACAATATGACCAGTGATAGAGCCTGATAAGAATATGATTAGGTAAAGGATAGAATGAGAACCCAGTCAACTAAATATCAATATCAATTAAATCACAGATAGAGAATGTGTATGTGTGTGTGTAATGTGTGTGTGTGTAATGTGTGTGTGTGTACTGTAGGCGATAGCTTTGTGTTGTGCTGCCTATAGGTACAGCGCTGTTGATAAAGAGGGCTGGACCACAGATTGTAGAATACACTTGGGCACTAACCTGGCCTCTCTCTCTCTCTCTCTCTCTCTCTCTCTCTCTCTCTCTCTCTCTCTCTCTCTCTCTCTCTCTCTCTCTCTCTCTCTCTCTCTCTCTCTCTCTCTCTCTCTCTCTCTCTCTCTCTCTCTCTCTCTCTCTCGCTCTCTCTCTCTCTCTCTCTCTCTCTCTCTCTCTCTCTCTCTCTCTCTCTCTCTCTCTCTCTCTCTCTCTCTCTCTCTAAATGTACCATTGTGCTGAATGGTGCTTGCTAATGATGCTCTCTCTAGTTATTTGTGGGGCTGAAATCTCCACCTATCTGCTGCCAGAGCCCAGGAAAGTGATCTGGTTGAGTGATCTTAAGCTCTCTCCTGGGCTGTTTCCCGTGGGGGCCAGCCGGTACCGTTGGTACACCCTGTTTGTGTGAGCCTCCTGCTTCCATTGTCAACAGTGCATCCATCCTTGAATGCTGTTCGTCAGACGAATCCCATGGGCACACTCCTCCTGCACCTGTCTAACCTAACTGAGGACAACCACTTTCACTATCTCCATGGAGATGGAATGTTGTGTACCCACCTCCCCCCCTGCTAAAGAGGGGCTGTAATTGCAGAGATGTGTGTGTGTGTGTGTGTGTGTGTGTGTGTGTGTGTGTGTGTGTGTGTGTGTGTGTGTGTGGTGTGTGTGTGTGTGTGTGTGTGTGTGTGTGTGTGTGTGTGTGTGTGTGTGTGTGTGTGTGTGTGTGTGTGTGTGTGTGTGTGTTGTGATTGTTTTAAGTCAAGTGAAATACCAAACATTTGCTGTATAATGTTTCAGAACATTTAAATTCATCAAAATCATTGAATCATGAATCATCGTGATGAAATGTATTCTTCCGTTTTCCTTGGCTGTTTGTCAGTCACACTTAAGACCTCACTTTGCACTCTGATGGGCATTTGCTATTTTTCATGACATTTGGCCTATTTAGGCAAAAAGAGTATTTTGACAAACTGATTCATCAAAGGAAAGAATGAAAATAATGGTCAGTGGTAAGGGTCCCTTACTGGGTTAATATGATATGTGAACCACCATGTGCACCCAGAGAAGGATGACTCGGGAAGTGGGTGGGGACCTATGCTGCCTACGCCTGCTCTTCATGACTGGTCACACACACTAACGTGTGTGTGTGTGTGTGTGTGTGTGTGTGTGTGTGTGTGTGTGTGTGTGTGTGTGTGTGTGTGTGTGTGTGTGTGTGTGTGTGTGTGTGTGTGTGTGTGTGTGTGTGTGTGTGTGTGTGTGTGTGTGTGTGTGTGTGTGTGTGTGTGTGTGTGTGTGTGTGTGTGTTGCAGGCTGACTACTACTACGAGTACACAGAGTGTGACAGCACAGGGTCACGATGGAGGGTGGCCATCCCTCACAGTCCTGGAGCCTGCGATGGACTCCCAGAGCCAGTGAAGGGCACAGAATGCAGTAAGTGTGTGTGTGTGTGCGTGAGTATACACTTGGATGTTTCCACTCACCTTCTTATCAATGGAATGTCCGACGACCACGACCTGATTACTCCTCTCCAGCCTATCGCAGAGCAGAGACCAACGGGCCAATGACCTCACAGCAAAACACTGTTACCCAAACATAGTCCCCTGGCTTTCCTCAAGTTTGTTGGTTTGTATTCTCTCCTCTACTGGCCCAAACGGAGATCAACTTGTCTTATTCCCCCCAACATAGTACAATACTATGAACCTGGCAGGAGGCAAGTAGATGAGGACAGTATTCATACAATTCTTATTTTAAAATACAAATCTTTCTTTTTCTCCAGAACCTTGATTTATAAATGTCCATTTCATTTAGCTTGGGTGTGTTTTTTTTCTCAGCGCTTGTGTAAGGCAATATTTACCAACTATAGCTAAATGCTAATTTATGCTATTATAATATTTTGTTGATATTTTGAGTTACCTCTCCCCATTTCGGCAATTATATATCTTTTTGTTTACGGGCTATAAATAGATGCAGTTGTAGGCCTCGTAGGAATGGGGCGAAGCACTCCATTGTACTTGCTGCATATGGCAATTAAAAAATCTTGAATCTCTGACTATTCCCACCCACACATAACACATAACGAAGGGGATACGCTTAAAATGCCTTCAAAACGATCCCTGTTGAACCAGAATTTCTGCCAAAAAAACTGACAGACAGCATCATCTGCCGTTTGGTGAACCTCAGAAATGAACTCTTTTGTTCCATCTCTGAGGCATTTGTATTTGTGTTTGTTTCCTCGTCAGACACTAGAACCAGTTTTCCTTACCACCGCGGTATGAGACACAGCCGGAATGCTCACGGTGTCTTCTCTTAGCCCTGTTCCTCTCTCCGGATACGCCCCAGGTACTCTCAAGAGTACCTGGGCGTGTCGTTGTCCTACCTGCACAGTACATTCGAGTAGAGTCACTGGGGTCCTAACAGACATGGCGTGCTGGAAATGAGCTAAAAACACACTCGTGTCTGTCGTCCACTTCTGTCTAAATCACAGTTGTTGTTTTTTTAAAACTCCTACCTCTGCCACTCGGAACCAAGCACCGGACCTGGGGCGACAGAGGATTCTCCATAGCTGCCCACTCCCCCTGGAACTCTCTCCCCAAACACATCCATGACTGTGCTAATCTGATCCATCCAAGTTCAAATCACTCACCAAAACTCACCTGTTCAGAACAGCTTTTAATGTGTAAATACAAGTGTTTTGTTTTATGTTTTTTTAACCTGTTGTTCCCTCTTGAATGAATTGATGTATCCATGTACCAAACCATTTTAATAGTGTAAAGCGTCTTTGAGTTTCTTGTAAAATTAACAGATCTGTTGCAAATCCCGAATATATGATATCCATATCCATAATGTATTTCCTCCTCTCTCCCGTCTGAACTCTTCTTCCGTCTTCTCTCTCTCTCCCCCCCCCCCCCCACTCCCCCCCCCCCCCCCCCAGCGTTCTCCTGCAAGGCGGGGGAGTTCCTGGAGATGTCTGCCCAGGAGTGCACCCAGTGCGCCGCGGGAAGCTACTCCCTCGGCAGCGGCATCCGCTTTGACCAATGGGACGCCACGCCCGCCGGGTTCAGTAGCCTGGCGGCTATGACGTCGTCGTCGTCCCCGGACGGCGGCGGTGGGCCGCGTGGGGACGACGCGCTCAGCTGCAACAGGTGAGTCCCGTGGCGGCTAGACTTCGTCAGATTTTTTTTTTAAATATTGAAGCAGATCAGAGGCCTGATCAAGACGGCAGCAGCAGCATGCAATTGAACACAATGAAACCCACAGTCAACGACATACAACAACCACAGAAGAAAATCGTTATTTTTATAGAAAAGAAGAAGGATGAGACAAGGCTAGACGGTTACATTGTGCCACATCAGTCTCCCTCATAGCCTTACAGCAGCAGTATAGGTCAGGAGGTAGAGCGGTCGCCTCACAACCGGAGGGTGGTTGGTTCGATCCCCCGGCTCCTCCTATCAAAAACTGTCCGTGTCCTTGAGCAAGACACCCTAACCCTAACCGCTCCTGACGTGCTGGCTCTCTCCTTGCATGGCTGACTCCGCCGTCGGTGGTTGAATCTGTGTATGAATGGGTGAATGTGAGGCATGACTTGTAAAGTGCTTTGGATACAAGTGCTATATAAAAGGCATTCCATTTCCGTGACCTACTGACTGATATTCTGTCTGAGAGTCACAAGCTCCGAACCCCCTTGTTTTTGTATTGAAGCTCAGTCCACAAAACTGAATACTAACAATGTAAGGTCAAGTAAGGCGGCTTTAAGGCAGCGGTATGCGATATAGATATATCTATAGATAGATATATATATATATAGCTATATAGATAGATATATAGATATAGATATATTACTAGAAATGTTATCCCCAGCCCTATATTAATGAATTAACCAGGATTCTGAATAAGGTCTCTTCCAGGGCTGCAGACAATTAGTGATTGTCAATATTTGCAATCTACAAATAGTTTTCCCCCTGAAGTCCTCTGTAGCGGACGACGCTGCCACACACCAGTAACATGGCTACTTGAGGGCTCCTCCCGAAGACAAGGACACCGGTGGATGAGGAATCCGGTTTATTGCAAGAGTTTGAATAAAATTGAACGCAGCAGATGGTACATGCTGGAGCTCTCTCCTCCTCCAGTGTGTGTGTGTGTGTGTGTGTGTGTGGTGGCGGCTGCTTTAACCTGTGGGCCTTGATTAACAATGACCCACAGGTGTGCAGCCTCATCAGCCAATCAGTCCAACTCAGGCTAGGTGAGGCTGCTTAAAACCAGCCACCAACACACACACACACACACACACTCCACAGCATCTGTTGCATTTCTAAAGCGGGGAAATTAGTTAAAACCACTGGATAACGCTTCGAAAAGCAAAACGATGGACGACCGACAACAACATTGGTCGCTTCCGGCTCCACTCATTTGGTTCAGAGTCCGGCGCGGTCACGGCTTCAGCTCCAGTGTTCCAGTTCCCAAAGAAAAAGACACCGCTTCAAAAGTATGACAGATTTACTTCACGTAAATCATCACAAAACGATTAGGGTGGTGTTGTTCACTGTGAAAAGGATCAATGAAAAGACCGGAGTGGCGCAATGCACGAGCATGTGAAGAGAAAAGACACAAGACTATTATGGTTGACGGACAGTCTTGTCAATATCGTGGTAGCCCTATCGTTAACTGTGTGTGTGTGTGTGTGTGTGTGTGTGTGTGTGTGTGTGTGTGTGTGTGTGTGTGTGTCTGCGTCTGTCTGTGTCTGTGTCTGCGTCTGCGTCTCCGTCTGTGTGTGTCCCCTGCCACCCAGCTCCTCCTGGGTCCCCCAGGGCAGCTACATGGAGTCCAACCGGGACGAGTGCACCGTGTCCCTCATCTACGCCGTGCACCTGAAGAAGCAGGGCTCCGTCACGTTCGAGTACCAGTACCCCGACAACAACCTGCTCTTCGAGTTCTTTGTGAGTTATGCATTTTGAGTTTCCTAG
>CM051010.1:16422124-16452124 GCA_027704905.1 Muraenolepis orangiensis | reverse complement strand
ATTATTATTATTATTATTAATAATATTGGTATGTATTTATGTATATAATGTTTATTATAAATCATTATTTTATTAATATTATGTATATTAGGTATATTTTGTTATGATTAAAAAAAATGTATTGTGCAGATTCAGAATGTGGTTTTCATGTTTTGTTTTTATTATTTTATTCAAATATTTAGTCGATGCACAACAAGGCATTGGTCTCACAACAAGGCATTGGTTTCTCCATGAGAAAAGGTGCAGTGTACTGCATTCCGCGAGTGATCTACTCTGTTAAAGAGAATGTTTTTTCCTCCCCAGACTGCCCACCTCGCTCCCCAGCAGCAGCTCTGGGGCCGAGTTGGGTCGCATCGTCTTTGAGTTTGAGACGGTGTGCAGCGAGGACTGTGAGCTATACTTCATGACGGTGAGAATGAGGAGGAAGACTCTGTACAGCATGGGGATAAGTCTGTACAGCATGGGGATAAGTCTGTACAGCACGGGGATGAGTCTGTACAGCATGGGGATGAGTCTGTACAGCATGGGGATAAGTCTGTACAGCATGGGGATAAGTCTGTACAGCATGGGGATGAGTCTGTACAGCACGGGGATGAGTCTGTACAGCACGGGGATAAGTCTGTACAGCATGGGGATGAGTCTGTACAGCATGGGGATGAGTCTGTACAGCATGGGGATAAGTCTGTACAGCATGGGGATGAGTCTGTACAGCATGGGGATAAGTCTGTACAGCATGGGGATGAGTCTGTACAGCATGGGGATGAGTCTGTACAGCACGGGGATGAGTCTGTACAGCACGGGGATAAGTCTGTACAGCATGGGGATGAGTCTGTACAGCATGGGGATGAGTCTGTACAGCATGGGGATGAGTCTGTACAGCACGGGGATAAGTCTGTACAGCACGGGGATGAGTCTGTACAGCATGGGATGAGTGATAGCAGGGATATCTGTACAGCATGGGGATGAGTCTGTACAGCACGGGGATGAGTCTGTACAGCACGGGGATAAGTCTGTACAGCATGGGGATGAGTCTGTACAGCACGGGGATGAGTCTGTACAGCACGGGGATGAGTCTGTACAGCATGGGGATAAGTCTGTACAGCATGGGGATGAGTCTGTACAGCATGGGGATAAGTCTGTACAGCATGGGGATAAGTCTGTACAGCATGGGGATGAGTCTGTACAGCATGGGGATGAGTCCGTACAGCACGGGGATGAGTCCGTACAGCACGGGGATGAGTCTGTACAGCATGCTCTCCTTTTCTCCGCTCTCGGAAATAAACATTTCCATTTTTCCCAAAAATAACTATTTACTATAAAACATGAGAAAAGTGAGATATAGAAATTAAAAGGTAGTACTATACAAATGTACACACAACACAATATATATATTAAGATAGTTACTGCAATTTTGAATATAGTGCAGAGGTAACTGTAGTGCAATTGCAGTTTGTAGCTCTCATTCTCTCATACTGTAACACTATTCAAAATGACTATATAAATATATATAGACATCATTTCCTTCAGCATATGAAGTTGTTGTTGTTGATGTTGTGGTGGTCAGGACGTGAACAGGAAGAGCACCACAGTGGTGGAGTCGTGGGCTGGCACCAAGACCAGACGGACCTACACCCACATCGTGACCAAGAACGCCTCCGTCTCGTACACCTGGGCCTTCCAGCGCACCAACCAGGCGTGGGAGGTGAGTTTGAACCCCCAACATGTTACCTGGTTACCAGGGGCTGACACAGAGGTTTGACCCCCCCCTCCCACAGGAGGAGGAGGAACAAGTCACTGAGGCTGCACTCGCTCCTCCCTGAACCTCATTCAGTGTAACGCTGGTTTCATATTTATAAAAGAGCCATTACATTATATCGTTTATATATCAAGATAGAAAAAAAGTATATTGTGTATATTTTTCGATTTTGTCCAAGTAAAGCTTACTTGGCAATCAAACCGATTTCCAATTCTGGTTTTCACACACCAAGATCAGAAGTCAATGGACCAAATTTATTATTATTATTCTGGCCTGTGGGCTAACGTATTAAAAGATAGTTTACTGATCCTGGATGGGGAAATTCCTTATATATATCTCTAACTCCCCCCCCCCCCCCCCCTTTAGGTGCGGAGCAAGGTGCATGACGTGGCGCGGATCTACTCCATCACGGTCAGCAACGCGCTGGACGGCCAGTCCTCGGAGTGCCGCGCCTGCGCCCTCAGCTCGCTGGCCTCCAGCTCGCGGTGCGTGCCCTGCCCCCCGGGACACTACATAGACCCTCGCAACAGCCAGTGCACCGAGTGCCCGCCCAACACGCACCTGGTGTCCCGCACCACCATGGGGCCCGACACCTGCCGGCCCTGCGGCCCCGCCAGCAGGAGCAGCAAAGTGAGTCTTGTCTTTAGCCATTTTTCAGGTCTTTACCAATTTTTTAATTTATTTATTCAATTTGACCGTACCATGGCTACTTCGGGCTCCTCCCAAGGACACAGCACACAGGGGGATGAGGAATGTGGTTTATTGTAGAGTTTTGTAGATAAATGGTGAACAGAGCAGATGGTCGATGCTAGTGTGTGTGTGTGTGTGTGTGTGTGTGTGTGTGTGTGTGTGTGTGTGTGTGTGTGTGTGTGTGTGTGTGGGTGTGGGTGTGGGTGTGGGGGTGGGGGTGGGTGTGTGGGTGGGTGGGTGGCTGGTTTAACCTGTGGAGCCTTGATTACCAAGGTCTCTCATAGGTGTGCAGCCTACCGGCAGCCCCAGACTCTAATCAGTCTGACTGGGGGCCAGGTGAGGCTGCTTCAACCAGACTCTAATCAGTCTGACTGGGGGCCAGGTGAGGCTGCTTCAACCAGACTCTAATCAGTCAAGTCAAGTTTATTGTCACTTCACAGTTTACACAAGTATAAAGCAGTGATGTGAAAATCTTATGTGCAAGATTTTCACATCACTGCTTTATACTTGTGTAAACTGTGAAGTGACAATAAACTTGACTTGACTGATTAGAGTCTGACTGGGGCCAGGTGAGGCTGCTTTAACCAGACTCTAATCAGTCTGACTGGGGCCAGGTGAGGCTGCTTCAACCAGACTCTAATCAGTCTGACTGGGGGCCAGGTGAGGCTGCTTCAACCAGAGTCGAATCAGTCTGACTGGGGTCAGGTGAGGCTGCTTCAACCAGACTCTAATCAGTCTGACTGGGGGCCAGGTGAGGCTGCTTTAACCAGAGTCGAATCAGTCTGACTGGGGCCAGATGAGGCTGCTTTAACCAGAGTCGAATCAGTCTGACTGGGGCCAGGTGAGGCTGCCTCAACCAACCACCTACCACCAACAACACACACTCACACACATTGACTATTATTTTATATTTAAATAATTCCTAAGGAACAAAATATAATTGTTTTGCCCTTTATTTACATACACTGCTACGCATTTATCAGCAACACGTTGTCATGTTAGACAGACGTTAACGTGAAAGCTACAGGGATCCGGGGAACTTGCTTTGACTTTGCAGCCGCATCGAGAAATCTCATGTTGGGTTTTTACGAGGCTTGGGACGGGGGAGGGACCGCGGAGGAGGAGAGGGAGGAGGGAGGAGGGAGGAGGAGAGGGAGGAAGGAAGGAGGAGTGAGACATTTTTGATTGGAGCTAGTAGCTTGTAATCGCAAATCTTGCATAGATAGTGTACCTTTTTAATTTGTGATTTATGCCTAATTTATTTATGAGCACCTTTCAGAAGACGTGTGTGTGTGTTGTGTGTGTGTGTGTGTGTGTGTGTGTGTGTGTGTGTGTGTGTGTGTGTGTGTGTGTGTGTGTGTGTGTGTGTGTGTGTGTGTGTGTGTGTGGTGTGTGTGTGTGTGTGTGTGTGTGTGTGTGTGTGTGTGTGTGTGTGTGTGTGTGTGTGTGTGTGTGTGTGTGTGTGTGTGTGTGTGTCCCTGTGTGCTTGTCCCTGTGCACGTGTGCGTTGTCCCTGTGCACGTGTGTGTGTCTGTGTGTGTGCGTGTCCCTGTGTGTCCCTGTGTGTGTGTGTCTGCGTGCATCTGGTTCTCTTCTTCCTCCTCCCCAGGAGCACAGCTTGTGCTTCAGCGACTGTCAGTTCAGCCACACGGAGGGCAACGTGACTCTGAGCTTCGACTTCAGCCCCATGGGGTCCGTGGGGACCCTGATGAACGGCCCTAGCTTCACCTCCAAGGGAACCAAGTACTTCCACCAGTTCAACATCAGCCTCTGCGGGGGGGAGGTGTGTGTTAACGGGGGGGGGTCCTCCGCCCTTGTTCATCCGTCATTCCAGATGTTGTTGTTGTACCGAATGTAACGCAGTACCCCTGCTCACCACCCGGTGATACTTGTATACTACTTACCTTTGTGTATATATATACCTAGAATTCTGCACATATCTTATACAAGGTTTTTTACCCGTTTTTTTATACCTAGTTGTTTTTACATCTTATTTAACCACTGTACATTATATATTACCACTTGCTCTTTAATGTCACATTTGCACTCTGTGCAATGACAATTAATTTGAATTTAATCTAATCTAATCTAATCAGTGGAATGCAGTGGATTTAGTTTTGTTGATGCATTCCTCCACATAAAAATAAAAGTTAAAAAACAGAAAAAAACAATTGTGAACAACCCAACTTATAATGATTTAAAGTGAATACAATAAGTAAACAAACCGTCAAACAAAACAGAGTAAACCAAAAAAACGAACTATTATTAAAAGAACATGATGAAAGACATTGTGATATTAATGATTCCTAGGTGTGCTATAGTATTTGGAAACGTGGTCGCTGACATGCTGCGGTTCGTGGCGTCTGGACCGCAGCATGGAGAACAGTAACTGACAAAAGTGATTTTGGGGGGGGTCGACGGACAACAACCTCAACCAAAAACAGCCGTTTATATTAGTTTAGACCTTTTCCCTCAACCCTTTACCTTGCGGGTTCCAGCCCCTGAATCCCTGTAGCCCCACTTTATTACAAATGTTCTGTGACTCTGCTGGTCGGTTGCTGAGAGAGGTACTCCCTCGGCTCGGGCCTGAACCTTTCACCCAGGTAAAACGCTTGTGTGTTGTAGGCGGGACTCAAAGAACGGCAACTCCGATTCGATTCTGCCTTTTAAAGTATCATTCAAGTTGATGGATTGTGTGTTGTTTTGAAGATCTCTAAAATCAACCACAGAGAGCGACGTCGCTTGCTGACTCGTTATGCTCTTTTGTGATTGGTTCAGGTGAGTGGTTTGGTCCAGGTGGCAGCACCCACCTGGTATATAGATAGGTAGATAACCAGTCTCTGAAAACGGCTGAAATGAAATAATCTCTCTCGCTCTCTCTCTCTCTCTCTCTGCCTCTGCCTCTCTCTCTCTCTGCCTCTCTCTCTCTCTCTCTCTCTCTCTCTCTCTCTCTCTCTGCTCTCTCTCTCTCTCTCTCTCTGCCTCTCTCTCTGCCTCTCTCTCTCAGGAGCATATGGCTCAGTGCACGGACAACGTGACCGACCTCTCCCCCGGCGACGACCAGAGGGAGAAGGCGGAGGCCGCCAACTCGGTGAAGACCTTCATCTGCCAGTCCACCATCATCCCGGCCAGTGGGCGGGGCCTCCACACGGCGCTGTCCTCGCAGTCCATCAACCTGGCCAACATGTTTCTAGGTCGGTGACATCTCGGACTCATTCATTTCCCCCGCTACAATCTTTTCCGAAATGTCCTTTTTTTTAAAAATTTCCTGGACGAGGAATGAGTTAAAGCTTGCTGCTGTGGGTTAAGATTGTGGAGAGTTGTAAAGGAAGAGCGAAGAAGAGGGTGACATTTTGAAACTAAAGAACCCCCTAAAGATTTTCCCTTTCCTCTCTGCTCCCTCACTCCCCTTAGTTTCTTAGACGAGTGTTGCGTTCGTCCACATGTGATTGACAGGCGAGATCGATTTCCCCGAACCAATCAGGGAAGCGATGCCCTGATTGGTTAAAAAATGACCAGAGAGGGGCCATAAGCATAAATTGTCTCATACAGAAGTACAGTCAACTAGAAATGGATTTTGTTCACGGCGCATATCACTCACAAATTGCTTAATAATGTATATTACAAATTAGTAACAAATCGTCTCTTAAATCTAACCTACGGCACCTTTTCTAAGAACCGTGCACTTTAGTATTGTGTATTAGAGTATTGCATAGTTAGTATTGTATAGTATAGTATTGCTATTGAAATTCAGACTGCGGGAGTAAGCATTCCATTGAACTTGTTGCATATGGCAAATATAGAATCATGAATCTTTGACAAAGAGTGTGTGTGTGTTGTGGACAGGTGTGACGGTCGATAATACGCTGGACGGCATCCAAACGCGGTCCGATTATTTCTTAAGGTCCCCCCAGAAGGTTCCGGACGTTAACTTCTTCTACCGGTACGTCTCGACTCCATGCATCTTCCGAAACGTTTTCCTTAACTGCTTGGAGCGCTGCCACGATCATAACATTGTCAATCACCTTACACTGTCATACTTTGCTGGACTTTTATGGAATCATATTCATTACTCATTACAGTGACTGCGCTGTTCTGCAGAGTACTGCACTGCATTCATGATGCTGCTGCACCATGATGCTGGCACTTTGAAATGCTTTTAAATGCTTTTTGCACAATATAACGATATATATAAAATATATAATATAATATCATCAGATCATATTGTGATCATTGTTTTGTGTTTTATAATTTCATACTGCGGGAGGGAATGGGGAGTAAGCATTCCAATGTACATGAAAATGGCAATAAAACATTTGCGCAACATTTATTTATATCTTTTTGTGTCCGTCCGTCCGCCCCCCCCTCCAGTTCCCTGGAGCCCACCTCGTCGTGCGAGTCGGGCCGCAGCACCGTGGTCACGCTGCGCTGTCGGCCAGAGATGAGCGCCCAGGGGGAACTCACGGTGCCCAGGTAGGAGACCCCCGCGGCAGGACGCCGGCTTCTGTCTGCCCCATGGTTTTTATTCTCCTACAAGTACATGTGCTTGGTTATATACTGCGTTAGTCATGATAATTATGATTATGATGATTGTTATGCTAGCTAATTGCGTTAAACGGCACAGCGTGTACAATTTCAGAGGCGTCTAGCCGAACGGACTTGGCCGAAATTGGAATGTTGTATGTTTTAATTGGTGTTGATAGTCCCATGAAAAATCGGAATTGTTGGAATAAGCCCTTTTTTGTGTGGCAGCGCTACCAAAATGCGTAACAATTAACAATCGCCATCACTATCTTACTTTGTAGGCTATGACCTGTGAGTTTTGCAGACCAAATGGGCTATATACAATTGATATGAAGCTATCAAGGGACCTCATCGTGACATGTGGCTACTCCATGGCATCATTTTTGGAAGTACCTACTGGCACCTTTCAGGCCAGTACTGTAGCTTCCTCCATGGTGTTGGGAGGGGAGGGGTGATAGGAGGGGCTGGGAGGGAGGGAGGGAGGGGGGAGGCTATTCAGTTAGCTGCAATCTGCAACCTCACCACTAGATGCCACTAAATCCTACACACTGCTCCTTTTAATGCCTGAAAATGTATTGTAAGTGTTTTGTGTGTATCTAGCTTTGTGTATATATACCCATACATCTAGGGCTATATATATGAGATATGCATATATATCTATATATTATATACATGTATGTATGTGTATATATCTATATCTATATCTATATATCGATATAGATATATCGATATTGATATATATATAGATATAGATATATGCATGTCTCATATCCATAGCCAATGAACTTTGAAGTTTTGCTCACATTTGCAAATACAACAAAAAATCAAATATGCTATTACTAATGTTGTTGTTGTTATTGTTGTTGTAATTATTATTATTATTAATCAGATGAATAATCAGATGAATAGACTATCAAAATAGTCATTGTTTGCAACGCTAAAGTGAGTCCATCGTACATACGTCACTGAATGTGTAATCAAGGTCAACTATCAAATCAAATTTTTGCATATGAATTGGACAGAATGTCCGAGTGATGTCATCGGTTAGGCGTCCCTAACGCCGAGCCTCCCTTCTGCTGTAGCGAGTGTCCTGCTGGGACCTGTGACGGTTGCACCTTCCACTTCCTGTGGGAGAGTTCCGGGGCGTGTCCCACGTGTACGGAAATGGACTACCATCAAATAGAAGGGGCCTGCAAGGGAGAACATCAGGTACACACAAGTCAAAAGTCAAAGACCAAAAGTCTTGATATACTCAAAGGTGCATCATGTACTGTGTGTGTGTGTGTGTGTGTGTGTGTGTGTGTGTATATATATATATATGTATATATGTAGTATGTATGTATATGTATGTATGTATGTAGTATATAGTATATATGATGTATATAGTATGTATGATATGTATGTATGATGTATATATGTATGTATGTATATGTATGTAGTATATGTATGTATAGTATGTATGTATGTATGTGTGGACTGAACCAAAAGCTACACATGTTTATGGGGGGGGGGTTGACTCTTCCTTAATCATTCTCCTCTATAGGCCTTGTGTAGATGTTTTCTAGTTCTTATAGGTGTCTACATCGGGTATGGTTTACATATGGACCGAACCAAATTGTGCATGGGGGGGGGGGTTTCCTGAACCATATCTCCTTTAGGCACCGTTGGCTATACGTGTCTCAGTGGTTCTCTTGTCTCGTCTCTTCAGGATATGCTGTACGTGTGGACTGAACCAAAGCTCTGTACGGGAGGGGTGCCCCTGCCTGAGAAGAGGACGCTGAAGTGCGAGAGCATGGACTTCTTCATCCGCCTGAGCGCCAGCCTGGGTGCCATGACGGCCGTGATGCTCGTCATCCTCACCTGCTTCTTCTGGAAGAAGAACAAGAGGTCAAACTAATTCATTTTTATTTGTGTACTCTAAAGTGACCCCCAAAATAAAATGTATTATTATTATTATTATTGCTACCGATACAGCACACCCATACATCGTTGTATTCTATTTATTCATATATTCAAGAAGATTTAGCAGATGCATGCACTTTGAAGGGGGGTTGAGGTGCCAGTGATTTAATTTAAGATAAGGTGACACTTTATTAATCCCAAACGGGAAATTTGACTGCCAGAGCAGAAAGTACAGGACAGGACGTTAAATTAAAGAGCGGGGGGGAGATGAGAGATAAAACATTTGAATGAGGGTCACTACGACAGGCCTTTGGCAGTCTCTCCATAATACCAGCAAGATCCGCATGAGGATGGCAGTGATCCGAGCCAATCCCATCGCCAAAGACTGGATATTTACCTCCGCCGTCGAAGATGGGACGAGGTTATGTTTTCGCCCCCAGTTTGTCTGTCTGTCTGTCTGTTCGATTGTCTGTTTGTTTTGTTTGTCCGTCAGCAAGATAACTCAAAAAGTGATGTACGGAATTGGACACAACTTGGCGGTTAGATTACTTATGGGCCAAGGAACAGATGATTTTGTTTTGGCGCAGATCCGGATCCAGGGGATTCTTTTTTAGTGTGGCGGAGGGATGCGCTCTAGTTTTATGGGATGTCTTAAGATTTGTATTGCTTCATACAATGAGTCTTCCTCCCTTCCTTCCTTGTTGCCCTGCATCGATGAAAGCTGTCCTGTGATGCTAATGCCCCAGTGATGGATGCTGCCAACGCCACAGTGACGGTGAACCGCAGTGACGGCGATACTAACACCACAGCACTCGTGTCGGTCCCCAGGCTGGAGTACAAGTATTCCCGGCTGGTCATGTCGGCCAACAAGGAGTGCGAGATGCCCGCCGCCGACAGCTGCGCGGTGATGGAGGGCGAGGACAACGAGGGGGACATGGAGGACGACGTGGTCTACACCAAGCCCTCCCTCCTGGGCAAGCTGAAAGCCATCGCGTCCAAGGTGAGCCTCTCTTCCACATCCTCACAGCCCCTCACACACCTGCCCCTCACACATCTGCTCCTCACACATCTGCTCCTCACACATCCTCCCCCCACACATCCGCCCCTCACACTTCCACTCCTCACACATCCGCCCCTCACACATCCACCCCTCACACTTCCACCCCTCACACTTCCACCCCTCACACATCCACCCCTCACACATCCGCCCCTCACACATCCTCCCCTCACACATCCTCCCCCCACACATCCACCCCTCACACATCCGCCCCTCACACATCCGCCCCTCACACATCCACCCCTCACAATACAGCTGCTTTTTATTTGTACAGTGTTTTTGCTTTCTAAAAACCGATTTGTGATCTGATGTGTGACCTTGACCTCAGGGGAAGGGAGACCGCTACGAGAATGTACAGCTCAACTCTTCTCATCCAAAGGCGCTGGTTTGGAGTTAGAAGACGACCAGCGCTCCAAGCCTGAGAGAGAGAGAGAGAGAGAGAGAGAGATAGAGTGAGTGAGTGAGTTAGAGAGCGAGAGGCAGGGCCCACCACCAGCGAACGTGCCCTTTCCCAGTTGTCCCCCTTTCTGTCGTGTGTGTGTGTGTGTGTGAACACTCACACAGCACACCTGACACACCTGACGCACCTGCAGAGTGTGTGCGTGTGTTGAAGGAATCCCACCCTTACATCGTGGCCTTTAAGGCTCTGCACAAGAGAACAAGCCGAGCTGCAGACCATGAGCCGCGAAAAGTGTGTGTGCGTGCGTGTGCGTGTGTGTGTGTGCGTGCGTGTGTGTGTGTGTGTGTGTGTGTGTGTGCGCATGTGTGTGTGTGTGCGGTTATAAACTGATGTCAGAATGCGTATTGGAAATGCTCAGGTGAAGAAGAGAACTTTAATTTTGTTTTTTTGTATTTATTCCAGTGACTGTGTAATGTTTGTTTGTTTTATTTAAATATGTTTTATTTATCTTATTTACTTGCTCAGACGTCAGGATCATCATTGTGTAAACTCGCAGTTATCCCCCCCCCCCCCCCCCCATAACTAAACTGTTACATCCGGTCATGTCCACAGCTTGTTAATTGGTTCATTTAGTTGGGGATCAGATATGGGAGTTGTTCTCTTGACCCATCGTGATCGTCTCTTAAGGCACTGATTGTGATAGTGAGCTTGTGACGCAATTAAAGTTTAATTAAATGATGTATTTGTCTACCTGTGAGTCTGTGTATCTGTGTAGTTCTACGATGACACTGGCGACGGTTTGTCCTATCGGCTGTTTTTCTCTTGTTTCGTCAGAACGTTCCTCCCGTTTGTAATGGTTTTTAAAACGGAAATTAAAAGATTTCAAAAAACCATTTGAATGTTTTGTTTGAATTGTGCTTGACTCAAGTTGTAACTCATCGGTTACTAACGTTTTTTTTTTATTTGAACAATGTGTCAATGAACTGGCAGTACACCCTTTCAAAACATTAGTAAATAATGTTAACGTTTGCCGAGTATACTTAATGCTTAACTTTAAATGTAAGTGTCATATTTTATCTGTCTTATTTTAATCTATGACTATTCAATTATTTTACTGTACATGCGCACTAGTACATGTGCCATGTCTGCAAAGTGCCTTGGGTGTCCAGAAAGGCGCTATATGAAATTTAATGTATTATTATTATTTAACTCTCGTACACTAGTCCACCACTAGGCGTCCCACTGCGTTATGGCCCTTGATCATACTGTATTTATGAGTAATGTGTTTTTGTCCCTCCATCGGTTCATGTTTTTGTGTGTGTGGGTGTGGGTGTGTGTGGGTGGGTGGGTGGGTGTTCATCAAGTGTGCTTCAGCCATGTGAAGTACATTTACATTTAGGACATTTGGCAGACGCTTTTATCCAAAGCGACTTACGTGTACATTTGTTGAAGCAGACCATAGCATAACGCTGAGGTACGCAAACATAGAAATAGAGCAGTTCACAAGCATTCATATTAACAAGATGGATAACACAATTTGGTACTGGTAGGTCACCTGCTTAAGTAGCCATATCTTCTATTGAACGTTTTGTATGGCTTGGTTGTATTGTATCCCTACAATGTGGAACACCGTTCAGTGTTCAAGTGCAGAAGGTCAGATCCAAGAGCTATTATTGTGAGTGCAATCCGTCAGCTATTTGTGAGTGAAATGCTCTGTGAGAACATCTGTTTTCGAGTCGACTGCGACCATACGTCTCAATGGTGGAGAAATGAAAGAGAGGGAGGGAGAAGAAGTTTTGTTGTTTCAAACTCTTGCTCTTTTCTGCTCTCTCTCTCTCTCTCTCTCTCTCTTCTCTTTCTTACAACTCTCAAATCTTCAAATAGTCTTAATCTTAAAGTCTCACCCAAACCCAAAACGCAGTGATCTCCCCAGAGGAAGGTTTTGGGATAACACAATCAAATTTTCTTAGATTGCCATTATTGGCAATCATCAATCAATCAAACACAGGTGTGTTTAAACGCCTGCTAAATGCCTACATGACATCACACACATTCTTAATAACATGCTAGAGAACAATTTTTACTTAATTTAGTGCTCGGTAACTTGGTAAAGCAAATTCACTGTTGACTCTTGTTTTGGATCCGTCCCTGTCAAGTCACATTGTGGACAACGTGAGATGCTTTTTATTTGCACTAAGGCTTGTCAATCAAAATGGAGCACGGCAAATTGACAGGCCGACATCCCATTCCCAAGGGCCTATGTCGTTGTAATGCCCCTGGTTTACCACAAGAGGGCAGTAAAGTTATGACTAGACCCTACATTTAACCGTAATACATACAAAACAATTGACAAACCTGAACGCATGACGGAGAAAAGCAAGTCTTTCTTTCTTTCTTTCCTTCTTTCCTTCTTTCTTTCCTTCCTTCCTTCCTCCACAGTCTTGAACAGTGGAGAGCACTGTGCTAATGCAGGGGGCTGACTCCACTGACTCCATTTATTTGGACTGCCATCACTTTGGGAACAGATTAACTAGAGGGTTAGGGACCTCCTTTCAAGATCTTTCCACACATGCTGTGAAGAGGTGTGTGTGTGTGTGTGTGTGTGTGTGTGTGTGTCTGAAAGTATGTACACACAAAAATAGTATATTGTCTGTTCTATTGAGTATAGCTGTTAATATCGCCGACCGACCGACACAACTCCGCTACGACGCCGGTTTTGATTCACAGGTTGTTGTTCCTTTTCAATGGTGGATGTTTTCAACATTGTACACCGCTGCAGGAGGAAGCACAGGAGCACGTGTGGACACCACGGCACGCTGGGTAGGGTATATTATAATGTCTTGATGGCCTGTTTATTGCACATAAACACTGCACTACTGTGGCCAGTTCTTGAGGGAATACCTTTTTAGTTGGATTTTACCACAGAGACATAGAGAGAAATAAAGAAAATCTGCAGGTATACCAAGGACACATTACATCTATCACATGGTGCGACAACAGAACAGGATTGGTCGTTGGTTGCGGTTGGCACACGCAGACACGCACATACGCACACACGCACATGCACACACACAAATGCGCGCACGCACACACACACACACACACGCAAACAATACAACTGATATCTGCAGCGACTGGCATACAAGTCGTACATGCTGCTATTCATAGGTGCCGCCCATTCCATGAAAATAAACGTCCTGTTTCAGGGTTGGTGGTGTGTTTCAGAGGGACACCATTTTGCACCTCCGGCATCTCCAGCCTATTCTCACTTGGCCCATGTATTCCTATCCCCCTCTCCTCAAGGCTGCCTGCCGTCTTTGCAATTTTCACAGTGGAAAAACTCGGATCTGAGAGTGTGTTTGTGTGTGTGTGTGTGTGTGTGTGTGTTAGAGGACAGGGGGGGATGGGTAGCTTGGCCTAGGTGGTCTTGGCCGAGCTACCAACCCCCTACCCACCCACCCCCTGTGGTAAGTCGCTTTCACACGTAAAAAGCGTGAGAGAGCCGGGTGGCAGAGGGGGAGAGAGAGAAAGGTTGGAGTGTTGTTGGTTTCGGAGGAGTGACACGCAGTCGCCGGCCACCGAGTGTGAGAGCGGTCTCAATGAACGGAGAGTGAAGGTTAAGTGACCATTAAGCGCTGGGAGACGGGAGGGACGAGGAAGGGGGGGGGGACTGATCCTAAACTGGCCAGCATCCCCGGTGATGTCCATGGCAGGGCCAATTTGGACATCACCACCAGCAAAGCTTCCTATTTTCCCCCTGTCTCCTAATAGTTCCCCCCCCCCCCCCCCCCTCCCCTCTCCATGCGGGAGAAATAGACATTCTGGTGGCAAATGTGGCGCCGGTTGTCCGTGGCAACCCGTGGAAGCACGCAGGACCCATGCAGTTGAATGGCTCAGCCTCTCTCTCTCTCTCTCTCTCTCTCTCTCTCTCTCTCTCTCTCTCTCTCTCTCTCTCTCTCTCTCTCTCTCTCTCTCTCTCTCTTCCCTGTGCTCACAAAGCCTGAGTGTGTGTGTGTGTGTGTGAGATGCTCTAAGCCTCCAGAGCAGCGCTGCTCTGCTGTGACTCTGGGCCGTGGGAGAGCTTTACATAATCCAACAGCAGCAGATTGCCGCATCGTTTCTCCACCCTCCACACACACACACACACACACACCAGCCACACACACAAACACACCAGCCACACACACACACACACACACACACACACACACACACACACACACCGTCCACACACAAACACACACACACACACCTTGCTGCCTGCTCCTTGCATTGCACCCCCACACCCCAGCAGTTTTTCACAAATTCGCTCAGGCCTATAAGCTTCAAGGTGATCACTTCCAGGAGTAGAGAGAGGAGGAGGAGGAGGAGGAGGAGGAGAGGAACCAACCAACCAACCAGCCAAAGTGTTCTGACAGTTTTGCTTCATCTACACAAACAAACAAACAAACAAACAAACAGAATCAAACCTGTTTGCACAACCTGCACAAATCTTGGTGACACACTTTTGACTCTGGCGTGGGTTTTCTTCCGACTTCTGGTGTGTGTGTGTGTGTGTGTGTGTGTGTGTGTGTGTGTGTGTGTGTGTGTGACTCATTACGTGTGCAGAAAGAATGCGGTGCGTTAAAAAGCGGCCACTTAACGCGCACGTCACTCAACGACGCCGACAAAAGTCGGCGTGTTTCAAAGTCAGGTGACAGAAGTCTAATCTACAGGGAAATCATCGTCAAAATAAATGCGTTTCATTTGAATGATGGCAGAATGTTACTGCAATAGGCTGTACAATCATCTCTTTCTTAATACCCTAACTTTCACCTATACCTTGTGCTGTGGGCAACATTGGTTATGGCATTCTCTTGTTGTATATAAATTCGATATCTATACCTCTATCTGTAAATTCTATACCTTCCATCTCTCTTCCACTGATGGCTCAGTGGTGAGACGAGGGATGCGGTGTTGATGTTGGAGTCTTGATGATTGCTCGTTGAGGAGGATCCTTGTCTCCTCCGGGGCGTCTGTTTGCCTGATTCTGACATCAGATGACGGTTATGTATGCCGTACACCGCCTCCGTTTCCCAGGAGCCCTTTGTGGCTACGCCCACGCCAGATGCTCCGCCGGGCGCTGACAATAATGTAAACGACGCCCTGCAAAAGAGTCACTGAGGCGACTGAGGCGTGGTCGGTGGAGCTCCTCTCTCTCTCTCTCTCTCTCTCTCTCTCTCTTCACACCTATTAAGGAAACCCGAGGAGTTGGGAGGAATTCTCTGTGTACTTACCATACGCACATAAGAGAGCCCAGAGCCCCTAGCTAACACATCTATGAATCAAACCAGCGGGAGCCCTTCTGTTGGATAGCGCTCTGTGGATAGAATGGAGTGTGCTTATTTTAGCAGTTCAGTCTACAATCTGTTTGTGCTTATGTCGTTCTTCTTTTGTTGAGAGAACCACACTACAGGACAGCCTGGGAGAACCACATTCCAGGAAAGCCTTGGAGAACCACACTACAGGACAGCCTGACAGCCTGAGAGAACCACGCTACAGGACAGCCTAGGATAATCACACTACAGGACAGCCTGAGAGATCCACCCAACAGGACAGCCTGTGAGAACCACACTACAGGACACACTGGGAGAACCACCCAACAGGACAGCCTGAGAGAACCACACTACAAGACAGCCTTGGAGAAGCACACTACAGGACTACAGGACAGCCTGACAGCCTGAGAGAACCCCACTGCAGGACAGCCCGGAAGAACCACACTACAGGACAGCCTTGGAGAACCTCACTGCAGGACAGTCTGACAGCCTGGGAGAACCACACTACAGGACAGCCTGAGAGAACCACCCAACAGGACAGCCTGTGAGAACCACACTACAGGACATCCTGAGAGAACCACACCTCAGGACAGCCTGAGAGAACCACAATAAAGGACAGCCTAAGAGAACCACACCACAGGACAGCCTGAGAGAACCACACTACAGGACAGACTGGGAGAACCACACTACAGGACAGACTGGGAGAACCACACTACAGGACAGCCTGTGAGAACCACATTCCAGGACAGCCTTGGAGAACCACACTACAGGACATTCTGACAGCCTGGGAGAACCACACTACAGGACAGCCTTGGAGAACCACACTACAGGACAGCCTAGAAGAACCATAACCACAGGACAGCCTGAGAGAACCACACCACAGGACAGCCTGAGAGAACCACACTACAGGACAGCCTGAGAGAACCACACTATAGGACAGCCTGAGAGAACCACACTACAGGACAGCCTGAGAGAACCATAATCACAGGACAGCCTGGAAGAACCACACTGCAGGACAGCCTGAGAGAACCATAATCACAGGACAGCCTGGAAGAACCACACTGCAGGACAGCCTGAGAGAACCCCACTACAGGACAGCCTGAGAGAACCACACTACAGGACATCCTGAGAGAACCACACTGCAGGACAGCCTGAGAGAACCCCACTACAGAACATCCTGAGAGAACCACACTACAGGACAGCCTGAGAGAACCACACTACAAGACTCTACAGGACAGCATGGGATTCGACAAGTCCAACATCATTTTCGTTGTTCGCATTATTCTAAATCAGTCAATTCAGCCATCGTTTGAATTAAAACCACTGTATGAATGAGGAGAGGCGGCGAGAGGACGGGCTGTCAGGGCGGATCTGGAGCTACGGCCGTTTAGACGAGAGGGATTCCGTGATTAGAAATACCAACAAAAAATGGACATTTACATTATACACTTTTTAAACGCCGGCACTGGCTTTTGTCCTTGCCGGTGGTATACCGCTGACAGACATCAGAACCCAAAGACACAGTCAATCATCCACTGCGGTATGCATCCACACCGTCAATGTACGTGTACTTTATTATTATTATTATTATTATTATTATTATCATTATTATTATTTTCTTCACTTTGTCAATCGTTTGTTTAATCTATTCTAGGGCTATTCCACACGCATTCTAAAGTTACCATTATGTTAACGTTGTGCTGTTCAAACCATCAGGAGTATATCATACAAAATATACAGATACACGATAGAAATGCATACAGTCAGTTGTTATTATTATTATTATTATTATTACAATGAAAACTACAAAAAAGCGTCGAAACCAAAAAAAAAAAGGTCCACCCCGATAATCGGAGGGGGGTGTGTGTGTGTGGGCCAGGCCCTCCCCTCCCCTGCTCCCCCCTGCCTCCCCCCCTGCCTCCCCCCTCCCGCCTCCCTCCCCCCCCCCCCCCCCCCCCATGGCGGCTAACCCCGGGCGCGGTGTCATAACAAACTGCTATCAAAAAACAAAGGCTTCAAAAGTCCTCCTAAAAACCTGTTTTTTTTTTTTGTTCTTTTGTGTCTCTACTTACAACAATATTGATTCCTCGTATGTACACACCCCTAGAAAATAATTTAATCATAGTTACACACTTTCTACATATCCTGTCAAAAGGTACGGTTCTAGTCCACGAGTGAGTGCGAAGGTGTGTGTGTGTGTGTGTGTGTGTGTGTGTGTGTGTGTGCTGTGTGGTGTGTGTGTGTGTGTGTGTGTATGTGTGTGTGTGTGGATGTCTGTCTGTCTGTCTGTGTCTCCCCACGCTAGTCTGTGCTTTGTGTGCGTTTGTCTGTGGGATGTTAGCGGCGTGTGTGTGCGTGTGTGCGTGTGTGTGTGTGTGTGTGTGTGTGCGTGTGTGTGTGTGTGCGTGTGTGTGTGTGTGTGTGTGTGTGTGTGCTTGAAAGAATACATGGGAATGATGCAGTTTTTCTTGTTCTTGTTCTTGTTGTTGTTCTTGTTGTTGTTGTTGTTGTTGTTCTTCTTCTTCTCGTCTAACAGTCGTAGGGCGGGGGGAGGGGGAGGGTCAGAGGGGGGGTGGTGCGTGGGCTCGGTCACAGAGAGGAAGTGGTGGAGTCGACGATCTCCCTCCCGTTACACACGGTGGGGACGAACTGGGCGGTGCTGGCCGAGGCTGCAGGGGGGAGGGAGGGGGGGGGGGGGGGAGGAAAAACAACACACAGAGGGGGGGGGGGGGTATTTAAATAGAAAGCATGGGAAACCCACAAGATTGACATAGTCACAACAAGGTGTTTGTTGTGTAATACCTTTTGGAGAATTACAACTGTGGAGTGTGTGTGTGTGTGTGTGTTGGTGGCTGGTTGAAGCAGCCTCACCTGGCCCCAGTCATACGGATTAGAGTCTGGTTGAAGCAGCCTCACCTGGCCCCCAGTCAGACTGATTAGAGTCTGGTTGAAGCAGCCTCACCTGGCCCCAGTCAGACTGATTAGAGTCTGGTTGAAGCAGCCTCACCTGGCCCCAGTCAGACTTTATCTTTTGATACAACTGCATACCCCTGCTCACTACCTGTTTATACTTGTACCTTGTATATATATATATATATATATATATATATATACCTATAATTCTGCACATATCTCATACCTACTCTATATGTAATTTTATACCTGTTTTTAGTAGTATTCTTATCTTTTTTTGACAGTTTTTACATATTTGACATATTATTCAACATCATATATTACCATGCACTTTACTGCAACATTTGCACTCTTTGGTTAGATGCCAAATTCCTTTCGATGTACTGTACTTGTGCACTGACAATAAATGTGAATCTAATCTAATCTAATCTAATCTAATCTAATCTATAGCTATCTCTGTACCATCTGGAACGCACGGCTCCATTCCATTCAGCTACAAAACTCTACGATCACCCGGTTTCCTCATCACCCCGTGAGCCCTCGTCTTCGGGGGAGGAGCCTAAAAGTAATCATTTTAATGGCGTGTGGCAACGTCGACCGCCACAGCAATAATAATCTCTTAATAAGCAGAAAATAAATAAGCAATGGCGGTGGTTAGCGAATAGCTATAGATGCTGACATGAATACCATTCAAAAAGCAAACAGTGGTGTTATTTTGATTTAGTCTCACACCAACCCCCCCCCATGCCCAATCTTCAATATCGCTATGTAGCAAGAGCAAAACGCCAGCAAGAGGGAGTGTGGATGAGAGGAAGGGAGAGAAAGGGGGGGAGAGAAAGTAAGAGTGCAGAGGAGAGGAGAGTAGAGGAGAGCGGGAGAGAGAATTGGAGGGGGGAGGAGAGGAGAGGAGAGGAGATGAGATCAGAGGATAGCGGGAGACAACATTTGAGGGGGGAGGAGAAGAGAGGAAAGGGAGGAGAAGAGAGGAAAGGGAGGAGAGGAGGGGAGAGGAGGGGATAGAACAGGAGAGGAGGCGAGAATGGGGGGAGGAGAGAGGAGAGGGGATGGGGGGAGGAGAGGGGAAAGGGGAAAGGGGAGAGAAGATGAAAGGGGAGTGAGAGAGAATTGGAGAGGGGAGTAGAGAAGAGGAGAGGAGAGGAGATGAGGTGAGGAGGGGGAGGAGAGGAGAGAAGAGGAGAGAGGAGAGGAAGGAGAGGGAAGGAGAGAGGAGAGAGGAGAGAGGAGAGAGGAGAGGAGATGAGGTGAGAGGAGAGGAGGGGGAGGAGAGGAGAGGAGAGTAGAGAAGAGGAGAGGGAAGGAGAGAGGAGAGGAGATGAGGGGAGGAGAGAAGAGAAGAGATGACAGAGGAGAGGAGAGAGGAGATGAGAGGAGAGGGAAGGAGAGAGGAGAGTGGAGTGGGAGTGAAACAGCAGGGAAGATAGGAGAGCCAATGCAGAGACACGGAGGGGGGGGGGGGAGGAGAGGAGAAGATTCTTGGTGGTGGTGGTGGTGGTGGTGCAGTGTGGGTCGGCATACCGTGGGAGGGGTAGGAGGTGGTGGGCCCGCTGACGCTGAACCTGTTGAGGTTGACTCGGTGGCTGGCCACGTTCTTCTGGGGCTGGAACATGATGATGTGGACCTTGGGAGCGAACATGCAGCCCAGCACCACGAAGCCACTCAGACTGACCGAGATGCACATGGTGGTGGTCTGGACCTGAGACAACAAACACCAAACATCAGTTTGCACTAAAGGTACTTTTTGAGAGAGTTGTAAAGAGAGAGAGAGAGAGAGAGAGAGAGAGAGAGAGAGAGAGAGAGAGAGAGAGAGAGAGAGAGAGAGAGAGAGAGAGAGAGAGAGAGAGAGAGAGAGAGGAGAGAGAGAGAGAGAGAGAGAGAGAGAGAGAGGAGAGAGAGAGAGAGAGAGAGAGAGAGAGAGAGAGAGAGAGAGAGAGAGAGAGAGAGAGAGAGAGAGTAGAACATACCCAAAGAGAGTACAATTTTGAAAGTAATGATCGCTGTTTGCAAATTGCGAAAGGCAAGATGGATTCCCTGAACCAACGGTCGGCGGTCTAAAATGTTGGTTCATACGGAGGCAGGCGCAGTCAGAATGAAAACCATTATTCTCACAAAGCATTTCACTCACAAACCGCGAACAAACGATTGCCATTCCTAGAATGGATTGCACTCCGAATGCCGGCTCTTAAATTGTACCAACGGCCCCACTTTTAAACACAGCAATATATATATATATGGAGTGAGGTGTTGAGGTGTGTTTATCGATCGCTTGTTGCCCGAATCGATAACCACCGGTGGATAAAAAAACAAGAAAAAAAAAATAACAAGATAAATATAAAGGCTAAATATAGACTATAGCAGTGGAGTGGTTCCACCTGCCTTCCACATACTGGGGGCCAACGTGGGGGGGGGGCGGGGGGGGGGGGGGGGCAACGGAGGGGATTTCGCCGGGGGTGTATCGGTGTTCAATGGCAGGACTTTGTCTCTGCTCAACTGTCTCCAGAGAGAGAGGGTATCCGTTAGAGGTCGGGTCAATAGGAGACCTAATCAGGAGGAGACCGTTGAGGATAAATTGTACATTATCTGGTCGCCCCCCCCCCCCCCCCCCCCCCCCCCCCTGCATCCGGTGTGGAGCCATTTATCACACTGGCTGCACAAATGCTGCCCGTGGAAAGATGGTCGCAGACACACACACACACACACACATATAGACACACACACACACGCACACGCACGCGCACGCACACACGCACATACAGACAGTAACACACAGTAACACACAGTGGCTTAGTTGTCTCTATTGATCCGAGGCCTGTGCGGTCATAGATGGGGTTTCGCAGTGCGAACATCCCTGTAGCTCCGAGTTAAGAGGCCAGACAGAGTTAACTAATGCTTGGTCCATGCAGCCCTGCGTTAGAGGGCCAGAGAGGGTTAAATAGCCAAGTCAGCTCCCAGCAATAGTTCACAGTAGCCAGGGAGGGGGCCACTAGTAAACAGCAATATGTGTGTGTGTGTGCATGTGCGTGTGTGTGCGCGTGTGTGTGTGTGTATTCATAAGAGATGTTATGCTGCTACCTGGCTAATCTTAAAGTCAGATTGCAAGGCCAAAGAAATCCTTATTTCCCGTGAGAAAGAGAGCGAGAGAAAGAGTTGGAGGGAAGGAGAGAGAGAGAGAGAGAGAGAGAGAGAGAGAGAGAGAGAGAGAGAGAGAGAGAGAGAGAGAGAGAGAGAGAGAGAGAGAGAGAGAGAGAGAGAGAGAGAGAGAGAGAGAGAGAGAGAGAGAGAGAGAGAGAGAACACGCGGGATTGAGAGGGAAGTACAGAGGGAGAGAGAGAAAGAGAGAGAGCTATGTGGAGAAAGAAGTGTGGATAGCGAGAAAGACAATACATAGAGAGACATACAGAAGGAGAGAGACATACAGAAGGAGAGAGACATACAGAGAGAGAGACATACAGAAGGAGAGAGACATACAGAAGGAGAGAGACATACAGAAGGAGAGAGACATACAGAAGGAGAGAGACATACATAAATACATAAAGAAAAAAAGAGAGAGCGAGAAGGAGAGAAGAAGAAGAGATCAATGATGAGGGAGGGAGAGAGATTCAAAGAGAGGATGACAGAGAGAGATAGTGAGACATAGAGAGAGAAAGGGTGGATGACAAAGAGAGAGAGACAGAGGATGACAGAGAGAGATAGGGAGACAGGGAGAGAGAGAGAGGATGACAGAGAGCGATAGCGAGACATAGAGAGAAAGAGAGGATGACAGAGAGAGATAGAGAGACATAGAGAGAAAGAGAGGATGACAGAGAGAGATAGAGAGACGGAGAGAGAGAAAAAGGGAGGATGACAGAGAGAGAGAGAGAGAGAGAGAGAGAGAGAGAGAGAGAGAGAGAGAGAGAGAGCCAAAGGGAGGATGACAGAGAGAGCTGGTGTGTGTGTAGGACTTGAGCTCTCTGCTCTCAGAGTCTTTTTAATGGGGATCAGATGAGCAGCCCTGGCATCAGCAGTCCCCCACCTGGCCCTTTGATTCTGTGTGTGTGTGTGTGTGCGGTGTGTGTGTGTGTGTGTGTGTGTGTGTGTGTGTGTGTGTGTGTGTGTGTGTGTGTGTGTGTGTGTGTGTGTGTGTGTGTGTGTGTGTGTGTGTGTGTGTGTGTGTGTGTGTGTGTGTGTGTGTGTGTGTGTGTGTGTGCGTGCGTGCGTGCGATATTTGTATGGATCAGGTGAACACTCAGCCCCTTTGATATCTGGAGACTTGGATAATGCAATTCTTATTGTTATTATTATTATTATTTTTATTTTATTTATTATTACCAATAAGAATAAGAATAACTGTAAATAGCTATTTTAGTAGAACTACAAATTTTTCCTTGTATCGGTATGTATCAGTGTATTGTGTCTGTCTTTATTGTGTATGTCAGTGTGTGGGTGTGTGTTTCAGTGTCATTGTGTGTGTGTGTGACAGTGTGCATGTGTGTTTCAGTGTCATTGTGTGTGTGTGTGTGTGTATGTGTGTGTGTGTGTGTGTGTGTGTGTGTTTCCGTGTCATGGTGTGTGTGTGTATGTACGTGCGTGTGCGTGAACATGTATGTGTGTGTGTGTGTGTGTGTACGTGTATGTGTGTGTGTGGGTGTGTGTGTGTGTGTGTGTGTTTCCGTGTCATGGTGTGTGTGTGTATGTATGTGCGTGTGCGTGAACATGTATGTGTGTGTGTGTGTGTGTGTGTCAGTATATATGTGTGTGTGTGTGTCAGTGTGTGTGTATGTAGGTGGAGAGCGTAGTACCCTATAGTCACTGGACGTAACGTAGAAGATGGGTAGGAAGGCCAGCCAGATGATGCAGGTGGTGTACATGGTGAAGCCAATGAACTTGGCCTCGTTGAAGTTCTCTGGACACTTCCTGGTCTTGAAGGCGTACCTAAAAGGTCCATCGAGACAATCACTCTGAAGGCAAAGTCAAGCTTACACAATGCAGCAATTATGAATAAGGCTAAATAGGTTGTAAAATGATGATGCGGAATATATTTCTTCAGGTGAGTGTCTCCGTAGTTCACCGCCCCGCACAAATAGTGGATTGCTTGCATTGCTCTTTTTTAAACGACTTTCCGCTCGTCGTTTTGGTGATGTTTGAAATTGCCCACGCTGGAAAAACAGACGCTTAAATCCACTTCTTGTGTCACAGGTGCAACTACTGTAGGGGGCTGTGTGTCCTTTAAGATGCAAACTAGAAGGCTCAGCCCAATCAGGGGAAGGATTGGGTTCAGGTGTGCGAGTTGGAGGAAACAAGTTGGAGGAAAAAGCAGCCCCACACTCCAGGTGTCGACAGAGCCACAGACTCACATGCTACTGAACAGTCAGAAGTACATTGGCATCCATTTAAAATATGTGGTGTATATATTGGCTACAATGTACATAAAACCCCGACCACTACTCTCTTCCTGCTGTTACAATTACAATTCTTAAACTCACAACAACAAGACACTACTACTAGCACACGTATAGACTAGAGGGCACTCGGTAGAGCGCATTTCTCCGCCACACCAAAAGGATTTTGATCCGGATCTGCACCAAAATCGTATTCACTGTTCCTTGGCCTATAATTAATCTAACCACCAAGTTTTGTCCAATTCGGTACATAACCTTTTGAATTATCTTGCAAACAGTCAAATAAACAAACAGGGGCGAGAACATAACCTGTGGCCGCAGGTAGCGACGTAGGAGAAGGGCACTCACACAGTACACAGAATGACCAGCAGCACGTCGTAGCCCAGCGACATCAGCATGCTGGAGTCACGCATGTTGCACTTGAGGACCACCGTCTGCCGCCGCTCGGGCAGCGTGAAGCGCCGCGTGCCGGGCACCTCCAGCAGCAGCCACACGGACACCGTCACCAGCTGCACCGAGATCAGGCTCAGGCAGATGAACACCTGGATGGAAGACGGGCGGAGGAGGTGGGAGGGTGAGAGGGTGGGAGGGTGAGATGGGTGGGAGGGTGCAGGGTGGCAGGGTGGGAGTGGGGATGGGAGGGTGCAGGGTGGGAGGGTGCAGGGTGCAGGGTGGGAGGGTGCAGGGTGGGAGTGGTTGGAGGGCGGAGGGTGAGAGGGCAGAGGGTGCAAGGTGAGAGGGTGCAGGGTGGGAGGGTGGAGGGCGGAGGGTGGAGGGTGCAGGGTAGGAGGAGGGTGGGAGGGTGGGGGTGCAGGGTGGGAGGGTGGAAGGGTGGGAGTGCGGAGGGTGCAGGGTGGGAACGGGTGGAGGGTGGAGAGTGCAGGGTGGGAGGGTGCAGGGTGGGAGGGTAGGAGGGGCGGAGGGTGCAGGGTGAGAGGGTGCAGGGTGGGAGGGTGCAGGGTGGGAGGGTGGAGGGCGAGGGCAGTGAGTGCAGAGGGACACACCGTCACGTGAGACCAGGAGGGCCGGTGGAAAATGATTTATTATGGTTGCACCCCTCCCCCTCCCCTATTTCCCCCCCTCGACCCGGGGGGGATAATAAATTAATAGGACTGCGATGGAACAACGGCACCCTGAGGTGTGTGTCTATTTTAAGTTCTAGACCCCTCTCGGTAATAGAACCGCAGTTGCGGTTCTCGTTTCGGCGATATGAAAGGGGGTTGCCTTTTTGTCTGTACTGAGAGACAAACGGAAGGTGGAGGTTGATACCAAATCGACTGTACACACACACACACTGCCCGCCTTAATTTCTCCACACCTCAACCCAATCGAATGGCCTTCGACCCGTCGAATGGCCTTCGACCCGTCGAATGGCCTTCGGCCCGTCGAATGGCCTTCGGCCCGTCGAATGGCCTTCGACCCGTCGAATGGCCTTCGACCCGGCGCCTAACTGACCTGGGAGAAGGGGCTGATGAAGCGAGGCCGGGTGGCTCCGCCTCCGTCCTTCACGCCGCTGAAGATCCGGGCGATCCGGTTGGTCTTGGTGAGCAGCGCCGAGTAGCAGACGGCGAACGACGTGCCCAGGCCCAGGCGCCGCAGCGCGCAGATGGTGGGCGAGGGCTTGGCCAGGAAGAGGAAGGTCATGGCGTAGGACATGAAGACGCCCAGGAGCAGGATGTAGCACAGCTCTCGGCCCGACGCTTTGACCAGCGGCGTGTTGTTGTGCCGGATGAACACCCAGAACACCAGGCCTGTGGAGATGAACCTGCGGGCCGAGAGGGGGGGAAAGGAAACACTTGAAAGTTGAATTTGAGGACACTGCGTTCCCCCCTCCGATAAACCACTGTTGTTGATCACAGCTGATCTTATCTTCGCCCAAATAACAAGTGCACCAGTGTTCATAAAGTTTCACAATTACCCTTTTCCATAATTGTGTTCTTGACCAAAATAATGTATAATTTTTTTATAGATCATAATTTGTTTTTAATCTGTTCATCATCGGGTTTGATAGGAAACAGGGCAGCAGAAATCCTCCGTCGGTTTCTGCTATTTAATGTGTGAGCGTAGGATGAGGGGCTCTTCTGTCGTTCTCTCTTCTGTTTGTACGTGATATTAAACGGAGCGGATTCTAATGCAATGAAATTAGCGTGGATCTCAGATTGTTCTTTTATTATTTATTTATTTATTTATTTATATTATTTCTTTACTTTATTTATCTATTATTTACTTACGCTCGGGTTCCCCCGGCAGGCCTGCCGCGTGATGTGCGATTGTTATAACACGACGTGACACATTATTAGAAGCTATTTTCCAGCTCATCAGTTCAATTTTCTTGGTGGTTGCACGTTTGCTCCATCACCTTAGTGTCGGGGGGGGTGGAGGTGGGGGTGGTGGGGGGGGTTGGGGTGGGGTGGGGGGTTGTTGTTCAAGTGGGCACCAGGAAGTGGTACCTGCAGTTAATGAAGCAGCTGTTATCGCAACCATTATGTGAACCATTCAAATTTACCAATTAACTGCCAACATCTATTATCTAAGCCAGACTTCAATTTTTTTTGTTCTTCATATACATGACTTGGATTTTAAGAGGCTCATGACACAGGCGTCCCCTCGCTAGATGAGTTGATATGGCTGAGAGGTTGGAGCATATTGAGTTTGAATGGGACATTTCAATACATACAATACAATGCAGGGCTTGCCATTAACCTTTTTTTGGCTAACCAGCCACTGTGGCCAGTGGTTTTCCAAAGTCACTGGCAGGTGAATGGGCCAACGGAATGAGCACACAGTGCGCACCCCGGTGCTCATGGGAGTTGTAGTTTCACGTGTTCCTAAAAATTGACCTAATTATTTCAGATGCCTTTTTGTAAACTACATTGATAATTATTTTTCATAGTAAATGCTACCAAAAGGTCACCCGCCAAAGTAGGCCGGTAAGAGTGACAGAGTTACAGGACCCAACTGCCGAATTCTACCGGCATGTGGCCAGCAGTGGCCCTGTGTTAATGTCAAGCCCTGCATGCATGCAGATCGGTGGTGCTCGTCCCCACTCGCTCACCCGACACAAGCGATGGTGATCGGGACGATGGCCCAGGCGTCCTCCCACATGATGTAGTCCTCGGGGAGGTCGTAGCAGGAGCTGAGGTCGTCGGTGGGCCACTGGCCGGGGGCGCACGGGAGGCAGGTGAACTCGTCGGCCAGATACTTGTGTGGTTCGCACGCCGTGCAGATCCAGCAGCAGTACTCACCTGGGCTCGGCGACAAAGGAACCGTTTCTCACTAACCGCCGGGGGTGTTGTTGCCGCCGGTGGTGCGTCGGTGTTCATCAAAGTTAAATTTGGATGGATGGTGTATCGTTTATGTTTATTCATCACCGCAGCCTTGACGTCAGGCTGAGCATCACCTTGGGAGTCTAGGGTAGTCTCGTTTCTAGTCTCTCTGTTGTAAGATTATGGGTTCGAACCCCATTGTCTGCAGTCCCCACTGCTCCTTATACTAGGATGGGTTGAATGCAGAAAAAACAAATTTCACTCTGTGTGTGTGACTAATACAGAGGATTGTAAATCCTCCAGATTTGGATGTAGATTTAGTCTATCTGTAGCCATCCTTTGGCCGCAATATACCTCATTTTAAAACTCTACTTCTACTCTTTACTCCAGTATATGTTTGAGCCAGTAATCTACTTTTTACATCGCTACACTTGCCATTTATACCTTCATTACAACAAGTCGGCTCAAAATGTGAGGAGCACCTCTACTGCAGATTAATGTAAGGAAGAGAGGGGTAGGTGAGGAAGAGAGGGGTAGGTGAGGAAGAGAGGGGTAGGTGAGGAAGAGAGGGGTAGGTGAGGAAAAGAGGGGTAGGTGATAAAGAGAAGGGTAGGTGAGGAAGAAAGGGGTAGTTGAGGAAGAGACGGGTAGGTGAGGAAGAAAGGGGTAGGTGAGGAAGAGAGGGGTAGGTGAGGAAGAGAGGGGTAGGTGAGGAAGAGAGGGGTAGGTGAGGAAGAGAGGGGTAGGTGAGGAAGTGAGGGGTAGAGAGTAGGACTGCGCACAACTAGTTGCTTGGTAGTCGGCACCAGATATAGCAGTCTATTAAATCACTTTTTTTCTCTCTGACAAAAGCAGAAATTGTGGAAGCACGCCATAAACTATTGATGCAAATACGCATACTACAATTAGACCATTTAAGTAGGCCTAATTAACCAATGTTAAACAACTTGTGGTTTCCCAAAACATCTAATCAATAATTGAATCATTGAATGTAATCTGATTTCACAATTCAAAACAAGTCAATAAGTGTACTTTGAGTAATTTATTAATGTATTACTTGTGACTTTCTCAAATGATACATGTATGTGTGTATAGCTTGGTACATGTGTATAGAGTAAATATTCATGCGAGTAATTGTACTTTTACTCGAGTACCGATGTCCAGTACTCAACCTCCTCCTCTACCACGTGCATCTGAAAATAATAATCCGCTAAATTACTTAAAAAATGTAAAATAGTAAAATCGTGAATATAAAAATAGGAACGTGGTACCCTTATATAGAGTAAATCATCCTGAGAAGCAGTTTCCGTGCTGACATTCAGAATATCCTAAAATCCGTCCACAAAAGGTAACACATGTTGACAGGTGATTGGATAGATAGATGAATGGACCACGGGATGGATGCGATGGATGAAACACTGAGGAATTGACGGCCGGATGGACGGATGGACGGACGGATGGACGGATGGACGGATGGACGGACGGATGGACGGACGGACGGATGAAGGGACGGATGAAGGGACGGACGGACGGATGACAGACTCCGGGAAGTCACGCCTCACCCGCCTGCATCTTCTTCATCTCGTTGCGAGCGCACGGGTCGCTGCACTGCGACGGCGGCACGGTGGCCCGCGGCCAGTGGATGAGGTCGCTGTTCAGGCTCAGGGTCTCCGCCCACTCGCCCACCGGCACGTAGCCGTAGCGGTCGCCCGAGCGCTGGTAGCTGAAGATGTTGTAGCGGCCCAGGCCGTCACCTTGCGCGTCGAACTTCACCGCCGTGGCGCTCCCGGGGGGGGAGAAGGGGGCTGGGGGAGGGAGGGAGGGCGGGGGGGAACCGGGAGATGACAGGTCAGGAATGACAAGCTGAAGACATGAGGAAGGAAATTTCATTCAAAACCCTGCGATGTAATACCTACTGCATTTCTGAAATATTTGTTACAAGGACAAGGAGGAATACAAGGACACCATGAAGAGAAACCTAAACCAGAGGTTGATTAACACAAAGACATGGTCATCCTCGGCAAACCAAAGAGACGTGTGGAGAGCGGCTGTACAATCATCGTCTTTGTCGCGACGCGACCGACAGCATGATGATGATAAGGATTTCTGAAATATTTGTTTATACTTTTATAGTCATATTCATTCATATGTATACTGAAATTATGTAAATATGTACATTTGTGGAATATTTTATTTTTGTAATTCTTGCAATTTTGTATTTTTTTTAATAATTTTGAGCTCATCTTCTGAGCTGGCTATAATATTTCACCGTAAATTGTACACTGTACCTTTATTACATGTGACAAATAAACCAAATCTGAATCCAAAGAACAGCACATCCATCCAACTACTGCTTCTGTTACTACTATTATTAGACTGTATTCATCTAGCGGCCATATTGGTTAGTTGGCATCTAGAATATTTGAGGAAACCATGAAAACACAATTTAATTGCATTTGAAACGCTCCCCGGGTGGGGAAAGCACAACTCAAAATTACACTTGTACGTTTTCATGGTTTTCAAAGATTCTAGGTTTTCCCACCCAACTCTCGTCTATGGCTGGATGAAAATAATAATATAGTTATCATATTTAGGAATCCTAATTAAAATTTCTTCACATAATACATTAGAACTGTGAAAATATGTAATCAATATAGAAACCAGAGGGAACTCAGTAGAGCACATTCCTCTGCCACGCTAAAAAGTCCCCTGGATACGGATTCGGACCTGGATCTGTGCCAAAATGGAGTCAACTGTTCATCGGTCCTTCATTAATCCAAC
>CM051010.1:16409624-16417124 GCA_027704905.1 Muraenolepis orangiensis | reverse complement strand
CTTTGAATACCTGCAGACCTGCAAAAGACCACCCTAGGTCATGTCCTTGGAGTATTCCTTCCTTTGGAGTTTAAAGTTTGGAATGCACACATACACACACACACACACACACACACACACACACACACACACACCCCTCCGTGTCCCCCCTTTTAACATCCTCCCTGAACCCTGCAAGTTCATTCATTTCCATGTTAATTAAAAAAGAAGTGTGAAAACAGGATGATGAGACATATTCACGGTCCGCCATCAGACTCTCACCCCGTTACACTCTGGCATCGGCTCGCCAGGCTGCAGCGGGTTGGCCATTTGAAAGGGGAAACGTCCCCACTGTCGTAGTCCGTACGCTTACGTAAGTATCGAGGCTTGAAAGAGGGCCACAACTAAATATTATAAATAATTGTATAACCACATGCGTGAATACATGAATAAACATGTCATTATAAAATGTACATGCGCAAATCAATTCATAAGTAAATAATGATTTAATGTCTATGCTTACTAAATACTAATACATCATTTAAATGCTTACATACATTAGGGAATCTATTATGATGTAATTGAATGGCTAATTGTTACATTTATCTATTCATTTATTAATGTATACATTTATAGACACATTAATATATTTAAAAATGTATCATCATATTTTTTTATTCACACATTTATTTATATATTTATAATTGTATTGATGTATGCCCTCATTCTATCCATGGTGTAACTTAAATGAATGTCAACTTCATCCATCAAAAGTCAGGGGGAGGGTTTAAGCCTCTGATTGGTGGGTGGACTTGAATCTACTGCTTTTGCCTCATTTAAGATGGCAGCATCCGGTGTGGATCTTTGGTTGTGTACCAAAAGCATGGCAGCTGCAGTTAATACTACTACTACTACCTAACCCTAACCCTCATTCGGAACAACTGCTTTTTGTTAGGCTAAACAGAACACATTTGTTAAATAAGCATTATACATATAATATAATGGGTATTCAGTGACTAAACTGTGTATTTCTTGGTAGAAAAAAAATCGGAGGGTCAATATAAAAAAAAGTCTATGTAACATAAGGGAGGGCTGTTGCTACTCTCTGCCGTCGAATGCTGTCTGAATTTGCAGCATTTTAGCCAGTTGGGAAACAGCTTAATGACATCTTGTGTCCTACAATGGTAGATATTGGCTGTAGCTGAACGGAAAGAGGCAAATTTAGATTAATTGCAAAGTCAAAGAGATCTGAATCGACTCGTTGAGCCTGCTGGGTCTGTTATACTGTTTATTCACCAATCAAAGACTTTAACCCACCCCCTGACTTTTGATGGAAGAAGTTGACACATTTATTTATTCCGCTGCAGCAAGTTATACCATGGATAAATACAAGTTCATCCATCCATCCATCTCTACCGCTTATCCAGAATCGGGTTGTGGAGGTAGCAGCTCCAGCAGGGGACCCCAAACTTCCTTTTCTCTAGCCTCATTAACCAGCTCTGACTGGGGGATCCCAAGGCATTCCCAGGCCAGCGTGGAGATGTACTCACTCCCCCTAGACCTTGGTCTGCCCCCGTGGTCTCCTCCTCCCAGCTAGATGGGCCTGGAAAACCTCCCTATGGAGGCAACCAGGAAGCATCCTTACTAGATGCCCGAACCACCCAACCACTCAACTGGCTTCTTTCTACGCGAAGGAGCAGCGGCTCTACTCTGAGTCTCTTACGGGTGACAAAGCTTCTCACCCTTTCCCTAAGGGAGACGCCAGCCACTGCTTGTAGCCGCAATCTCGTCCTTTCGGTCATGGCACATAGTCCTTCCACAGAACTACATCATCTTCAAACAGCCTTGGTGTAGGCCAACACCCATTGATAACAGGTCCGACTACCGGAGATCCGGACACAGCTCTCACTTTGGGGAGAACAGAGATTGGAACTTTTCCCGACATCCCTGTGGAGGCTGACCAGAGTGAACCAGAGTGGTCAGTGTTCGGTGTTAGGGCGGCAGTATAGCTCAGGAGGTACAGGGGTCGCCTCACAACCGGAAGTTTGCTGGTTTGATCCCCGGCTCCTAGCAAAAACTGTCAAGGTATCCTTGAGCAAGACACCCTAACCCTAACTGCTCCCCGGGCGCTGTATAAATAGCTGCCCACTGCTCCTAATACTAGGATGGGTTAAATGCAGAAAACACATTTCACTGTATGTTTGTACATGTATGCTGCAGATTTAGATAAAAAAAAAATAAGCTTGGATGGCCCTCAATATTGACCATTGCACCCTATACTCCCGCAGCACCCCCCCCCCAGTATTTCTCGTGGGAACCCAGTCATATGCCTTCCCCATGTAGACTGTATGGGCATACTCCCAGGCCCCCTTCCTGGGAGAACAATACACTGTGGAGTCGGTCCTGATTGTGGAACAACGTATTGTTCCACAATCAGGACCGACTCTCATTTCCAGCACTACGGATAGACTTTCCCAGGGAGTCATGTCATGCCCCTGTAATTGGCACACATCTTCTGGTCTCCATTTGGGAACATGGGATCCACCACCCCTGACTGCCACTCCTTCGCCACTGTCGCCAGACTCCCACGCAATGTTGAAAAGACGTGTACCATGACAACACCCGAAGCCGTTTGGATTTCTGGACGGATCTCATCAACCCCTGGGGCCTTGCCACTGGGGAGTTGTTTGACTCAGTGACTTCATCCAGGGAGATTGATGGTGGTTGCCCATCATCCTCCAGTTCTGCCTTTACCATAAAGAGAAGTTTCTCAAAGTGATCTTTCCAACGCCCGAAAATACCTCCTCAGTTGAGGTCATTAGTGTCCCACCCTTAATGTAAGAAGCTTGGATAGGTCCCCGCTTCCCCCTCCCGAGGGGCCGGACGGTTTGCCAGAAGTGCTTTGGCACCGACTGAAAGTCCTTCTCCGTGGCTTCTCCGAAACTCCTGCCACATCCACGCCTCTGCTAGGGCTGAGGCTGCTGTCCTCTTGGCTTCTGTTGACACCTTGCAACCAAGTCTGGTGTCCCCCAACCATAGTCCGGAAGGCCTCCCTCTTTACTGGGAAGGCTTCCCTGACCACCGGTGTTCACCAGGAAGTCCGAGGGGTTTCCGCCCCTTGAGGCACCAATGACCTTGAGGCCACACAGCTCTCAACCGAAGCTTCAGCAGCAGAAGCTTTGAACACGGACCACTCTGGTTCAACGTCCCCAGCCTCCTCGGGGATGTCGGGAAAAGTTCCAATCTCCCAGTTGGACCAACTAACTAACAAAAAGTATGTATACATAAATAATATTATGAATAGATAAATACATTTGTGAACAAATTATATAAATTATAATTATAAAAAATGTATTAAGTAAGTAAGTATACATTTGATATGAGAAATGTTTAAATATATGTATAAATGTATAGATAAATAAATAAATTGATACACAAATTCATGTAACAGGATAAAGCATTCATTTGTATACCTATTTATTTATTTATTTATTTATTTATTTATATATGTATTTATCCAAGCATTTAGTTATACCATTTGATATTTATTCATTTTTGTAAGTGTCTCATTAATTTATGAATCAATATAGTTTGGGCCCTTTTTGCACTCCATACTGAAACAAGCCACGAGGCCACCGACGCACACCACAGGAATGACCTGACTAATAAGCTGTAAGTAAGCTGGCAGTGATTTAATCACAGACCGCACCCCCACCACTTCGGCATCGCCCGCTAAACCCATCTCCTCCTTCTGCTTCTTCCTCTTCCTCGTCCTCTTCCTCTTCTTCCCCTTCTTCCTCTTCTTGCGTATTTATTAAAAAAGTGAAGAGTGAAATCGGTTGGTTTTCATTCACGAAGTGAGAGAAATTAATTAGTGTCTCAGCCGTGTCAGAGTAAAGCAGGGGCCACCGGGGGATTGTGGGTATTAAAGACGGGGGGGGGGGGAGATATGGCGGCTGAGGGGGGGGGGGGGGGGGGAGTCTGGAGTCGAATGAGTCAATCCCCTTTAATCCAACCAACAGAGAGAGAGAGAGAGAGAGAGAGAGAGAGAGAGAGAGAGAGAGAGAGAGAGAGAGAGAGAGAGAGAGAGAGAGAGAGAGAGAGAGAGAGAGAGGGAACAGCGCAGAGAGGAGGAGAGAACCTCTGGTGGAAGAGAAGAGTAGGAGGAAAATAGGCAAAAGAAAAAAGGGAGGGAAAGAGAGAACAAAGAGAGGAAAGAGAGGAGGAATAGAGTTAGTATGAAAGAACAAAAGAGAATGAGAGAGAGAGAGAGAGAGAGAGAGAGAGAGAGAGAGAGAGAGAGAGAGAGAGAGAGAGAGAGAGAGAGAGAGATAACGGTATGGTTCTTTGTCTCTGTCTGTTAACCAGCATGTGCAAAAAAGTCCGAACCAAACAGACGAGTAGACAGACAGACTGGCAGACAGACTGGCAGACAGACAGGCAGACAGACAGGCAGACAGACCGGGTTTCCCTAGTGAGGTATAGTAGCTCAACAGGCTATTGGCAACAACTCTAAGTATCAGCACATCTGCTTCAGCACACACACACACACACACATACACACACATATTTACACATATATTGGCAGCATTTTGTTCCCTGGGAAGAGAGCGATATCTGCAGATCAATAGGCCAGGGGAGAAGAATGACAAAGAGACCACACAAGAAAGAACCAAACAGACCAGAAGGAAGAGGAGGAGAAGAGACAAAAAGAGGAAGATGAGGAGAGAGGAGAGATGAGCGAGGAGAAAGGAGAGAACCAGAGGAGAGAGGAGAGAGGATAAGAGGAGAGAAGAGAGGAGAACAAGAGGAGAGGAGGACAAGCGGAAAAGAGGACTAGAGGAGAGAGGATAGAGGAGAACCAGAGGAGAGAGGATAAGAGGAGAGAAGAGAGGAGAACAAGAGGAGAGGAGGACAAGAGGAGAAGAGGACTAGAGGAGAGAGGAGAGAGGAGAGAGGAGAACCAGAGGAGAGAGGAGAGAGGATAAGAGGAGAGAAGAGAGCAGAACAAGAGGAGAGGAGACAAGAGGAGAGAGGAGAGAGGAGATGAGAACAAGAGGAGAGGAGACAAGAGGAGGAGACAAGGACAAGGTCCTGGAGTATGGCGCCGTACGAGATGGCTGCCGTGTCGCGAGCTCCTGCACGATGACGCAGTTTTTTGTTATTTATTCTTTTTATCGCGACTATCTTTGTTCAGGAAGCAGCACGTTCATTTATAACTTTTGCACACTTCTGGAGATCAGATCGACAGTCGCTTGCCGCCTACCAGAGTTTTTTCATTCTTTTGACTCGGACGTCCCGCCCAAAGTCACAGCTGGATTATCTCCGACCATCTTGGGCACGATTACACGCAAGCGTCCTAGGAAGAAGCGAGGGAAGCGAGCGTGCTAGTCAGGCTGAGATGTCGATCCGATCGCCCCCCACTACTCACCATTCTACTGGCTAATGTACAGTCTCTGGACAATAAGTTAAGCGAGCTACAGGCTCGTATTAAATTCCACCGGGAAACTAACGACAATTGTATCATCCCCCTTACAGAGACATGCCGGAGGGGGTTACCGACGCAGCTATCAAGCCGATGGGATTTTCCGTCCACCGGGCGGACAGAACAAAGGCTCTCTCCGGTAAAGATCGCGGGGTATGTCTCATGATAAACAGATCTTGCTGCAACCAAAGTCATGTACATCCCCTCAAGTCTTTCTGTTCCCCGGACCTGGAGTAGCTGATGCTTATGTGCTGTCCATACTGGCTACCTCAGGAATTTACAGCGGTAACCGTGACCGCTGTTTACATTCCCCCACAAGCCAACACGGACACAGCGCTGAAGGAACTGTATGGGGCTATCAGCGAACAGGAGTCGGCACACCCCGAGGCTGCTCTCATCGTGGCGGGGGACTTCAACAAGGCAAACCTGAAGAAGGTTCTCCCGAAGTTCTACCAACACATAACGAGCAACACACGGGGTGAGCGGATCCTCGACCACTGCTACACTCCCTTCCGTGATGGCTACAAGGCCCCCCTCCGCCCACCGTTTGGCAAATCAAACCACTCAGACCACTCCCCGCCTATAGGCAGAGACTGAAGCAGCAACCGATCGCTATGAGGGAGGTCCAATGCTGGTCGGACCAATCTGACTCTATGCTGCAGGATTGTTTTGATCGCACTGACTGGCACATTCCACGTTGCCTTGGACAATAACATCAACGAGTACGCGTCCTCGGTCACCGGGTTCATCAAGAACTGCATAGATGACGTTGTTCTGACCAAGTCGGTTCGGATAAACCCCAACCAGAAACTGTGGATTAACGGCGATGTTCGTGCTGCCCTATGCGCGTAACGCTGCCTTTGGCTCCCGGGAATATGGAGGAATATACGAGAGCCCGTTACGACCTCCGTAAGACCATCGTCACTGCCAAGCGGGAGTACAAGGACAGAGTGGAGGAGAAATTCAAGAGCCCCGACGCGAGGGGTATGTGGCAGGGGCTACAGACGATAACAAACTTCAGAGGGAGAACCAGTTGTATAGAGAACTCCTCTACCTCCCTCCCAGGAGAGCTAAATACATTTTTTGCTCGGTTTGACGTGAACGGCAGCCCGCAGAAGCCAGCGCCGCCTGAGGAGACCAGCCTGCATCCGTAAGGCGGCAGGCCCCGACGACATACCAGACCGCGTCCTCAGAGCATGCACAGACCAGTTGGCAGGAGTCTTTGCAGACATTTTCCACCTCTCCCTGTCCCAGGCTGTTGTCTTCAAGATGTCCACCATCGTGCCTGTCCCTAAACAACCCAAGGTAACATGCCTGAATGACTATAGACCTGTAGCCCTCACCTCGATTGTCAGCAAATTCTTCGAGAGGTTGTTCAAGGACTTTATTTGCTCCGTGTTACCTGCCTCGCTGGACCCATGGTAATTTGCATATCGTCAAAACAGATCCATGGACGACGCAGATCCATGGACGACGCAATTGCCATGGCCCTCCACACTGCCCTTTCCCACCTGGAGGGAAAGAACTGTTATGTGCGAATGCTGTTTGTGGACTACAGCTCAGTGTTCAACACGATAGTTCCTGCCAAGCTCAACACCAAGCTTAGAGGTGCCCCCATCCACGTGCACCTGGATACTGGACCTCCTGTCGGACCGCCGCCAGGTGGTGAGGATGGGCAGCACCACCTCAGAGCCACTGACCTTCAACACGGGAGCCCCCCAGGGATGCGTGCTGAGCCCTCTCCTCTACTCCCTCTACACCCACGACTGCATGGCTATGCACAGCTCCAACGTCATCATCAAGTTTGCTGACGACACGACAGTGATGGGCCTGATCGCCGGCAACGACGAGACAGCCTACAGGGAGGAGGTTGGATCGCTGGAGCAGTGGTGCCAGGAGAACAGCCTCGCCCTCAACGTCAAGAAGACCAAGGAGCTGATCATGGACTACAGGAAGCAGAGAGGAGAGCACAGCCCTATCTCCATCGACAGTGTTGCAGTCGAGAGGGTCAGCAGCTTCAAGTTCCTCCCCATCTT
>CM051010.1:16402124-16404624 GCA_027704905.1 Muraenolepis orangiensis | reverse complement strand
TCTCTCTCTCTACTCTCTCTCCCGCCCTCCCTCCTTGCCAAAGACAGGCGAGCGGAGCCCTTTGATTCGTGGCAGAAATAAAGATGGAGGAGGATTTCAAAGAGGATCGCCTTCTTCTTCTTCTTCTTCTGCTGACACACACTGTCCCGATGCCGACACTGCTTCAGTTCCACCCCACCCCTCACTCCATTCTCCTTATCAGTCCACCCCCGTCCCCGTCCCCGTCCCCCGTCCCCCGTCCCCCATCGCCTCAAGCTCTTTTCCCTGGTGACGATTACCTTCAACGACCCCCACCCCCACACTTCCTAAATGTCTTTTCTTTCTCTACTTTTAGTCTACCAGTCAATCTCCCCTTCTCTAGTACGGTCCCCCCTCTTCCCTCCCCCCTTCCTCCAGCTATCGTTACCGTTGTGTGACGGGCGTTGTGTGACGGGCGTCCCCTCTTCTCCCCTCTCTCTTTCTCCCCCCACCTCCCCCACACGCCATGTGGCAAGGATTGCAGCAGTGTTGGGTTGGGTGGTGTAGTGTAAGGCCCAGGCCGGGGCGGGATGTCTGCTCTCCTGGTCACGGTTGGCAGATGAATATAAGCACCTCTAACACACTCAGTCGGTCCCCTTAGACACACGGGCGGTTTATTTATAACGCTCCTTTTGTACCCCTAACCTGTCACTCAAGCCAATCCCCTATTCCTCCCCATAGCCCCTGTCTTTCTCTCTCTCTCTCTCTGTCTCCTTGTCGCTCTCTCTCTCTCTCTCTCTCTCTCTCTCTCTCTCTCTCTCTCTCTCTCTCTCTCTCTCTCTCTCTCTCTCTCTCTCTCTCTCTCTCTCTGTCTGTCTGTCTGTCTCTCTGTCTGTCTGTCTGTGCCGTCGCTCTCCTGCCTCTCTGCGGATACTAATACTAAACAAGAGTACTTTATAACACACAATCTCATTAGCGCCGGCGGAGAAACACATATATGACACATATGGTCCGTGGATTAGCAGCAGTTCTCATTCGTCGAGGCGACTTTGTAGTGTCGTATCAATTACTCACAGCGTAAAAGGTGTCAATGGCAAGCCGAGTGCCGACAATACATGGCAATTAAGAGGATTTGTCTCGCCGCGCTCGACGTGTTGCATGGCTCGGCCGGGGTGGAAGCAATATACGATTCCCTGGACCGCTCACGACAGGACTGTTAACTAGGCCCCTTGTTTTCTTGTCTTTTCCTCCCACCGGGGTTTTCCTTTGTTTGGTTTCGTCGCCTCTGTTTTAAGCCCTCCGAAACTACTTAACACTCCGTCACACACCTCGGTGCCTCTGCAAAGGTAGCCCTTTATTCAACGGGCAGAGCCGTCAGTTTCTCCCCTGTGTCCCCAGAGCCAGGGTCCTCTGGCTCCTCCTTTACCTGCGAAGCTCCCTGGCTTCCGTGGCTCCTCCCCTACCTGTAAAGCCCCCTGGCTCCTCCCCTATCTGTAAAGCCCCCTGGCTCCTTCCCTATCTGTAAAGCTCCCTGGCTCCCCTGGCTCCTCCCCTATCTGTGAAGCTCCCTGGCTCCCCTAACTCCTGGTTCCTCCCCTACCTGTGAATCTTCCTGGCTCCTCTCCTACCTGTGAAGTCCCCTGGCTCCTCCCTTACCTGTGAAGTCCCCTGGCTCCTCCCCTACCTGTAAAGCTCCCTGGCTCCTCCCCTACCTGTGAAGCTCCCTTGCTCCTCCCATACCTGTGAAGCTGACGTTGAGGATGAACTCCCGGTAGAGTCGACGGCCGTCCAGGGACTTCATGGCGTCGCAGAGATGGGTGGTGTTGGTGCACAGGCTCTGCTGCATCTGGTGCAGGGCGATCGCCATGGCGTATACCGCGTTCACCACGAACATGATCTTGGACTCGGGTTCGAAGCTGACCGGGTCCATGGACAAGCTCTTATCGCACGGCCGCAGAGGTCTCGGAGTCTCGGAGTCTAACCCCGCGGACCCTGGCCCTCCTCCTCCTCCTCCTCCTCCCAAAGAGCACTGGAACCTCTGTTCCCAGAATTCCCGGTACCAGGGATTTCGGCGGTTTATCCCAGGGTCCAATCCCAGGAAGTAGCGGTTGAATTCCGGCACCGGGTTGGCCGAGAGCTCCAGGGTGATGGCGCCCTCAGCGGTCAGCTCGTTGCCCTTGACGATGCTCTCCTGCGCGCCCCACCCGTCGCTGGCCACCCAGATGAAGGAGGTGTTGAGCCTGGCGGCGGCCGACAGGAGCTCCCGGGCGTCGTCGCTGCGGAGGAACAGGACGGCCACGCGGGCGTTGGGCTTCTGCAGGAGCTGGCGGATCACCGCCTCGTAAGACTTCTTGGCATTGGAGCGTCCCACCTGCGCACACAGGGGAGAGAGAGCAGGAGGAAGGGGAACCTGGGGTCAGTGGTTCGATTGGGACCCATAGACAGAATCCGTACACTGCGCGGCTCAATCCTGGAGGATAATGTCAATGCAAACGGACAAGGTGGCGCCTTGAGTCATCTGCTCTGTCCAGGTTGGCTGCTG
>CM051010.1:16392124-16394624 GCA_027704905.1 Muraenolepis orangiensis | reverse complement strand
TTTCATAAATGAGTCGTTGAGTATGGGACAGAGTATTTCTTTCTTTCTTCCTTTTACTTCCTGTTGTTTGTCTTGTTTTAAACCCTGCGGACACTTTGTGAAGTCCACTGTTTTAACTTTTTTATATTTTTATCATTTTAATTTTACTGTAGCATATATGCTCTGTAAGGTGTCCTTGGGTGTCTTGAAAGGCGCCCCACAAATAAAATGTATTATTATTATTATTATTGAGTATTGAACAGGCTTCAATAACAGGAGACCTCTGTGCTTTAACAGTTGCAAATCAGTGCCTTACGAATCCAACATTAAAAACAATATATATAGAACTAGGCTTTCAAAAATATGTTTCTCAACAAACGATAAACGCTAAATCTAGCTACTGCCTGGCAAAGCAGTTTTCAGTGTTTTCTCTAGACGACCACGTCATTCAAGGCACGTGGAAAAGGTCACGCTCCACAGTCCTTTACTCCTTCACCAAGGAACCCAATCTTATCAAAGGACATACGAAGAATACTTTAGATCCAGCTGATTAAGTAACTAATATCTAACCGTTGTTCAGCGTGTTCAGCTCGTTTTGCTGGTTTATCCTCAAAAAGAGGATATAATCAAAAATATACAATCCTATGGTGCATTTCAACAGGCTTGAAACACTTTTAACAAGGAAATAAGAAGCAGGCTATATGTGTTTTCTCTCATCTACGAGGGCTACTAGGATCACAACACACACACAGGCTCCTGAACACACACACACACACACACCCAGGCTCCCAAACACACACACATACACACACATACACACACACACACAACACACACACACACCACACACACACACACACACACACACAAGCTCCCGAACACACACAAACACACACACAGGCTCACAAACACACACACATACACACACACACACACACACACACACACACACACACACACACACACACAAAGGCTCCCGAATACCCCCTCCCCCCCACAAACAAATACACACACAACAGACACACACACACACACACACACACACACACACGCTCCTGAACACACACACACACAGGCTCCCAAACACCCCCTCCCCCCCACAAACACATACACACACAAACACTCCCGAACACACACACACACACACACACACACACACACACACACACACACACACACACACACACACACACACACACACACACACACACACACACACACACACACACACAGACACAGACACACACAGACACACACACACACACACTGTCATCAGCCGAGATCCAGGGGCCACAGAAGACCTCAAGCAGGAGGAATAACTTGGTCTGGGAGGAGGAAACCATGGGGATGAAAGACAGGGAGACGCTTATCAATGGGCTGAGGAGAGGGACCTTAGGGGGTCTAGGAAAGAGAGGGGGGTGGGGGAGTATAGGAAAGAAAGGAAACAGTGATAAAGGCTAACGAGAAGAGATAGGTGGAGGCTGGTGTCTCTGGCTCTCTCTCTCTCTCTCTCTCTCTCTCTCTCTCTCTCTCTCTCTCTCTGGACATAGTTCCTTTCTGACGTGCAGCTGCTCTCAAGCTCCATGTGTAAAGGTGTGATTGTAGGTGTGAAGCCTGCCTCACAACAAATCCAATTGCATCTGCCTGTCTCCCTGTCTCCCTGTCTCCCGAGCTGTCTGTCTCGAAAGGGTAAACGGTTAACTGCATATATATATATATATATATATATATATATATATATATATATATAGTGCTTTTACACAAAGTGCATTCCCACACATTGCCACCCATCCATCCATCCACAGACGCCGGTGTCAGCAATGCAACCAGCTGGTCAGGAGGAGCAGCAACCCCTTCCGGTTGCCCCACAGCCCACTGCCGGCCACTGCCGCACTGTCGCACTGCCTATCTGTCTGTCTTTCTGTCTGCGTGTCTGTCCGTTTCCCCGTCTGTCTGGCTCTCTGTCTGTCTGTCTGTCTGTCTGGTTGCCCGTCTGTCTGTCTGTCTGTCTGTCTGTCTGGTTGCCCGTCTGTCTGTCTACATGTCTGTCTGTCTGCCTATGTGTCTGCCTGTCTGTCTGTCTGTCTGTCTGTCTATCTGTCTGTCTGTCTGTCTGTCTGTCTGTCTGTCTGTCTGTCTGTCTGTCTGTCTGTCGGCCTATCTGTCTGCATGTCCGTCGGTCTCCCCATCTGTCTGTCTGTCTCCCCATCTGTCTGTCTGTCTCCCCGTCTGTCTGACTATCTGCCTGTCTGTCTCCCCGTCTGTCTGACTATCTGACTATCTGTCTCTCTGTCTGTCTCCCCGTCCGGCTGTCTGTCGGTCTCCCCGTCTGTCTGTCTGTCTGTCTGTCTCCCCGTCTGTCTGACTATCTGACTATCTGTCTCTCTGTCTGTCTCCCCGTCCGGCTGTCTGTCGGTCTCCCCGTCTGTCTGTCTGTCTGTCTCCCCGTCTGTCTGACTATCTGTCTGTCTGTCTGACTATCTATCTGTCTCTCTGTCTCCCCGTCTGTCCGTCCGTCCGT
>CM051010.1:16382124-16387124 GCA_027704905.1 Muraenolepis orangiensis | reverse complement strand
CTCTTTCTCTCTCCTCCACTAACCCCCACCTATTGCAGCGCTTCGTCTTCTTCTTCTGTCTGCCAACACCACCCCCCCCACCCCCCCCCCCCGCCCCCCCCTCCTACTCCCCCCCACTCACTCACTCTCTCACTCTCTCGCTCTCTCTCTCTGATCCTCTCCCCCTCATCCCTCCTTGATCTCTCTCTCTCTCTCTCTCTCTCTCTCTCTCTCTGTCTCACTCTTCCTGTTAGCACCCGTCACTCTGTCCATTTACCACCCCTCTGTCTCTCTCCCTCCCTCCATCCCTCTCTTCTGTTCTTGTTCTCGTCTAGTCCTGTTCCCGCTCACCCCTCGGTCAGACTCCTCTCTCTCTCTCTCTCTCTCTCTCTCTCTCTCTCTCTCTCTCTCTCTCTCTCTCTCTCTCTCTCTCTCTCTCTCTCTCCCCCACACTCTCTCTCTCTTCCTCTAACAGGCACGGCTGGTGCTGATGACATGTGTCCAGCTGGGAGCGGGCGTGTCAGGTCGATGGACCACAGTACACACAGAGAATAGATAGGCCAAGAGAGATAGAGAGAGAGAGAGAGAGAGAGAGAGTGGGAGCCAGGGAGAGAGAGAGAGAGAGAAAGAGAGAGGGAGATGGAGAGAGAGGGAGGCAAATGATCAAATAATATTCTTCCAGTCTGATCAACCATGGAGCGAAACGACCAAACAGACAGATTGTTTAGTCTGCAAAAAAAAACCTTCAAAGGCAACTTAAACGTACATTTCAAGACCAATGTCTAATTGTTATTTGCTGTTGCTAGGCTTCTCAATCAGTTACACAACACTACTATAGACAACTCAAGCCGTTGTGCATTTTGCTAAATGTGTTTATTTAATATATAAATATATATTTATATATTTATTTATTCTAATTAAAAATTTAACTAATTAAAAATACTATATATTATAGATTAAGGGTCAGGGTTTTCCATTGGTGGTCTGTGAAATAATTTAGGCGACTACCAGATTATTATTATAATGGAGAAAACCCATATTGTCATAATCTCATATCCCCCTGCATGCTGACAATTAAGGGCGTCCTTGATCAAGGTTTGGAAGATGCAGGAGTCAGCGCATTCCGTTACGACAATAATGTAATGTTGTACTTCATACTGCAACACACATTGTAACAAAAAACAGCTTGAGATACCTGGCTGGTATGTAACAAATTGACATCAAGTATGTTGTTATCTATCTATCTATCTATCTATCTATCTATCTATCTATCTATCTATCTATCTATCTATCTATCTATCTATCTATCTATCTATCTATCTATCTATCTATCTATCTATCTATCTATCTATCTATCTATCTATCTATCTATCTATCTATCTATCTATCTATCCTCTCTCTCTCTCTCTCTCTCTCTCTCTCTCTCTCTCTCTCTCTCTCTCTCTCTCTCTTTCTCTCTCTCTCTCTCTCTCTCTCTCTCTCTCTCTCTCTCTCTCTCTCTCTCTCTCTCTCTCTCTCTCTCTCTCTCTCTCTCTCTCTCTCTCTCTCCATCCATCTATCTGGCTGTCTCTGTCTCTGGTTGGCTGTCTAGCTGGCTGGGTCTGTGGCAAATATAGTGAGGAAAGACAAGAGAGAGAGAGAGAGAGAGAGAGAGAGAGAGAGAGAGAGAGAGAGAGAGAGAGAGAGAGAGGGAGATGGCGATGAGGGAGAGGGGGGGGGGGGTATTAGAAGGTAGTATTTTTAGATTCTAGATTCAGACCCCCTTATTACACGGTCACAGACCAACAGACACATCTCTCTAGGTTGCGTTCCCTGTTGTGTTTTGTTCCTTTTCCTAATTTTGTTTGCTATTTTCTCCTCTCTGCTGTGGTGTACCCGATCTCCCCGGAAACAAAGGATTTGAGCAACACACTCGGTTTTAACACACGCTACCAGGCAACCATGGATGTGAAAATAGGGGCCGTGTTGGCAGGCAAAGAATACAGCAAAGCAGACATGCGTCTGTTTTTTGCAAACTACATATTACCCCGCATGTTGAGCAGTTAGCATGTACCACATTTGTGTTTGGTTAGGTTTGTGTTTGGAGAGTATGTTTGTGTGTGTGTGCTGTGTGTATTTGTGTGTGTTTTTGTGTGTGTGTGTGTGTGTGTTTGTGTGTGTGTGTGCTGTATGTGCATGTGTATATGCTGTGTGTATTTGTGTGTGTGTGTGTTTTTGTGTGTGTGCTGTGTGTGTGTGTGTGTGTGTGTGTGTGTGTGTGTGTGTGTGTGTGTGTGTGTGTGTGCGCTGTGTGTGTGTGTGTGTGTGTGTGTGTGTGCTGTGTGTGTGTGTGTGTGTGTGTGTGTGCGCGCACTGTATGTGTGTGTGCACCAGCTGTCTGTGTATGTGTGTGTGTGTGTGTGTGTATGTGCTATGTGAGTATGTGCTGTGTGTGTATGCATGTGTGTGTGATGTGTGTGTGTGTGTGCGCTGTGTGTGTGTGTGTGTGTGATGTGTGTGTGTGTGTGCGGTGTGTGTGTGTGTGTGTGTGTGTGTGTGTGTGTGGTGTGTGTGTGTGTGTGTGTGTGCGCCTGTCCACCCGCAGGCTTACGGGTGCGGTGGGCTGTGACCATTAATTATTTAAAACCTGTGTTTTAGGGAAGAGCAGACTGATGATCCATAAATAGGGCAGAGAGATGACACACAAAAAACCCAACAAAGTGCCAGGAGAACACCTTCCTGTACTACAGCCAGTTGTCTGGACCGTCCTCTCGCGTCCTGTCCCCGTCCCCGTCCCCGTCCCTGTCCCCATCCCCGTCCCCGTCCCCGAGACAGCAGCGGAGCTACTAGAGAGAGAGAGAGGGACTGAGCGCACCGGACTGTGTGTCTAGACCTACAGAGCTCAGGACGATCCGGTTTCACCCTTTCGTCCGCACCGAATCACAACGCCAAAAGCCAAAGTCAAACGGCAAAACAGCTCAGCCGACCAGGCTTTTTAGACCTCCTCCATCACCATTAACACTTTCAGATCGATAATCAATCGTGGGGTGTCGTTCCGGTCGGTTGACTCCAACACGGTGGTATCGTGTCCTGAGACGGACGGAAGGGAAGGAAAGCCCCCCCCCCTGATCGGGTTCAAAGGTTAGGCGTCGGGGGCCAGGCACCCATGGTTAGCCGCACATTTAATTAACCCAATGAGGTGGATTAATCCACTGGTGCAAGGATGCACCTGCTTATCGATGGCAAGCAGCAATGTTGAGTCTATCCGTCGGTCGGTCTGTCTGTCTGTCCGTCAGTCAGTCAGTCAGTGTCTGTCTGTGTCTGTCTGTGTGTCTGTGTGTCTGTGTGTCTGTGTGTCTGTCGGTCTGTCTGTCTGCCGGTCTGTCGGTCTGTCGGTCTGTCTGCCGGTCGGTCGGTCTGTCTGTCGGTCTGTCGGTCTGTCGGTCTGTCCGTCCGTCCGTCTGTCCGTCAAACATCAGGCTGCTGTCGTCTTTTCATTTTAATACACCAACCGCACTTAACCCTCGGGGATCAATTGACTTTTTAAACAATGTCTTTGGTTTACACTATGCCCCTGCACACAATCTCTCGCACAAGCCGGTACACAATCGATGGTACAACACGCTGGGCCTTCGGCCATCTCCCTGTCAGCTCCACTATCTGACACTTCATCAGACCCTTTTGGTTGCAGGGTTGATTTCTGTGGGCTCCGCTCCAAAAAAATGGCTCCATCCATTCACACCATGGCATGGCTGCATTGCTCCAAAAAAACAGTTTTATTTTTGTTATTTCTGTGAAAGTCCGGTAGGTAATGTGTGGAGAGAAAAGAGAAAAAAAGGCCATTCATCAGAAGTAGTATTTTGTCACATCGGAGAAAAGGCAGAGGGGGAATTACCTCTCATGCGGACAACATCTACGAGATCACCTGTCAGGTGAGGACCTCGGGAGACATGTTACTGGCCTCTCCCGGAGACGTCCTGGAGCATCCCGCCCTGTGGCTGGTAGAGTGTGTGCCTTAAGCACCCTGGTGCTTGATACATGGTGAGAGAGAGAGAGAGAGAGAGAGAGAGAGAGAGAGAGAGAGAGAGAGAGAGAGAGAGAGAGAGAGAGAGAGAGAGAGAGAGAGAGAGAGAGAGAGACAACCACGGGTGTAGGAAGCTTGAAGAGGTGTAATGGAGAGTAATGTCGGTGCACCATCAACACGGTGGACGGCCCAGCTGCCCTCCTGCCGTACTGCTGAGATGTGATATAAGAAAGTATCAAAACAACAAACCTAATACATCTCTCTCATATGTTTGTTTCTATATTGAACCCAAAAGGAGACAATTACATCTCGATGGCATCTTAAAAAGGGGGAGAATCCATGAGATTCATGACGTGAGGATGGATTCAAAATGCACATTCCATTCCTTTCCTTCCTTTCCTGCTTTTTCTCATAAAGTCGGTCATTTATTATAGGGGTCCAGGACAGAATGTTTTAATGCACTACTGCAGTGCTAATGAATCCTCCCGTTATATATATATATATATATATATATATATATATATATATATATCCCAAAAAACACACAGACTTCTCCTTATATATATACTGTATATATATATATTGATATATATATTCCCCCCCAACCCTATTCGATATTCGTCTAAGTCTAAGTAACACCCCCTTCTGATGGAATCAATTATATCAAATTCATAAAATCGAATTTGTTTCTTTTTCAAATATTCACACAATGAAGGGAATAAGGGTAAGGTTCTGTCAGCCTATAGCGCTGCATTGATTAATGTATTGATTAGGTGAGAGCCACATTCATGACCGACTGGACTGTGTGTGTGTGTGGTTGTGTGTGTTTTTGTGTGTGTGGGCTTGTGTGTGTGTGTGGCTGTGCGCATGTGTGTGTGTGTGCTTCCGTGTGTGTGTGTGTGTCTGGATGGTTGTGTGTGTGTGTGTGTGTGTGTGTGTGTGTGTGTGTGTGTGTGTGTGTGTGTGGCTGTGCGCGCGTGTGTGTGTGTGTGTGTGTGCGTGTGTGTGTTGGGGTGTG
>CM051010.1:16369624-16372124 GCA_027704905.1 Muraenolepis orangiensis | reverse complement strand
TGTCCTCTCCTCCTGTCTTAATCGTTTTCTTTCTCCCTCTCCTTCTTTCCTCCATCTCTTGTGTCTTTACTTCCCCTTGCTGATTCCTTATGCCCTCCCCCCCCCCCTCCCTCTCCCCTTCCCTACAAATAACTAAATACTAAAACTACAACCAATAACCCAAGAAAGAAGGACACAGGACAGGACAGAAGGCTGGAATACCAACTTAGGATACACCTTGGCCCCCCTCGTTGGTGAGAGCCGTTTCCCCCTGGCTAGTTCAGCCCTGCGTCTCTCCATCACTGAGCTCCTTTGAAGAGCCGTCCAGGTGGGGAGAGATCCTTACAACACTGAGTGAGGGATTCATTATCGACCACATATACATGCACATATTGTACATACATATACATAGACACACACATGCACGCATGCATACGTGCACGCACACACAAGCACACACACACACACACACACACACACACACACACATACACACGCACACACATACGATCACACACACACATGCAAGCAAGCTGATGGACACAGACACACAGTATGTGACAGTATGTGTGCACACTGTCAGGTGTGGAAAAGATCAGACCTAAACATGAAGAACACAGACACAGGAACACTGACACAGGAGATTGAATGAAGAAATGAAGAAATGATTTATTAATAAACAGGCAGTCAGGAAATAGGCGATGGTAACAGACGACAGGAAGTCAGCGAGGTGATGGTTAGATTACGGGCTATATGAGTCAGGCAGGTGATAGTTCGGTAAACAGGCTGTTGTTAGTCACACATGCATATGTTCAGTGATGAACTGTTGGTCACGAAGAGCTTGATCAATACTGAGACAATCAGAAACTCTGTAACTACCGCTAGAGTGAATACGAACGATGGGACGATGAGTGGATGAACGTCCACGGTCGAAACACGACTTTGACCAACCACAGGTGAGGAAGATGACGAGAGGGGGTACAAGGCGTGTCCGGTGAGGTAACAGGAGCAGATGTGACACAGACATGCACACACACACACACACACACACACACGCACACACACACACACACACACGCACACACACACACACACACACACACGCACACACACGCACACGCACACACACGCACACACACACACACACACACACACACACACACGCACACACACACACACACACACACACACACACACACACACACACACACAAACACACACAGTCAGGAACACACCGAGGCAACAAGATGAGCCCAGCGGGAGATCATCCTGATCAGATCATTTGACAAACTAAATATAGCAGATAACTGGGGAAGTCAATGTGTCTGTCTGTGCGTCATCCGCATGACTGATTGAGATTGGGTTTCATTCCCAAAATGTGGGCATAAGTGTGTGTGTGTGTGTGTGAGTATGCATACACGTGTGTGTGTGTGTGTGTGGTGTGTGTGGCATGTGTGTGTATGCATGTGTGTGTGCGTGCACGCATGTGTGTATGTGTGTATGTTTGTGTGTGAGTGTGTCCGTGAATGTGTGTGTGCGTGCATGCATGTACGCGTGTGTGTGTGTGTATGTGTGTGTGTGCCTGCGTATGTGTGTATGTGTGTGTGTGTGTGTGTGTGTGTGTGTGCGCGCTTGCTTGCTTGCTGGCGGAGCCCGGAGGCTAAAGCCTCCTCTCCTATACTAGCCCCTCGCTGGCCTTATCGCTGATCACATTACGGCGCCCCGCTCACCGCACTGCACCAGGTGAGACAATCCAAACGGATGACATCCATTTATCAGATCGCCCGGCCCTAAAATTGGGTTCATGTGTAACATTGCGGGGCCAGTGAAGCATCTGTGGAGCACGGGAGCCGGAGCCTCTCCCTGTTTGCCATTTGCGATTGGTCTGTTTAAGTGTTTTGCTTGTGTTTAACGGCGCTCCCTCGAAGCGTTCCATTTTCCTCTGTATATATCTATATATATATAGATATATATATAGATATATACTATCTATATATATATTAAGAAAGCGACCTACAGTTTGTATCTTCGGCAGAATCTATGGGGCAAAACAAGCCAAGGTATAAAAATAGGTGATAAACGAGGTATACCATTACCGCAATTACTTAGCATCGAGAACAAAAACCCAAGGCCACAGAGGAAGAAGATAAGGACTTTAGGCACCTCGCTCTTTCGCAGAACGATTCTGCGGGTTGTGAGCGGACCGGAACAGCCCCTCGAACCCCCCTCCCTCCCTCCCTCCCTCCCCCCCCCCTCCATCCCTCCATCCCTCCCGCCCCCTCGGGTATAAATCTGGTCTGATGTATGTTCATTAGTTCACTGGCACACACACACACACACACACACACACACACACACACACACACACACACACACACACACACACGCACGGGTGTGTGTGTGTGTGTGTCTGTGTGTGTGTGTGTGTGTGTGTGTGTGTGTGTGTGTGTGTGTGTGTGTGTGTGTGTGTGTGTGTTGGAACAGACCTGGGAGCAGCTGCGTGTTTGAATTGGAGCGCTAA
>CM051010.1:16359624-16364624 GCA_027704905.1 Muraenolepis orangiensis | reverse complement strand
ATCACCTTACACACCTGAGATGAAAGCGCAGCCCCCCCCCCCCCCCCGTGACACTGCTCAGCTGTGTCAGGTAAGAGCAACAGGAATAGTTGACAACATCAAATGCAGATCCTGGGCTTTGCTGCGTGATTCACACCTGAAATACACCCTTAATCGCATTCCCCACTTAGTTACACGCCTCCAAGAGCCTTCCATCAGACCGCATGCCATAAATTAAACTACATTCCAACACTGAGTGACCTAAGCTACTCGCAAGTCTATAAGCATAAGACACTAAGCACTACTTAACACCATTTCATGATGGTCCTTTAAGGTTGGAGATGAACCTATCATCTATAATCAGGCCAGACGTTGCGTGAGCATGGTTGGTTTAAGGTTTCTGACGTTTATTCATTTGGGGGAAGCGGGACTGTAGACACAAGTAGAATGTGGAGTGTTGTCTGTCTGCCTGTCTGTCTGTCTGTCTGTCTGTCTGTCTGTCTGTCTGTCTGTCTGTCTGTCTGTCTGTCTGTCTGTCTGTCTGTCTGTCTGTCTGTCTGTCTGTCTGTCTGCCTGTCTGTCTGCCTGTCTGTCTGTCTGTCTGTCTCTGCTTACGCATGCACATGTGTCTGTGTGTGTGCACGTGAAAAGCGGTATGCTTGGAGAAGAGATGCACAGAGTTGCATTCTGTCACCTTGCTTTCGTGTCAGATGAGAATGAGAGAGAGACAGAGTGCGTGCGAGAGAGAGAGCGGGAGAGGGAAGAGCGGGCGAGAGAGAGAGAGAGAGAGAGAGAGAGAGAGAGAGAGAGAGAGAGAGAGAGAGAGAGAGAGAGAGAGAGAGAGAGAGGGAGAGAGAGGGAGAGAGAGGGAGAGAGAGGGAGAGAGAGGGAGAGCGGGCAAGGGAGAGAGAGAGAGAGAGAATAGAGAGAGGGAGACAGATATGACCTTGAGTAACCCTGCTGCACTCACTCTCAATTTTCAGGAATTGGACAGGAATTGCTTGGGTCTGCAAGGCTCACGTATGCACATTTATCATGTAGTTGTTCATGTGGGCCGATTTTATTTCTCCTATTCTTGCTAAGTCATCAAACATAGTAGGTATCCAGGGCCATGGAATCATTCACATAATGCACTAACGCATTTTCGATTTGTCTTTTTTTCCAAGGCATCGCGGAAAAGTTTAAACACGATTGGCAAACGAGTAACTGAACAGAAGTGTCATTTTTTCCGTTTTCCCCCCAATGTTTCTGGGAATGCGGCACTTCAGCCATCTAAACATAGCACACCCCTCTTACATACTGTACGCCCCCATTGAGTGTCTGGTTATGAAGCAAGTCCTCATTATACCACACTTGTAGTGGTGTGAGGTGTACAATTGTCTTTTTTATTTTAAGATTTTGGACCGGGCAGGCCCCATCATGCTGCGGGGTGTGGGGACCAACTGCTCCAACACTAGAATCGACCCCCCAGAATAGAATCCTTACATTAACATTCAACACCATCTCCCCCCCCCCCCCTTGGGGAGCCGCTCTGTTAATTTGTGATCCGGAATCCGTACGTCACACACAGACGAGTGTTTTTTTATTTTATTTTTAAAGCCAGTGGTTTGTATTTGTTTGGTTATTTATTGTTATCCTGTTTTAAAGATTGACTAATTATGCAAACAGATTGCTATGTTATAAAATGATCAGGGTATGAAGGCAATCTTGTTCCTTTTTGCGATAAAATAACCATACATATATATATATATATATACGTATATATAATTCGAAGCTAAAACTGGAATTCATTATGATAATGAAGAAGGATATTGGACATGGTTGAGATTGGGGTGCAAAGCTTCATTTGTAAGGACGCCAGATGGGCAGATTGAGCTCCAGGGACTGCAGGGCTGTTCTTATTGATGGTAAAGCGAAACTAGCGTTCCGATTTTCCTGTCGCTGTTAAAAATGCGTGTTCCATCTAAAAGTCAATGAAATACTTACATCTGAAGACCGGCCTATTTTTAAACCGTATTATTTGTTTATTTAAAAAAATTAAATACGAATGCATTTCGAGTACAATATTGGGATGTAGTGTGTGCTATACTCAGATAAGTGCAACCTTTTAGATAAACTGTGAATTTCTGGGTGATTTTTAAGTATTTAGCCAAAGCCTTTAAGGCCTCAGACGTTCCAAAGGTTCTGCTATGATTGTCTGCACCAGAAATCTTCCTTCTGGAGGGTGGATATTTTTTTTTTCCGAGGCTTCTTCTTTCAGCTCTCAGCTCTCTCCTCTCCCACGGCCCGTCTTAGCGAGCTTGTTGTCTGGTGGGTGCAGTAGGTTGCAGTGCTTCGCCGTACATGACGGGGACTAAATCCCATGCTTTATCTCTCCCGGCATGTGGGCCGTGGCTGGGATGTCTGCAAGAGAATTCAACTGCTCTTCTCTTCTTCCTCTCCTCTCCTCTCCTCTCCTCTCCTCTCCTCTCCTCTCCTCTCCTCTCCTCTCCTCTCCTCTCCTCTCCTCTCCTCTCCTCTCCTCTCCTCTCCTCTCCTCTCTCTCCTCTCTCCTCTCCTCTCCTCTTCTCTCTTCTCCTCTCTCTCTCTCTCTCTCTCTCTCTCTCTCTCTCTCTCTCTCTCTCTCTCTCTCTCTCTCTCTCTCTCTCTCTCTCTCTCTCTCTCTCTCTCTCTCCTCTCCTCTCCTCTCCTCTCCTCTCCTCTTCTGCTGAAACCTGCCCTAACATGCACTTTTTTTGCACCTCCTTTCGCTACACTCCCCCTCTCTCCCTCGTCGTCCAGGTTTTGGTACAACAGTGAAGGTGTGAAGACATCAGTCCGCAACTAGACCAGTGTACCGGTAGCCAGCTGCTGTGACACTGCAGAGAGAAGAGGTGGCGGGATATATATATATATATATATATATATATATAGAGAGAGAGAGAGAGAGAGAGAGAGAGAGAGAGAGGGAGAGAGAGAGAGAGAGAGAGAGAGAGAGAGAGAGAGAGAGAGACCACCTTAACGTCCAAGGTCCAGCACTCAGGCACCAGGTTCCCCAGCATCCGGATGCCCCCACTCCTTGATATGACCCCAACCTCCAATGCACCCCTCCAACCCAACTCTTCAGTGCCGGCGACAACTGCCTACGACACCCAAGAAGGACAGCCAATCAACAGCCCTTCCAGGCGGGCCATGGATGGAACCAGTCTACCCTCCCTAACACCTCTAGCCCCAGGAGCGAGCTGTGCAGGACTGACTGGAGTCAGTCCACAGGGTCTGGCTGATGGTCCTGGTCGGTGCTGCTGGGGCTCCGTAGAAGACCTACAGCGGCACTTCTGCACTCTTGCACCACATTTTAATGTCACACCTGTGTGCCTCCACAGTTGACGTCCCCCCCACCCCCCCTCGGAGAATAACAGAAATAACATTTGAAAAAAAATATATGTTCCAGTATTCTTAGACGCTGTTGCCATGTACCACACAGACATGATCCAAAAATGGACAAAAGCCCAGAGAGGTGCAGAGGCAAGGTGCGAGGGGGAGGGAACCCCAATCCAGTACAGCCTGCAATGTCTGTCCAAAGAGGGCTCAACAGTAACGGCACAGAAATACTAAGCTAATACTAAGCCACTGCATGCAATAATGCTGGGATGCAGGGCATAAGAAGTAGTGCAGTATTCTATTATTATTATTATCATTATTATTATTATTATAATTATTATTATCCAAAGGAGATTTTATTCAAAGAGAGAAACAATAATATATGTTTATGACACAACTAACTTACTCACCAGTATAATGAGTGGACAGAGAGAGAGAGAGAGAGAGAGAGAGAGAGAGAGAGAGAGAGAGAGAGAGAGAGAGAGAGAGAGAGAGAGAGAGAGAGAGAGAGAGAGAGAGGGAGGGGAGAGAGAGAGAGAGAGAGAGAGAGAGAGAGAGAGAGAGAGAGAGAGAGAGAGAGAGAGATGGAGAGAGATGGAGAGAGGTGGAGTGGAAATAGAAAGGTCTGGTAATTACACTGTGTGTGATGGGGGTGTCTGTGACAGAGCTGACTTTCGGGGTTGTAATGCGGTGGTGCCATTGTCGTACGAACGGCCATATTCCCATTAACAATTCATCCCGGAACGTCTATTAATCAGCATGATGATGGGCTCAGCTCAACAAGTCAAATATTTATTAGCAGTGATTAGGACATTCATATTTTAGACATGACAGTGTCTCGTTCCCTTCTGGCTCGTGAATATGCATTTGCAGATGATATCCTTCAGAAGACTTTTAAACTAGTTCCACCGTCGATCACCGTCTGGCCAGATGGTGAATTGAACAATCTCATTGAACTTTGAACTTTTGAGGGTTTTTGGGATATCTCTCCTCTCTCTCTCTCTCTCTCTCTCTCTCTCTCTTTCTATTCTATATATATATATATATATATATATATATATATATATATTGTTTATATAGAGTTTATGTTTTTATTTATTTATTATTTATTGTTTATGTAGTGTGTGTGGTTGGTGGCTGGTTGAAGCAGCCTCACCTGGCCCCAGTCAGACTGATTAGAGTCTGGTTGAAGCAGCCTCACCTGGCCCCAGTCAGACTGATTAGAGTCTGGGGCTGCTGGGTGAGGCTGCACACCTGTGGGTCCTCCTTGGTAAATAAGGCCCACTAAGGTAACACCAGCCACCACACACACACACACACACACACACGCACGCACGCACCACACACACACACACACACACACACACACACACACACACACACACACACACACACACACACACACACACACACACACACACACACACACACACACACACACACACACACACACACACTGAGTAGAAGCGCAAGCATGTACCATCTGTGTGGCTGTCATACTCACATTGCTATAAACTCTGCAGTATACCGGATGTCTTTGTCATCGGGGGAAGTAGATACCATTTAAGTAGATATACTGCACTGGAACAATCTTTTTACAGAAGCATGTTTTGTATACTTGTTTTTACTCATTGCTTACACACTTGTATTGCAGATTTTGG
>CM051010.1:16352124-16354624 GCA_027704905.1 Muraenolepis orangiensis | reverse complement strand
AATGTAGTTGTCTCACCGGCAGCAGAAAGTTATAATGTGTTAAAACGACTGGCCCACTTTTAGGTGAACTAAATATGCAAAAATGAAAAAAGATCCAACTAAGAGCATTCCGACTTCTCCAGGCACCGAGATTGTGCACCAAACACTTTTTGGGGAAAATATGATATGAAGCAATACGATATGAAGCATATTAGATATAGATATTTTTCACTTCTTCTTTTGTTGTTTTAGTAGATATGCATGACGACGAGACACATATATGCAAGACATATTCCAACCTTCAATTTGCAGCAGAAATCCACCTAAACATTCTAGTGTGGACACTCCAAGACAAGAATCCGAAACATATTCTGACAGCCTGCCATCAGAACTGACCTCAGCTCTTTAAATACACAACCGTATAAACAAATAAACAGTTTGAGCACTACTCGATTACAGTTTTTTTCAATTGCTAACACGCATTGTTCACTACAGAAGTCACTTTTTCAAAACTCTTCACACAGTCTGCATACCAACACGCATCTTGGCCAAACAGTTAATCTCACTTCCAAAACTCACTCAAACCACCAAAACACTTCATACTTGTCTCAAAATAGGTTTGTTCGTCCATAACACTAGCAACAGTTCTCACTCAGAAAGCATACATTGTCATTCATATCACACTGACCTACAAAACACTAACAACAGGGAGCATTACATAAATGATGAACTTTTATCTTTGAAGTTTGAATGATGTTTTTAATTTTAGAATAATTTTATTATAGAATACGATCTTAACATATTATTGAGTGTACTGAATGATTGTATATTGTATTGTATATTGAAACAAGAATGAATCAGCAATGTCTTTACATAGTGATTTACATTACTTTATGCATCACATTCACTCCCTGTCTTCTGCATTTGGCCACATGTTTTCATCCACATCACACCTTATATCCTCTCTGGCAATGCACCTTGGGAAGAATCTCTTTGAATGTCTGATCCAACCCTGGCAGGCTTCAGGAGAAACATCTCTACACCCTGCAGTCATTGCATCCAGCAAGGACAGCTGGTCATGTGGGGAGTTGAATTATAAAAGACATTGCCCACCCCAGCCACGAACTTTACTCACTATTACCGTCAGGCAGGCGATACCGCAGTATCAAGTGTCGTACAAATAGGCTTAGAGATAGCTTCCACAGTCAGGCCATCAGGCTGCTGAACAAGGGCGTATAACATATAACAATGTATATTTTATTACATTGATTTATATATATATATTGCTCTTTTCTGTGCTGATTTTTGCATTTTATAAATTGCATTTTTTTATTTTTATTTTATATTCCTTCTATTTTTATCCTATTTTTTATTCTATTTTTATCTATTTTTATCTATTTTTATTTTATCTTATTCTATAACTGCTGTCTGTCGTCGGGTATTGCACACAAGAATTTCACATCACTGCTTTATACTAAACTGTAAACTGTGAAGTGACAATAAACTTGACTTGACTTGACTTGACTTGAGTGGTCACACACTTTCCACCTCCACGCGGAGAAAACAACAAATGTATTCCTTGCCCTTGGACCTCTCGCACCTACTGGCACAAGGTGATTATGGAGGTCGTCTAAGAAAGAAATTAGCCTCTCTGTATTATCGGGTCCTATCAGAGGTTTGTGCAAAAGCAAGCCATCACTGGAGAGGGCTGCACACATGGTTATATTTGCTCCTCTCTGGCCTGGAACATTCACAGTGGCCCGCTGCCCAATGACTTTTCTTCCTCTCCGTCTCGTTTTTGCCAGGTTACAGTACATCCAGCTTCATCCACAAAGATAAATATATTTGGTCTGGCCTCAATCTCCATTACCGTCTAAAATGAAATAAAACCACCGTTTTAGTACAGCACGTTATGCATAGCTATGTATGTATTCTGCTTAGTTTTTGATCAAACATCTGACCTGGACATATTGATAACGGATCTCTTTTACCCGCTCTCCATTCCTTTCAAACGGTACAGTGTATAACTGCTTCATCCTTACCTTATGTTTATCCAGGACTCTGGCAATTGTTGTAATGCTGACCGTGTTGACATTGGCAAAAGTCACATTGTCTGCCAGCACTAGGTCCCCAATGTGTCTAAGTTTACAGTGATAGCATTGTTATCAATGACCATATCAATGATGGCAGTCTCCTGGGCATCTGAACAAATGCGGCCTCTCCCTCCTGTAGGAGGCAACCTTTGAATCCTACATATAGTAATACACAGTAAAACACAAAACAATCAATATGAAAATTGGATGTAAAATATAAACATAGTGTACTGTACTGTGACATGTAGTGTAGTGAGCTGTGTTTGGAATTATTTCATTTTATTGTCAATATTTTTATATTATTTTCCATAGATTTCAATGTGGCTGCAGAAGAAATTGACTTTTTTTCCCATCATTCTGTTTTGATTGTGTTTTTAACTGTTTTGAACAAAGTGTGTTAGCATTTGAAAAATGTGCTGCAAAAGTGT
>CM051010.1:16342124-16347124 GCA_027704905.1 Muraenolepis orangiensis | reverse complement strand
AGTACTTTGTCAAAACAGTCTAATTGCAGAACGGGATGGACAGGATAACATTTTGAGCAGGCTCAAAGTTCTAGAGCGCCCTCCTCGACTGTAAATAGTTGCTACTACGTCCACTACGTTCACACACAGTTGGAGCCCGTTCGACAACATTTTCACAAAGTTATTGAGAACTAGTTTGGTGTGATGGGGGGGTATCGCTCATCACTCAGTCACTCTCACACTCCCTCTAAACTAAACTTACTCACTCCCTCACTCTCTTACTCCCTCATCTCTCACTCCCTCTAACCTAAGCTCTATCACTCACTCTCTCACTCCCTCATCTCTCACCCCTTCTAACCTAAACCCGCTCCCTAATCTCTCTCTCTCTCTCTCTGTTGCGCTCTACCTCTCTCTTCCACTCATGCTATTCTATTACTGTTGACCCTCAGCTCATCATAGAGATGTCTGAGTGCCGTATTATGTTTCTGCACTTGAGGCTGGTGTGTGTGTGTGTGTGTGTGTGTGTGTGTGTGTGCCTGTGCCAGTGTGCGTGCCTGTGTGTGTGTGTGTGTGTGTGTGCACATGCTCTTGCACAGGTGTGTGCATGCGTATGAGTGTGTTTGCATCCCATTCAGTCATTATATGTCCTAATGTAGACGGCGTGAGGTGCGCCTCATAATAGCCCCTCTCAGATATGGTAAATGGGTTCCTCGCAACGCACCTGCAACCATGCGGACGCTGTCCCATCCCCCCCTCCCCCCCCCCCCCCTCCCCCCCCCCCTCCCACCCGCCCGCCAGCCCCCGTGTGTCTTGTTCAAATGTGAGAGAAAAACACTCATCGAGCCAAATTCATTGTTCTCCGGTCCTCATTAATACCGCTCAGCTCAGGGTGCCTGGCCATTGTGATTCATGTTTGAAAGTGTATGGGTTTGGACAGGATGAGAGCGTGGATGTGTTTTGTTGTCTTTGTACGTACGTGTGTGTGTGCGCGTGTGTGTGTGTGTGTCTGTACCTGTGTGTGTGTGTGTGTGTGTGTGTGTGTGTGTGTGTGTGTGTGTGTGTGTGTGTGTCTGTGTCTGTAAGTGGGTGTTTGTATGTGTGTGTGTGTGTGTGTGTGTGTGTATCTGTGTGGGTGTTTGTATGTGTATGTGTGTGTCGTGTGTGTGTGTGTGGTGTGTGTGTGTGTGTGTGTGTGTGTGTGTGTGTGTGTGTGTGTCTTAGTTCCACGTTAAATGGCTATAATGGGACATTTCGTTTTTGAAACCACACGAAAGATCTGCTCAGATAGGGCAGCACAAAAAATGTATACCTACCATTTAACAAAGCTGCCAAAAATAACAATACATTTTCATTGATAGTCATTGTTTTGCCTTCTGTTCCTTGGTATTAAACAAACATTTGAAAAAAAAACCATTGCAGATTTATTCTTCTTAGCTATAGTTTACCGGCTACTAGACCCATACTCACTTGTTCGTGGATGAGTTCTATGAATTTGCCATCTGAACTTGTCACCTATTGGGATGTTTTTGCTTGCTGATGACGGGTATTTCAGCATTCATCTGGAATAATCTGTCTGATTCTCTTGCAAAGGTTTGTCTGTCTTTCCCAGACAGCAGCACCCTGCCCACATTGCTACACAAATAAAACATGCCGGATCTTGTCTGGTTGTCCGTGTGGTGTTGACATTTCAGACTTGTTTGTCTCACCTCCCTCACCTTTCTACTCATGTCCCAGGATGTGGGACATGTCCCCCCCCCCCCCCTGTCACTTGCACCTCTCACTGATGACTTCAACAACACTGTCTTATCTCTTCAGCCCTCGACTCTCCTGCTCCTCCTATTGTTTAGAAGTCAAAACATGTAAATATCATCCGTCACTCTATTGTTCTATTCATGTTCTTTTTTATTGTATACAGTATTTTTTATAACCAACCAGAATGCAAACGGCGTTCGACTGAACATGAAGTCCATCATCTTGCGTGGTATGATTGCGCCTGCTACACAGCTACCAAACCGTATGAAACGCCCCCTCCTCAAGTGCCATTCATCAAATAATGACAACCTTAGGTTTCTCTTCGACGCTGTAAAAAGTCTGACGCCAAAAAAAACCCTCAGCAAAGCAACTTCTTGAAACACAAAATCGAATCGATCGGAAAACTAAACGAATGCTTCCCCTATACTCTTCACTATAGTATTCATACACACATTCAACCATGCAAGGAGACAGCCGGCACGTCAGGAGCAGTTAGGGTTAGGGTGTCTTGCTCAAGGACACCTTGACAGTTTTTGCTAGGAGGAGCTGGGGATCGAACCAGCAACCTTCTGGTTGTGAGGCGACCGCTCTACCTCCTGAGCTATACTAATATACAACATATACGCATATACAATTAGCTATACTAATATACGAATATACTAATCTTGAATCTTGAATCTTGAATCATCTTGAGCATTCTACAAGAGCGGCACCACGTCCCCCCTCCCCCCCCGACACAACCTTCATACAGTCGAACAACAATCTCCTCGGATAGAACTTACTAATCAAACACAAGGCATCTCAACCCACCACCTGTATCCTGGATCCTCTCCATGCCTATTCCTTAAAGAATCCTTCCCTAAGGTCAGACCTGCTATGATCCACATCAGGAACACGTGTGTCTGTCTATTGGAACCGTTTCCTTGACTTTAAAGATTGCTGTGACAACACCTCTATTGTCTTGAAGCCAAGGGCCTGAGGACTCTGAAGTACTCGGCAGCTATTGGCCCATTTCTAACCTTCATGGCATTTGTACTGGTACAATTTTCCAAGTACTGGAAAGAATTGCAGCTCACAGAACCCATCACCTGATGACAAACAACTTATTTCAACCCCTTTTCAGTCTGAATGTGTTCTTTGTGAACACATTCGAAAAACACCGTAACCTAAGCGCAGGTCTTCCTCAAGGTTCCTGGTCCAATGCGCTTCGCTTTTGGCAACATTATTCGCAGTTACGACATTTGCTTCCGCTGTTACGCTGAATGACGACACATTTCAAACGTGCGACATTCCCATTGGATCAAACTGCTTCTCCAGAAGGTATGAATCTTGCCTCACTGCAATTACAATATGGATGTCAACAGCCCTACTACAGCCCTGCTGCCGACATAGGCATAAGATAAGAGGTGTCCCTACATGTGCCTTTGCCAACCCTACCCCATCCAAACCCTTAATGCTGTCCCTGCTGTGTGTTGGTTGCGTTGATCGTGACTACACACCACCTGACGGCGACCGTCTTTGCTCACCCGCCAGCAACACATAACCATGGACAATACGTGTTTTCCATTTTTTTTAAATTGTACTTGTACTACAAGTACACTTTCTTGATTATTTATCGAGTTTTGGGTGTGGACTCAGCTACAGTTTATTATTAATTGCTTTTTGCACCATTCGCCTTATTGATTTACTGTATCATCCATCAGTCACTTTAGTGGTCTTTTTATAGTCACTTTATTGGTCTTTTTATAGTCACTTTATTGTTATTTTTATCGTATCGTATCGTATATTTATTGTATATAATATTGTTATAGTACAGCATATAGTAGGTAGTATATAGTGTGGTTTAGTATATACTATGTAGTATATAGTGTTATTTATAGTATAGTATTGTATTGCATAGTTTAGTATAGCATAGTGTAATATTGTTGTTGAAATTCAGACTGCGGGAGTGAATCAAGTAAGCATTAAATTGTACTCGTTACACATAAAACATCTTAAATCTTAAATCTTGAATCTTGATAATTAAATATATGGCCTGCAAAAGCCCTAGACTTGTCTTGACTTAAATTAATCATTTTGCGATTAATGACCAGAAAAAAAACTTGATGACTACCAACATGATAACAAATCCATTTCCAATGCTCCAATGCTCCCAAGATGGCGGCGGCCCCACACGTCCCCCATTGGGACGATGCCAATGCGCAGCAGGACCTGTGCCGTTTCTCCTGAATGACGGCCATTTGCTTCTACTGTGATATTTCATCGGTCATAAAGAAAAAGGAAGGGACCGACATAAGCTTAAATGAAAACTGGGACGACCGGGATTAACTCCATAAAGGTGAGGGTTTTATGATGATCTACCATGGTTACCTGTTCCCCGGATGATAGGAAAGGTTTAGTTTTATTTGTGTTTGTGGTGTGTGTGTGTGTGTGTGTGTGTGTGTGATGTGTTTGTGATCTGTGTGTGTCTGTGTGTGTGTGTGTGTGTGTGTGTGTGTACGTGTGTGTGATTGTGATCTGTGTGATCTGTGTGTGTGTGTGTGTGTGTGTGATGTGTTTGTGATCTGTGGGATGTGTGTGTGTAGATCAGGGAAGCGAGTGTCCAGAGGTGATTGTGATGGTGTGTGTGATGGTGTTTGCAATGGTGTGTGCGTGTGTGTGTGTGTGTGTGTGTGTGTGTGTGTGTGTGTGTGTGTGTGCGTGTGCGTCCATCTGTCTGTGTGTGTATGTGTGTGTGTGTGTGGGGAGAGCGGGGAGGCGAGGGTGTCCAGAGGTGATTTAGCCACAGGCTGGAGATAAGACAGCGCCTGTCTGTCCACAACCTTTCTTCTCTGCCTCTCTTGTCTCCCGCCTCCCTCGTCCCATCTAAATAAGATCGGCTGTCGCTTCGCAGGCTTGGCGGGAGTCATGTCCTCATCCCCTCTCTCCCATCCTAATCCATTACTAATGCCTGGCATGAGAGTTCTCCTGTACCGATAAAGTCTGTTACTTCAAAGCGAGAAGAAAGTTGCCATAAACAACAAACAACAACAAAAAACCTCCAAAACTCCAAAATACATTATCAAAAGCGGAGTACATGAGGGCCATACGATTACGAACCTGCTGGTTAAATGATGTATCCAATAAACAAACTCTTTGGTTGTTTTAATAAGCAAGGTCAGTGGATATGACCTTGATCGTGGGTTTGTCGTAACGGGAGATAATGTCGTGTAGGTGTTCATTTGAAAGAATGTAGCTTCTCAGGTTCGAGAGGCAATAGAGGCTGCTGT
>CM051010.1:16334624-16337124 GCA_027704905.1 Muraenolepis orangiensis | reverse complement strand
GTGTGTGTGTGTGTGTGTGTGTGTGCTGACCGGAGGAGCAGCGAGACGTTAAATCCCACCTGACGACCCAGCAAGCCTCCTCCTGCCTCCCTCCTCGCCCCCCTCTCCCCCTCCCTCCCTCCTCCCCCCCCCTCTCCCCCTCCCTTCCTCCCCGGGGGCAGGGAGCACGCCCGGGAAGCAGCCAGGAGGAGGGGGGGGGGGGGGGGGGCGGAGAGCAGTGAAGGCCAGCAGTCAGACAGCGAGGACGGCTCAGTATATCAGCTCCTCTCGCCCCCAAGGTCTCCCACCTGTTTTAAATCACTGCATTTCTTCTCTCCATATCTATCTGTTGTCTGCAAAGGGATGGTCTCACGATAAACACACACACACACACACACACACACACACACACACACACACACACACACACACACACTTCACACTATATCTGGGAACAGGAAAGTGACAAGCCAAGTCAGCAGCCAACGCAGAAGTGTTTATGAACAGTGGAGCCTCCGCACATATGCCAAAGTGAAGTTAGGCTTCTTTGTTGTTTGCTAATTCCTTGTCTGCAAATCTACTTGGTGTTTTTTTTGTATAGTATGTATTTTGACATATATCACCCCCTGGACTTAGTCTGTTCTTGTGCTTCGGCTAACAAGAGGCTAGCAGAAGTGTTTTTAGCAGATCATCGTAGAGAGCCGAGAGTCAAGGACAAAGACCGGAGCTCCATAAAACAATGGCTTTATGGCTTTGTCCTTCTCATTTTCTTCACACATTTTTTTTTCTCATTCTTTACATTACATTACATTACATTACATTACAGACTCATTTAGCAGACGCTTGTATCAAAAGAGACTTACAATAGTGTGTTTCAACAAAGGTAGGTGAGAGAACAACTCGTCACCTGAAGTCAAAAAGTGCATTTCATTTCTAACAACTAACTCTCTTTCTTACTTTCTTTCCATATACTGTGTGTATATATATATATAATTTTTACATTATTGCAGACCCTCACAGCACATCTTTAATTATTAGGGTCCTTAATTGCGTTCACTCTTCTATTAAGATATTACCGCTCATTACTTTTACAGTGTGAGCTCCAGCCCAGCTGCTGCTGGTTCCTAAATGAGCTTCCAGAACCCTCTTGTTGTGGAAATTGCGAGAGTAATTGCCTCTTCAGCGGAGCGCTGCTCTGTAGCTGAAGGGCCACATTAGTCTGTGCATCTGTATTGCACTGTTGTTAAACTGCTCATTTAATAATACTAATAATAATAACAAATAATGACTATTATTATCGTTATCATTGTGTGATAATAAGTATACTGATATATGATAATACTATAATACAATATGCAATAATAATAATAACAATCATAATCATAATCCTATAATGATAATCATGTATAGTTATATATTCTTTTTATGGATATGTTATTTTGTTGCATTGCATGGTGAGAATAGATTAGGCATACTTTTTCATGTCTTTATTTATTTTGATTTAGTTTTAGGACTATAAGTGTGACACAATGTGCGCAGGTGCGCACAAATGTTATTATATCACCCCAACAGGATTTGTCATTGTCATTTTTTTTCATTGCAAAGGCAGAATTGGTGTTTTAAGGAAAATATTGGATTATTATTTCAACCAAATCCTGCTCATCGAGTCACAAGGATCAAAACAAATCGAAACCTGTCGTGACGTCACATTTCCACATGCAACAACATTTTGGGGACGGATTGTTGACGTCCGACCCCAAACAAGAGAAAAGATGTCATTAAGTCATTGAGTTGTGTGGGAAAAAAAAGCGAAAGTCTAGTTATCTTTATTTGTCTTTAGTTTGTCTTATACAAGTAGAAAGAGAGAGAGACAGACCCGGGGGAAGAAGTTAAGATGAAGTCATGCAGCATCAAGACATTAAGCAACGAGAGTGACGTACAAACTTTCCACTGAAGTAACGACTTAAGCCAACACTATACAAAAAAGTGGTAAACCACGGGGAAGTAAACACACAATGAATGAAATAGGTGAGCTATAGTAGTCCTCCTTGGCCATCACCATCATCATCATCATCATCATCATCATCATCATCATCATCATCATCATCATCAGCGCTGCTTGCGGCGACTAACCAACCGGGCTGAAGAAGAAGAAGAAGAATGAATGACGCGGGGAAAGGACTATAAGAGGCGTCTTGGCGGAGGTCTGCCGCATCTCGACGTTTGAGCGACGACGACGTCGCCGACGGAGCAGGTGAACTTACCGAGCTGACACCCTAATGGTGCCCCTCTGCTCTGCTTCCAATTTCACACTCGGTGGGTTCCATGTGGAGCTGCTTAATTTGAGCATCATCAGGGGACTCTTAACTCTGTGTGTGTGTGTGTGTGTGTGTGTGTGTGTGTGTGTGTGTGTGTGTGTGTGTGTGTGTGTGTGTGTGTGGTGTGTGTGTGTGTGCGTGCGTGCGTGCGTGTGTGTGCATGTGTGTGGTGTGTGTGTGTGTGTGTGTGTGTGCGCGTGTGC
>CM051010.1:16327124-16329624 GCA_027704905.1 Muraenolepis orangiensis | reverse complement strand
ATTTTTTCATTTGTTATTTAATCACAACACCAAGGTTCATAGGTCATCATGGGGTCACCGACAAGACAGGTATCGGTTGGGAAGTTTGCCTTATGTTTGTCTCCTATGGGATTGAGTGCAAGAGGGAGGGAATATCTGGAATGGTGAACAATAATTGCTTGTGTCCAGAATCTTTAAAACAATTCCGAAAATGTTTGGGAAAACATTTTATAAGTATCAGAGTCTGCAGATCAGGGGTGGGACATTATATCTGTCATATTTAACCAGCAGATATTATGATGTGGTTTAAACATCTGGGATGAAATCCAAACCAAGTATATGGATGTTGTAAATACAAACACATTTGGGATTACGTGGATTTCCATTCATCTCAGGTAGGGAGTTATGCTTGTTCTCTACCCCCAACCAAACACATATGGAAACAATCTTTCTCTGGTTTTTTTCCAGCCTCACTCTCTATTCTCTCTATTCCACTGTCCATCTGCCCCAGGTTGGAGCCTAGGCGACCTCACAGCATTCATAGCGCTAGCTCGCTAATTAGCGGTGTCTCGCTTTGAACATATGGAATTGGTTTTAGCTCTCTAGTTTTCTCGCCAAAAACCTAATGAGCAAGTCAAGGGGGAAACATCAGATTTACAGCTAACTCCTTCCAATAATCCTAGCAGGATGAGAGGCTGATAAAGGGTATCGTTGTTCCACATTAAACCGCCCTCTCTTGCCTGCCTCTTTTGCTTTTCCCCCCCGAATGCGGTGTGTCTCAGGTGTGTCCCAGATGCCTTTAGTAAACGAACAATGAACGGTAATAAATGTATAAATAAAATAATACACAACAAAAACAATCTATTCCCGGTGCATCGTTTCATAAACCTATTTTCTCTAAGCGAACACAAAAGGGCGTTGACAGTGAGGCATGTGCATGTTGTTCAGTTGGAATGCGTGTTTGTGTGTATTTATAGACACACATGTCATAAAGGTGTATCTATTGTAGGCAGCACACACACACACACACACACACACAAGCACACACACAAAATACACACAAAAAATGTGCCACATATTCCTGGCCAGGAAAGATAACGCCACCATGAACAAGCAGCACAGCGGGTGTTATGGTTCCTCTCCCTCCCCTGCCTTCTCCCGCTAAACTCCAGGCGTAGCATTGTCCCGGTAAACACCAGGCCTAGCGACCTACCGCTAAACTCCAAGTTGTTCTCCCGCTAAACTCTAGGCCTACCGTTCACCGACTAAACTCCAGGCCTAGCATCCGCCCGCTAAACTCCAAGCCTAGCGTCCTTCCGCTAAACTCTAAGCCTGCCATTCTTCCGCTAAACTCTAAGCCTACCATTCTTCCGCTAAACTCCAGGCCTACCATTCTCTCGCTAAACTCCAGGTCTTGCGTCCTCCTACTAAACTCCAAGCCTACCGTCCTCTCACTTAACTCCAAGCCTACCATCCTCCTGCTAAACTCCAAGCCTACCATCCTCCTGCTAAACTCCAAGCCTACCATCCTCCCGCTTAACTCCAGGCCTAGCGTCCTCCCGCTAAACTCCAAGCCTACCGTTCTCCCGCTAAATTTCAAGCCTACTGTCCTCTTGTTAAACTCCAGGCCTACAGTTCTTACCGCCAAACTCCAAGCCTACCGTTCGCTCACTAAACTCCAGGCCTAGCGTCCTCCCACTAAACTCCAGGCTCAGTGTCCTCCAGCTAAACTCCAGGCCCAGCGTGCTCCTCACAGAGAGCCACTGTACTCATTACTCGTAGTAATTTCCTTCCGCTGAGCGCTTGAGCCGCGGCGGTGGGAGCTAGCCACAGTCAGCACCCTGACACGGCGGCCCATTATGGGCTAATGAAGAGGAAAGTGTGTTTTTTAAGGGTTCACTCCTGTCCCGGTTACAGTTAAGGGCCACGGGGCAAGGGGCCGCTCTGAGGGGACCCCGAGGCCTGGGAGAAGAAGGGGTCATTCATGCGTGCAGGTGAAACACCACTCTGGCTCGGGTCTCACACATACAGCCCAATAATTGCGACAATTAGTGTCCGTCTTGGGCTTCCAGCAAGGCGTTACACACTTCCTCCTGGCACCCTGTTAACCACTAGGTGTCCCGGGGCAGGAATGGTGCTCCAACTTTTACTGAGACCTCTAAATGGTACCAATTGTTTTCTCATTAGGGCCCTAATTGGTCTGTTAAGTCTACTGCTCAACAGTACATGACGCACATCGTCACGTTAGTCGTGTGACTGCATTATACGCTAAGCATAATGGTGTTGGTTTTACATGAACAGGACCATATGTGGCCAATTGGGAGGGTGGGGGGGGGGGGGGGGGGGGGTAGCCGGTCTTAATTGCTTTTTCTATTGTGTGAAATACAGCTGAAAGTAGGCCTGCCATGTGACGTGACAGACAGGCCGGTTAGGTTCTACGGTACACACTACGAACAGAAACAGAAACACAGCTAGCTGGTTCTAAAGGCAGCTCTTACCATGCAGCCAGAGATTGGGGTTG
>CM051010.1:16317124-16324624 GCA_027704905.1 Muraenolepis orangiensis | reverse complement strand
CTTACTATAAAACAGGTGACCTCAGTCAGTCAGTGTAGCTCAGGAGGTAGCGCGGTCGCCTCACAACCAGAAGGTCGCCGGTTCGATCCCCACCTCCTCCTAGCAAAAGCTGCCGAGGTGTCCTTGAGCAAGACACCTACCTAACTGCTCCTGACGTGCCGGCTGTCTCCTTGCATGGCTGACTCCGCCGTTGGTGGTTGTTGAATGTGTGTATGAATGGGTGAATGTGAGACTTGATATGTGAAGCGCTTTGAGTAACCATTGGTTAGAAAAGCGCTATATAAATGTCCATTCACCATTTACCTCTCTCAATATATGAGCAGATTGGGCACCACTGGAGGTCTGCCCCCCCCCCCCCCACACACACACACTGCCCACAAACACACACACACTGCCTAGCCTGCATTCTGATGGTTGATAAGTACTGAAAGACATGTGGGCCACAGGCATTGCTTAATATTTAGATTTTCCTCTCTCTCTCTCTCTCTCACACTCTCTCTCCACCCTACTTAAGAGAGAGCGAGAGAGAGAGAGAGCGAGAGAGTATCTACATATCTAGCCTCTGCTCCCCACTGGCACCCGACAATTATGCCGTGTGTTGGCAGGAAGCTGAGTGGTCGCGGCTCCGGTCTCCATTTCCTGTATCTGTCAGTGGCCGCTGCCCATGGCTGACCCTGTCTGATGCCAAACCAAGAACAACCATGTGCTCCCCATGACCCCTTACAACATCACTCGTATGTGAGTCCATTCCTGTATAATTAAGGTGGCTTTCAATAAAGAAAGAACCGTATATACCATATATACATGTATATGTATATGTATATATGAAGACTGAATCAATACAAATACAATATACAAATGTATATATGAATTATAATAATAATAATCATAACACATTCTATTTAATATCGCGCTTTTCTGGACACCCAAGGCACTTAAGGTATGCTCAATAAGGGAAGATTGATATATATACATACATTTTTCTTATATTTGCTTATAGGTCCTATTCATGAAGAAGAAAAAAACATCTATATTAGACGTCATAAGATCTGGACAGGGAGTGTGTGTCTGTGGAGAGCCCTATATGGAGACAGAGAGGAAAAAACGTTTTTTTTCCATATAGGGTTCCTGTGTTTGAACCGTCACAGTATAAATGTGATCTATTGCACACATTATGACATAATCAAAGAGTGGAGGGGTTCCTCCATCCACAGATGGGGCACTTGTGCAGATGTGCTGCAACTCATGTATACACGCAAAATGTGCATGCATGCACACACACACACACACACACACACACACACACACACACACACATACACACATGCATGCACACGCATATACATACGCACACACACACACACACACACACACACACACTCACACATGCATGCACGCACACACACACACGCACGCACACACACACACACACACACACACACACACACACACACACACACACACACACACACACACACACACGCACACACACACACACACACACACACACACACACACACACAGTCCACTAGGGAGGATGTTGTTTGGCATGTTTTGTTCAAAGGTTTCCAGACCCATCTGAGACCATATGTCAAGCTCCTCCCCCCCCAGAAGGTCTCATTTACTCCCTCTATCCATCTGTCAGTCTGCCCTGCACATCTTCCCCCCCCCAGCCCCCCCCCTCTTCCTATTGGCTGATCAGATCCACAGATGTGCATGTCAGCGGAGAGAGGAATTTCAAAGAGCAATCAGGATGACAGATAAAAGCCGGCCCTGGTGTTTACTTTGGGACGACGGAGCGAATAGCCGATGCCTTGACAGAGTTCCTCTGGCTCCGACCTCAGGGAAGAGCTCCTATATACGCCCAGGGTGAGGAGGACGTTGACGCGCTGTTTGGATTAGAATCCTACCAATCGGATCTGTCCTTCGGGCACACGTCAACACCAGCACACACTGAGATGACCTTTTGGTTCCTCGGTTCCCTTTGGGTTTTTTTTGTAAACATCTTCCCGGCCCTGCATCTGAGTGGTGACGTGTTGTGAAGCTGTGAAGACATGCAAAGGTTGAAAATGGTTTCTTTTGGCGTCATTTGGTTTTGTTTTCCTGTACAGCCCTATTAACTGTTTTGTTGGTACATTGCACTCACTACAATCATCACGATTTTAATGTGATTGTGTGTGTATACTTAAAATGTCCTCGGGTTTCCAGGTAAATAACTACATTGGGGGGGGGGGGATTTGATAAATGATGCAATTATGCACGACAAAGGATTTTGTTATACCGACACAATGTTGTTGTTAGAAAATGTGTCATTATTTCAAGATTGTTACAGTGCGTGTGATGGTTTACTTGTTCGGTTAATTGTGATGCTGCGTGGCTGTTGAGACACAAATGGCCCTCTGCATGTTTGTATGTAATTAGAATTGCGTGTAATTATATGCAATTATATGTTTCAGTGTTGTGTATAAACATATTGTTTGGCGAAACAAAACGACTCAACACAGCGGAATATAAAAATGATAAAAACGACACCATGTCTCTACCAACAATTCATTCAGTTGACTTTAACTTTGTTCTAATCTATATACCTGTCTCTTTTTGGCACTTCATTAGTGCTGTCCATACACGTGTACGACACACATAGAACCAACAGGAAGTGACCACATAGGGGCAGACACTGGGGAACTTCACGTGGATGTCAGAGTCACTCTTTTTGAGAGTGACTGGTTGATAAGTGGTTGGAGATTAGACATGTCACGTACATGTCAGGCATTGCTTAGTATTTAGATTCTCCTCCCTCTCTCTCTCTCTCTCTCTCTCTCTCTCTCTCTCTCTCTCTCTCTCTCTCTCTCTCTCTCTCTCTCTCTCTCTCTCTCTCTCTCTATGTGAGATGTGATGTGTTGTCTATCTCTATAGAGATAGACAACACATCTACAATACACCTATAGCTGGCCACATCTTTACCTCGGCCAACAAAGATGGACAGAGGTAATGTTGTGTATGCTTGTATGCTCATTGTACTTTTACCTTACTGTACTTTTACCTGAACTTATTGCAATTTTTACCTGAACACTGGTTCAGTTATTGGAGACTTGTTAGGAATGAAATGCACTTTTGACTTCTGGTGCCGATGACTGTAACAACAAGTAATGTAATGTTTTAGCACCCTGTTTGTTTGTTTTGTGTCTGTTACTCCAAAAGTTATGAGACAGGATTGGCCTAAATGAATCCAACCACTTGGTAGTTAGATAACTTATTTACAGTCCAAGGAACAGTTGATTCAATTTTGGCACAGTTCCAGATCTGAATCTCTGGATCCAGGGGACTTGTTGGTGCAGTGGAGGTATGAGCTCTACTGGGGGGGGCCTCTAGTTTCTTGTTGTAACAAGGAATACTATTTTGTTCATATTTTGTATGTGTGTAGTATATGTGCATGTGTGTGTGCAGTGTGCACACACACACGTGTGTATGCGCGGGGTATAGGTCCGGTCAAACGGAAGCCTGACAGCCTGTCTGACGGTTGGTTTCTGACTTGTGGTGACTCAACCCCTGCCAGGTCAGGGCTCAACCACAGCCTGGTCCTGTGGTCCAGAGGAACGCCCTGTAACCACCCATCTCTCCTCTCCTTCTGCTAGCTCCGGCCGGAAAAAGATCACATTTAGTTAGTTGATGGAAAAATACGATTCAGGGCGGATCTGAACTCACTGTAAAAAAAGTTTTGAAATGTTTTCTTTGTCATTTTTTTCCCACGTCATAAAGAGAAGAATATGAAATGCCAAACTGTGCACAGGGAGATTGGACTTTCTTGTATTGTATTTGAGGGCTGGGCAATGTATCGATATTATGTCGATATTGTGATATGAGAAAAAATATATAAATTTTGGATATCGGAATATTGTGGTATAGCATAAGTGCTGTCTTTTCCTGGTTTTAAAGGCTTTATTACAGTAACATTATGTACTTTTCAGAACTTACCAGACTGTTCTAGCTGTTCTAGCTATAATTTATTAATTAACACATTTTTTACATTAGTATTTATCCAAATATCTCACTGTGTTCACATTTTGAGAAGCACCAATGGTCATCCCTACAATATTGTCACAATGTCAATATCGATATCGAGGTATTTGGTCATAACTATCAACGTTTGATTTTGTCTATATATCTCCCGGCCCTATTCTATTAACTATATTTAATTCTGTCACAAAAACAGAAACATATACATAAAGATCAATACAATATTGAAATAATACATATGAATAAATCAGACTTATCATATTTCAAAACGTGATTGATTGACAGAACAACCCCAACCGTATCGCACTGTGGAGAAAAAACACTTCTTTGGCGATTACTACTAATCAATACTATGATTAGTAGTAGTATTATGGTGTGTAGAATGTAGAATGAGAATTCAATTGAGGACGAATGATTAGGATGTGGGTATCAACCTTATTAGGGTATTAGGGTCAAATATTGGCAGGTTTTTTTTTGGGGGGTGAGGGATTTATGTTTCTCAAGGTTTTCTGTGGACAGCAATGCATTATGGGAGGGGGGGGGGGAAACAAAACAAGACGGAAACATCCATAAGCTGTGATGCGGCTTCACGCTTCTACTGGAAAACAAATAAATGAAGTCTCAGGCGGCTCCCCCCCCACCCGCCCCCCCCCCCCGGCTTACTAACACACTCAGACGTAAACAGAGGAGCAGCTCTTTCATCAGCTTTCATCACATTTAAAACCTCAGATTGGCGGGGGGGGGGGGGGTTTTGCACCAGACTCGGTGCTTAAAAAAAAACGAAGACACTGGAGTGTTTAATGTTTACCTTGCGACCGCGTGGCCTCGGTTAGACTGTTGGTTTTTGTGTCGCACGCTTATAACGGCCTGCGGTGCAGGTTGTTTAGGCTGTGCGCTTTCACTGTGTGAAGCCATGTTTATCTGCGTGTGTTTTTTGTTTGGGTTTTCGGTGTGGGGTGGGTGTGCGGCTCCTTTTGCCGTGGTCCCCAGGGGGCGTGTATAGGAGGGTACGGGAGTGGTCCCGGGGGGTGGCGGGTGGCGGTGGGGGGGTGGGGTGGGTGTGCGTGGGAGAATGAGACATGATGACACACGGTTGATGGGAAGAAGTCGCATGCTCCAAAATAACCAACAGTGAGTGAGGCGTGTGAATTAAAGTGTCATTTTAAACTCTCTGTGGGTAAGGTGGACATTTCAATTCATTTGCATGTTCCTGAGAACTCACCTCTTCAGGAGACACTACCCGGATCCTTCCTCCTAGCTCCTAGCGCTTATCACTTTTTACTAGCATTTCTAGCTCACTATAGCGTCTCACAAAGTATATTGTTTGTTAGTTAGTTAGGTATTGTTCGATTGTTTGCCAACTTATTGTACTTTTTACCCGAGCACTGGTCCTGAAATGAAATGTTCTTATATGGTAATGGACTGCTTTTATATACAAGTCATGCCTCACATTCACCCTTTCATTCAACCACCGACGGCGGAGTCAGCCATGCAAGGAGATGCAAGAGCACGTCAGGAGCAGTTAGGGTTAGAGTGTCTTGCTCAAGGACACCTTGACAGTGTTCGCTAGGAGGAGGCGAACCAGCGGTTGTGAGGCGGCCGCTCTACCTCCTGAGCTATACTGCCGCTATGCCGCTATGTTGCAAATTACTTCTCGTTGACAAGTTGTTCCCTTGCCTACCCTTTGTTGAAACACGCTATTGTAAGTCGCGTTGGACAAAAGTGTCTGCTAAATGACTGTAATGTAAGGTAATGTAATGTTCCTGTATCCCCAAAACACTTATGTCTCCCCGCCCCTCCCCCCTCGACCTCTTCTTCGAGGAGTGTTGTACATACAGGGATGCTCCTCCTATCATTCTGTAGTCGTAGGATGATAAAGCAGCCAGGGCTGCAACTGTCTACAGGCTCCCTACAGGGCTGTAACCCGGAGAGAGGGGCTGTAGCCATGGGTTTTAAAGGCCTCCTTATTGCTTTAGATTTTATCCGATGTCACCACCATTACGGCACATTAAAAAGGGTTTTATGTTCACCTTGTCCTAGATAGAGAAGGTGTACAGTAGATTGGCCATTAATGTGTCCTGTGTGTGTGTGTGTGTGTGTGTGTGTGTGTGTGTGTGTGTGTGTGTGTGTGTGTGTGTGTGTGTGTGTGTGTGTTTGTGTGTGTTGGAAGACGTTGAGTACTGTCCTGAGAGATTACAGTAAATCCCCTTATTCATTTTAAGTGCCACTAAAGTCCCATGCAAATAACACCTACAACTCTTCCTAAAAAAAGCACAATTTCCCAGCATAACTTCCAATAACTATCCCGTCTTGTTTTCCCTGCGATTTCCCCAGAGTGGGAGTGGTTACCTTACGGCAACAACATGTAGGTCTCCACTATCATGGGAGGCCGAAGAATGGTTCAAACTTCCTAATTGTTCAGTGGTTTACATCCTAAACGGTTCTCGACAACCATCAGTTGTTTTTTTGGGGTTGTTTCTCAACAACGCAAGCCAGCCAGCAGGATTAGTTTATCACTATGACTCTATTAGGGCTAATGCTCAGTGGACCTTGTGTGTGTGTGTGTGGTGTGTGTGTGTGTGTGTGTGTGTGTGTGTGTGTGTGTGTGGTGTGTGTGTGTGGTGTGTGTGTGTGTGTGTGTGTGTGTGTGCGTGTGTGTAAGTGCTTAATTATGCTTGTGTTGTGTGTGTGTGTGTGTGTGTGTGTGTGTGTGTGTGTGTGTGGCGTGCATGCAAGTGTATGTGTGTGTGTGTGAGTGTGTGTGTGTGTGAGTGTGTGTGTGTGAGTGTGTGTGTGTGTGTGTGTGTGTGTGTGTGTGTGTGTGTGTGTGTGTGTGTGTGTGTGTGTGTAACAAGACCTGGATGACTGGATTTTCCTCTCTGTTGATCAACACGATTACTCGCAAAAATGATTCACAGATTACATTGCATTCTAAATCACCCTCAAACACACTAATGTGTGTATAAACACTCTTCCGTCTCCCACACAGAAAGGTGGTCTGCATTATGAATGATAATAGATTAGATTCAAATTAGATACAGTACAGCACAAATAAATTGGCATCTAACCAGAGTGCAAATGTTACAGTAAAGTACATAGTAATAAACAATGTACAGTGGTTAAATAGGATATAAAACAGTCTACTAGGTATAAAAACAGGTATACAATTACTTATAGAGTAGTAATGAGATATGTGCAGATATAGGTATATATATACAGGTAAGTATAAAAGTATCAACAAGATAAATATATATGAATGTATATACAGCAGGTAGTGAGTAGAGTACTAGCAGTACTAGCAGTAGCACTATGCAGTTATATCAACAGTTTTATATATTAATATATATATACGGTAAGTACAATGAAAATGTACATGGTTATCATACAGGTATGTACACAATTCATATGTAAACTATAGGTCGAGGTAGGGAGTTATGATTACAGTGCAAGGCTGTTAAAGACATTGATGGTGATAGGATAAAG
>CM051010.1:16284624-16312124 GCA_027704905.1 Muraenolepis orangiensis | reverse complement strand
TTTTTTTAAAGTGTGATAGCAGTGGAATCCAGACTGTATGTTTTAAGCCAGATGTTCAGCATAGTTAGAGGGGCGAACCCCTCTGTTGATAACCGCCTCACTTCGAGTTGAGAAATACATTTGGACAGGCTAACTGGAGGTTTTATAACGTTGTATGCTTTCAGAGGGCTGCACACATGCTCAAACTGAAACTGACATTGCACTTAAGTACGGAGCGTATTTGCTATTTGACATGGAGATGCTGAACATTACGATTTGAAATTGTTAAACAACGTGTCACCAGGGCCAAACATTGAGTGTAGTGCTGAGTGTGGCTCTGAGTGAAGCCATCCTACATGTGTTGTATGCACAAGCACTTTGTTTTTACTATATATATATATATATATATATATATATATATATATATATATATATATATATATATATATATGCCAGTGAGTTGAGTGGTGCGGGAGAGGAGATAGAGCCTCGGTCATGAGAGCCCACTTTATCTGACGGCGCAGAGGACCCACTTGCTGCTAAAAGATGTTTTTAAACTACTTACTTCAACTCAAGCTCAACAGTAGAGAAGTAATGAAAAGAGACATATTGAGCACCAGAGAGGCAGAGAAAGCTCCCTCTCATGCCTCCATAGAAGAGAGAGAGAGAGAGAGAGAGAGAGAGAGAGAGAGAGAGAGAGAGAGAGAGAGAGAGAGAGAGAGAGAGAGAGAGAGAGAGAGAGAGAGAGAGAGAGAGAGAGAGAGAGAGAGAGAGAGAGAGAGAGAGAGAGAGAGAGAGAGAGAGAGAGAGAGAGGAGAGAGAGAGAGAGAGAGAGAGAGAGGGGATGAGAGGAGAATGGGGGAGAGAGAGGTGGGATGAGAGAGAGAGAGAGAGAGAGAGGGAAGAGAGAGAGAGAGAGAGAATGGGAGAGAAGGAGAGAGAGAGAGAGGGATGGGAGAGAGAGAGGGGGGATGAGAGAGAGAGAGAGAGAGAGAGAGAGAGAGAGAGAGAGAGAGAGAGAGAGAGAGAGAGAGAGAGAGAGAGAGAGAGAGAGAGAGAGAGAGAGAGAGGAGAGAGAGAGAGAGAGAGAGAGAGAGAGAGAGAGAGAGAGAGAGAGAGAGAGAGAGAGAGAGAGAGAGAGAGAGAGATTGGAGTAAAGCAAATGAAAGCAGGGGGTGATTGGAGAGTTTCGGATAATTCTTTTTCTGGCACATTGCCATGTATTTGACCAGCCTGTCCCACATAAATAACTCATTTCTGCCTGAGTGAGGACTCAGAAAAACCTTTTCTGTTTAGACTCTGTAAGGTCCGTCCAGTCTCTGCTCCACTGCACATATCTGACACTGATGTCAGATATGACACACACACACACACACACACACACACACACACACACACACACACACACACACACACACACACACACACACACACACACACACACACACACACACACACACACACACACACACACACACACCAAAAAACCAGTGGTGTTTCTGTTGGGATAACTGTGGTGGTGGGGCTACGAAAAAATAGCACAGAGCATAGGTGGCATGCTATGTCTGAACCACCACCCCCTGCACCACACCTCTTCCCTTCCCTACTCTTCGGTGAGGCGTGCCCGGACTGATCACACATCACCGTGCAGTTTCCCGCATCAATATTCTGCTCTGTTTTCAATGGCCTGCAACCTTCATTCCAGCACAGCTAGCTGTGTTATGGCGCGTACCTCTGACTCGGCGCTGAAAACCAACACTTTGGACATTGGCTCTCTGAACACTGCAGGTTTTGTGTGTGTGTTTGTGTATCTGTGTGTTTGCGCATGTGTGTATGTGTGGATAGTGTGAGAAATGGCCGCTATGAGTCATTTTAGTCCCACCTTATATGGTCGTTTCAGGGGGGCCTGACCAGTTGCGGCCCGGGTAAAGAAAGGTGCTTTTAGTGGACTGGTGATGTTTCTGGTGATGTTTGGACAGTCCGTGGTGGCAAGGTGCCGATGACTGGCAGGGCAAGACGCCCTGGCTGCATTTCTCCTCCCCCCTCGGTTCTCCGCGCTACTGGGTTCCACCCTGTGCTCTCAGGAACTCGACTGTATCGGAGGTGTTTCTAGAATCTCATGAGAAGGAAAACCGAGCTTGAGAAGGAAAACCGAGCTCTGGTCCCGTCGCTTTCAGCTGAATGGAAACAGTCTTTAAAGGAGTGCTTGAGGTGAACCTCCCCGGCCCCGGGCTATGCACAGGCAAACGAGAGCACTTTAACATGTCAGTCAATTATATACCATGCTCCGGTGGCCCCATCTGCCTACCTTAAGGTGCTATCAAATTACACGCCCATTTCAACTGAGCATGTGGAACTCACGCACACGCACACACGCTCGCACACGCACACACACTCTGAGTGAATCATAGCCGCTGTGTCCCTGATCAGAATGTGTCTAGTTACTTGTTTTTGTTCTTCCTGTCTTGTCTTTCCATGTTTATCTATCAGGCGTTGCCATAGTAACAGGCAGCCACGGAACATCCTGGGCATATCAAATAGCTGTTTCAACTTAAGTTTCCATTTTTTGTTTTGACTCTTTTTCTAATTGGAACACTGCACCATTTGAAGAGGGTCAGAGACCCCTAATCCAGTATAAATCACACACACCCGCCCTGCAGCCCTGCAGCCCTGCTTTCTCCCTGCTACCCGACGACATGAAGTGTCAGAAGGTGACCTCCGTGAGACCTTTGTTCAGTTACACAGAGGGGTGTAGGGTGTCTGCTGGTTTCCTCTCCTACTGAAAGAGACGGCGGATTGAAGTCACGTTAAACATCAAGCTAAAGGGGAGGCAGAAGGGGAGCTTGCAGTCTGCGGGCCTCAGTGTTTCTCTGTTACCCTAACAACGGTGGTCGGCCGTATTCTATGACTGATGTATTTTCAGACAACAGACCATAGAGAACGTCGGCGGTGTAGGCAGCCAGACTGGCTGACCTTTTTATATTTAGAATTATTAGTATCTAGGTTTGTTTTTTCTCTCAAAGTTCCAACTTCACTGGAGTTTGCTGGCAAAGTTCTACTCGTCTGGCCTTTATAAAGCTTCCTTTTCTGAAGGGTTTGACACAAATTAATGCACAAATATATAAACAAAGACAATTATTGTTGCAGTTTCAATTAAGCTATAGTATGCTTTCTGAATAATTAACAAATCAAATACGATTTTCTTACTGATTGCAAACAAATCAAAGCTTCCACTCAAAATAAAATCTATCTGCATTGTGTATAAATATATCAACAATGCTGCATCTTGTTTAGCTGGAAGGTAAATAACACAGCTTACTGGTACCAGCCAAGCGTTGTTTCTTCATTTCTATGAAATGCATTTTGAAATGTATTTCCACAGTAGCAGTATTGCAACACAGGTTTACAGTGTTTTCCCTTTTTTTGGTTTTTGGCTAAAGATGGAATATATATCGTTTATAGGGAACATGCACTATACTTTGTTCTTGTTCCTGTCCCGGTGTGTGTTTTTTGTCCAAACACCAAGACGCCTATACAGTATATATTTCAGTGCTAGTGCTGTATTTCACGCTGGTAGAACTCACACAGCCTCACAGAGGGAGGCCGGCCGCTTGCTTGAACCTACAGTAAGAAAAAAAAGAGTTTGCAGACCGTTGCCAAGAAAAGCAGCTAATGTTCTGAGAGCTACAAACAATTAGCTGTGTTATTATGACGGGCCGGTGCCTGTGGTCAGGGAACCCCAGGCAGACTGCACTGTGCCCTGGAGAGATTATGATGATACCCTGGCCTTTACCCAGCAGGGTTCTTCTCTCTACTCACCAGACTGCATATCTGTCTATCGACCATCTGTCTGTCTGCCTGCCTGTATGTCTCTCTGCCTGTATGTCTCTCTGCCTGTATGTCTCTCTCTGTCGGCCCTTCGGTCTACTGCCTCTCATCTGTGTGCCTGCCCATATTTAGGCATTTTTAGCGATGGTGTATTTCACCTCTAGCTGATCCTCCCATACTGGCGATACGCTTTCCAACGGGTTTAGGTCAGTTTAATATAAAGTGTGGTTAACGGTGGTAATATGAACTGGCTTTCGGATCACTGCTGATGGATGGCCGTGTTTGGGAATGGCATGTCTCTATGGCTGCACGAGTTGTGTTTGATGTCGGGCCAAAATCTGGGTTGTCGGCTATAAGATTACTTTCTGCTGGGCTCTGAGATCATCGGATTCGGTCTGTCACCATCACACTTAGGATTGTTTCAGATCAGCCCCTATGCCCCGTGTGTGTGTGTGTGTGTGTGTGTGTGTGTGTGTGTGTGTGTGTGTGTGTGTGTGTGTGTGTGTGTGTGTGTGTGTGTGTGTGTGTGTGTGTGTGTGTGTGTGTGTGTGTGTGTGTGTGTGTGTGTGTGTGTGTGTGTGTGTGTGTGTGTGTGTGTGTGTGTGTGTGTGTGTGTGTGTGTGTGTGTGTGTGTGTGTGTCACGACACACTGCCAAAGACAACAGTGAGTGAAGGAAACGGGTGTCTCGGTTAACCCTCATGGCATTTGACTTTCTCCTTTCTCTCATCCCTCACGCACACACACACACACACACACACACACACACACAGAACTGACGGCCCTCTTTCTACCTATCAATCTCCATCACTCTTGGCTGTTTTCATCCACACACTGTCAGCCTGAGACTGTGATTCAGTATGTGTCTTAAGGGGCGTCGTTATTGTTTTATATTTAAACCAGAAGGGGAACAAAGCTGAACACTTTTCTTTGTACATTCTGCTACTTCTGTGCTGGGCTGTGACAGACATTATGGATGCTGGTACCATGCATTGCCAGCAGACAATAATAACATACAGCATGGGGAATATGACAAATGCAAGATCCCGTACGGTTCGGCTCCTAAAATAAACCTGCTGCTTGTTACATCTAGTTTAGTCTAGAATGCATTGCACATTACATGAGTCCGTACTGTCCAGTACAGCTATTAGTACATGTGTGTGTGTGTGTGTGTGTGTGTGTGTGTGTGTGTGTGTGTGTGTGTGTGTGTGTGTGTGTGTGTGTGTGTGTGTGTGTGTGTGTGTGTGTGTGTGTGTGTGTGTGTGTGTGTGTGTGTGTGTGTGTGTGTGTGTGTGTGTGTGTGTGTGTGTGTGTGTGTGTGTGTGTGTGTGTGTGTGTGTGTGTGTGTGTGTGTGTGTTAGGGCTGGGCGATATGGACTTAAAACTAAAAATATACTCACGATATTTCATTTTCATTTATTATTTCATTTATTGCGATGACGATAAATGACCAAAAAAAAAAGTAAGGGATGATGAACGGAACGCTCATTAATAAGTCGGTAGTCGGTCCCGATTTATTATGATTTACTTCCGCGGAGAAAAAAATAGTTCTCCGAAGTTGAGGCGTTGCTTGGCAACTGGCGCAAACAATTCAGCAATTCTATCAGCAAGTCAGTATTTTCCGTCAGGAAAAGTGAACGGGACTACTCGCGGAGTGATATGATGAACGGGACTACTCGTGGAGTGATATGATGAACGGGACTACTCGCGGAGTGATCAGATAGCCGTGAATAGAAGCCTCCTCGCCTACGTTTGGAACTCCGCCTTCCGCCATTGTTGTTCTCCTTCTACATGCCCACGTTTGTCGCATATGTAAACACGTCATTAATTATCGTCATTACCGCGGTATGACAAAATACTTATCGTGGGGAGGACTTATCGCGATAAACAATACGATATGGCACAGCCCTAGTGTGTGTGTGTGTGTGTGTGTGTGTGTGTGTGTGTGATCTGCTGCACATCTCTCTGCAGCTCCATGTCATCCATTGAGAGCAGATGGAGCGTGTTGTTACCGTGCACTTCTGCCACTTGAGCTCTCTCTCTCCGTCCTCTCCTGTTTCTGGAGCCAGTGTCTTTCCTGCCTTCCCCCCCCACCCCCCGACCCTCCGGGCCTCCTCCCGGGGGCTCGTCCACACTGCGCCTCGTGATGGATGTCTTCTTGCACTGGTCCGGCGGCGCTGAGCGCACTTGACATGAACTTTTCTCCCATGACTGAGATTGTGTCACCGGGCCTCCCCTCTTAGTTGAGGAGGCTGACCCCCTTCCCCCCCGCCATCCATGCCACCACCCTCACTCGCAAATGAGGTGTGTGTGTGTGTGTGTGTGTGTGTGTGTGTGTGTGTGTGTGTGTGTGTGTGTGTGTGTGTGTGTGTGTGTGTGTGTGTGTGTGTGTGTGTGTGTGTGTGTGTGTGTGTGTGTGTGTGTGTGTGTGTGTGTGTGTGTGTGTGTGTGTGTGTGTGTGTGTGTGTGTGTGTGTGTGTGTGTGTGTGTGTGTGTGTGTGTCCATTAATTAGCTTTGACATTGTTTAGATTGTTCTGAGACTGGTTCAAACTGATGAGAGAGAGAGAGAGAGAGAGAGAGAGGTCACACATTCTTCCCATTCACTCTCTCATTTCTCTTCTAATGAACTTGTCACTAACTTATTGACCGGTTAATGAGTAGCTTGACGGGATGTTCAGTGCCGCAAAAAAAATGCACCGAGAGGGCCCCCAAAAAAGCCTTTTCAGACTTTGTTGTTGTTGTTCAACCGTGGAAACACAATACAATCCAAGAGTAACCCCACCCCCCCACCCCCGACGAGTGTTCCGGCTCATTCTCCCCCGACTGTATAGAACTCTGAGTAGCAAGTGGATGTTTTCATCCACTGATACACTCGGTGTGCCTATCGGTGTGTGGATTGACTAATGTCTATAGCGCTGCTCTGACTAATGTAGCATGAACATGAGGGTGGAGGGAATAGGACGTGGTCCAATTTATAATGGAGCGTACCCAAGAGGCTGAATCATCAGCCTCTGCAACAAAAGGATGAAAAACAACAACATCCAACTATGACCAAAAACTAAAAAGTATATATTCAAGTACTGTATGTATGTATGTATGTATGTATGTATGTATGCATGTATGTGTGTATTAATAAGCCAATTTAGGAATACAGAATGAAATGTACTTTTCATGTGTTCCCACGGTCAAACTCGGCCACAAAGTTAAGAACAATGTTGTGAACATTGGAAATTGTGAATGTTGTGGGATGTATAGAATAGTATTTTGAATTCACATGTGTGTATGTACAGTATGTAAGTTAACTAAGTATGTATGTATATTTTTTAAACATTTCAGTGAAAAAAAACGGCAACAAACTGACCAAACATTAAGTAGGAGTGTAAGACAATTTGAGAATAAAGAATGAAATGTACTGTATTTCATGTGACTAAGAGTGAAGTGAAGGATTGAAAGATAGTGTGGGAGACAGACAGACAGACAGAGAGAGAGAGAGAAAGGGGGAGAGAGACAGATGGAGGAAGGGTGGGGGAGAAAGAAATGGCGGAAAGATGAGAAAATGTGACTTTTGTTGGCCCGGACCTTTGTTATGGGCAAACACGGTTTAAAACGAGGAACAAGGGGACAGGCTGTGAGAGACAACAGGCTTTAGCTTAGAGTAGCAAGGGCAGCCACATGCCTGCAGGACTCCATGGTGAAGTGAATGAATACCCACAACACCCTGTGTGCGTGTGTACGTTTCCTGCTCGGTACTAGGGTATACTTTCCTGCTTAACGACTTAAAGCACGCACACACACCACACACACACACACACACACACACACACACACACACACACACCACACACACACACACACACACACACACACACACACACACACACACACACACACACACACACACACACTGAGCTCCTCCCTGGCTTGACTCTATGGGCCCCGTGTGTCTCCTTTATTAGATTGCTGAAACGCCGTGCCCAACACAATGAACTCTCCCAGCAGGAAGATGGACGGACACTCTGGTTCTCGGAGCCCGATCCAGGAGGAGAGACGCGGTCGTCCAGGTCGACGGAGGATGCCGGATGGAGCCCCAGTGCAGGGGGGGAGATGGTGGATGGTGTCCCACCCAGGGCTGCTGCTCCTGGGCCTGATGCTGCTGGTGGCTCCCCTGTCCTCTGGAGCCAGCGTCACTCAGCAGGGTGTTCCCCGGGTCAAACTCAGCCACAAAGGTAAGGAGACCCCAACATGAACATTGGATTACAGCGATGGAGCTTGTGAATGGTGTGGGATATACTGAATATTAATTAAGAGTACGTGTGTGTGTGTGTATATGTATTATTATTTTTAGAAAACGTTTTGAAAGGCTCAACATAAAATGGTTTGGTCAAGCTTTTTTGCTGTGATGCACATTGTTATAGGTTTATGCTTTCATATTCTATATACAAAAGTATATATCATATACACACACAAGTCATACCTTTTTTTCCACAGTGTTTTTCCACATCAATATGTTGTAATTAGTGTGACAAATCTGAAAACATGCCATATGACATGTTGAGGTTGTTTCTAAGTCATGCTCTCTGGCTTTCTTTTTCCATATTGGCTTTTCTCTAAATAATGATTTCACTTTTTAGCTTGTAAATCAATGCAGCTGCCTCACAACGTTGTTAAAGTTAATGGTGTTTGAAACATAATTGTAAAACAGCGGGGCAGATGAATGGCATGCACCTTGGCTCTATGGGGATGGGAATCCTAATTGTCTAAACCTCTGGTGTGCTTTACACACTAAAGATACCCAGGCTGACATATTCTGGATCATATGTCGGCCTTGGTAGCCTGGGTGAACCTGCCTCAGCCTAGATGGAAAATATTAGTTTTTGTGTGTGTGTGTGTGTGTGTGTGTGTGTGTGTGTGTGTGTGTGTGTGTGTGTGTGTGTGTGTGTGTGTGTGTGTGTGTGTGTGTGTGTGTGTGTGTGTGTGTGTGTGTGTGTGTGTGTGTGTGTGTGTGTGTGTGTGTGTGTGTGTGTGTGTGTGTGTGTGTGTGTGTGTGTGTGTGTGTGTGTGTGCCGCGTACATGCATTGAATTGAATCATGGAAAATATTAGTATAGTATAAGTGTGTGTGGAAAGCGTACATGCATTGAATTGGATCCACACTTCAGTACACACTGAACCCAACCATACATTCAGCAGTTATTGCAGTGAGGAACAAATATATAATCATTTTTAATGGCTGATTGCAGTGGCGCTAGTCCTCCAGCGGTGGCGCCTTGCACCTCGCCTTGGGATGCATGTTTGGGGGAAACACAGATCCAAGTGACATGCACAAAAATACAGTTTTTCATGTGAACATCAGTCTGTCTGTTCCCAGAGTGCAGTGTACTTACTCTGTGTTATAGATGTCAAGTACCTGTTTTGTTTTTACACTTTTCCACCATTGGCACGCTAGTTTACGGCTCCTTTAAAAAAAATTCTTTTAAAACGTTTGAACTTTACTGCAGACTTTGTTTTAACTGCTCCAACATCTATAGAGCAGGGCCAGCGAGGAGGAACCTCCCACACTGGCCCTGCTCTATAAAGTAGGATCCCCACGGTGATCCCAAAGTAAACTTTCCCTGCCGTCAACCGCCCACAAACATTTTGGCCACTTAAGGGGGCTTCCTAAACCAAATTCTGCTTGAAATAGACGTGCATTCATGTCCTCTTGGCTGTCCAACATAAATACAACTGTTCAGCCGGAATGAATGGTAGCTATTTACTTTTTTTAGCAGTCAGGGGCTGAAGTTTAGCTACGGCGTGTCTCTTTGCATCGTCACCTTTTTTCATATTTCTTTAACTGTGATTTAAAAAATAATAATAAATTACGGAAACGGGGATTGATATTTTGAATATTTTGTTTCTCAATAACTTATTATCCAAGCTGTATGTGTATGTGCGTAGCTACAGGTTTCAAAGCACAGTGAAGTCCCATTTGACGGTGTCTGTACGTTTTTGGCTCTTGGTAACCAAGACGGAAGGGAAAATAACGGCCCCATCCAAGGCCCCCCCCCCCCCCCCCCCCCGCCGATAGCTGTGATGACAACCACAGATCACACATCAAGTTAACTTCCAAGTCCTCGCCCGTTGTCTCTTCCCACCAAACCACAAACGGTGTCCCGGCAGTGTGGGCAGGATTTCCCACCAAACCGTCGAGCTCCGTAAGGCCTCCACAAGTAAAGGGGAAAGTGAAAGGATCAAAGCCCTCATCATCATCATCTCCGTTTCAGTGGGTGGGTGTCAGGCCTGCTTCACAATGCGAGAGCTGACGAGCATAATACCATAATACGGAGTGGAAAGCTAATGCTGCTTAATCTCTTAAGGACTTTAAAAAAAAGGAAGAAAAAAAATATATATCTCGGGACAATGTAAATATTAGAGTATTAGTATTTTCATACTGGATTGTGCCGAGAGCGATGGAGTCCGTGTGCGGTGTGAATGATGGATGGCCTCGAGTAAGTCTTCCTAGAGAAAATAAATGTTAAAGCGATAACATTAAAGTCGCATAACATTCACTCAGCAAAGTACAACTGAGAAGCTTTCTCTCTGTGCTTGTACAGGGCCGGTGTGGTCTGTGTGATTTCAACACGGTATCATATGCTCTTTCTTTTGTTTATTGATACTAAATTAAACCCACCGACTGCCCGGCCCCCTCCCCCCTATGCTCTCAATGACTCTAAATCAAATAAATGTGACGATAAAAGTGCTTTGGAGCTTTGCCGTTGAAGCCGAACGACCGGGACCTGTTGAAAAGGGGGGCTACTTACTGGCTGTGCTCTCCCCAGCGAGAAGGTGTGGAGTCTTATGCTAAGCTGTAACAGCTAGCCATGCCTTTTCAATGGGCTCACAGTGCTGTGTGTTTACAGAACAGATTAGCGTTAGCCAAAGGCTAGCATGGCTAAGCTCTCTTGTGTGGTTTAGTTGTGGCTTTAGAGTGAGAGGGGCAACTGTGTGTGTGTGTGTGTGTGTGTGTGTGTGTGTTCTCTCTCCCCTGGGTCTCTATGTGTTTTTGAATGCAGGCATAATATTGGAGGGTGTGCGTGTGTGTCTGCATATATTTGTGTCTGAATGTGTGTATGTAATGTTCGTTTTCGATGTGTATGAGAGTGCACAGAGGTGAAGATGAGAGCGGAGGGGTGCGTGCGTGCGTGCGTGCGTGTGCGTGCGCGTGCGTGCGTGCGTGTGCGTGCGTGCGCGCGTGTGTGTGGAAGGAGGCATTGAGGAGCAGTGTGTGGGGTCGTCGACCAGACGGGGTGCTACTAAGTTCAAACTGTGGAGGCTGGCAACCTCCCCCAATCCTTCACACCCAGAGGGTGATCACAGAGTCAATCCTTTTTAGAAAGACTCCCCCTGGTCTTCTCCTCAGTGTCCATGTGTTTACTCTGTGCTCAGTACAGCCTGGAGGAGGATATTTCACTCTTCATTCAGGCTCTGTTGTCAACTCGCCACCACTCGTCATCAACGACTATCATTTATTATATTTTAGATTCCTTATTTTTCTAGGTGTGTCTATTGCACGGGTGACGCTTCAGATGATGACTAGCAGCGATTTTCGTAGAAAAAAAGCTGCTAATAAACTGGGTTGATTAAATGCCAAAGTTATACTTGAAAAAATGTGTCTGTGGCAAAGGTGTGAACCAAGGAAGCATTGGATAATTGTTATGTTAGGCCCATGCCTTGCAGCATCCACTGGTAAAGGCTTTCTGTGACTTGCTCACACTTCCCACTGCAATGTGTGTTATTTTATTCCCATTCTCTTATTTTACACATTTTCTATCTTTTGAGCAGAGAAAGTGTGATGGGTTAAAATAATAATACATATTTGTGCAGCGCCTTTCAAACTAGCAAATGCAAAGTTCTGTTGAGAACATCTCTGAATGAATGGACAATAATAATAGCAATTCCCCTGTGTCCCTCCCCTCAGAGCTGGTGCAGGGTGGCAGTGTCTCCGTGTTCCTGGGGGCCTCCGGAGGCCTCCACTCCCACACACTGCTGTTGGACGAGGAGAAGGGTCGCCTCCTTCTGGGGGCCAGGGATCATATCTATCTCCTTGACCCGGACAACCTCTCCAAAGCCCCCAGACAGGTATAGTACGCTCCTTAACAGCGTTTTAGATCTCATGCCACAAAAAAAAGAAAAGAAGGTTACTATCACAACTACGACCGGCCTTACTCTGATACGGAGTGTGGGGTGGTGGTGGTGGTGGGGGGGAGGAGGAGAAGGGGGAGAAGGGGGGGAAAGTGTGTTTACCTATACTTAAAGATGTTTGGATAAGTCTCAAGACCCCTTGCACCCTCGGCAGAAGGGGAATAGGCAGGATGAGAGCAGACTGGAGGACTCTGTGGACCGTAATATACACACAACGCACAATAATTACTCCCCTCCTCAGACAACCAGACGCACGCTTTTAGAGTTTAGAGTCACTGGAGACGTCTGCACCGGGGGCCCCGGGGGGCCTCGCGCTGCCAACGAAAATCATCGTCGTTACCTTGAATTAGCTCCTCTTTCCAGCGGCCTTGCGTACCTGTCAGAGGTCACTGCCAGGTATTTCTGCGTAATTGGCGCCGCTCTTTACTGGAGAATGCACTCTGTCCTACAGATCTACACCGGGCCCTGCTCACTGTAATGACATGCTGAGAGCTTTTGTTGGCCCCACACACACACACACACACACACACACACACACACACACCACACACACACACACACACACACACACACACACACACACACACACACACACACACACACACACACACACACACACCACTTATAGCAATGCGTATGTATGTACACACGCAAAAAGACACCACCACGCGTGCACCCAAATGCGCTCGCAATGTCAGCAAACAAAGCCACGGATGACCCCGTGTTCAGGTTTGGAGAGCCGCGCTGTGTGTGTTTACGCAGCTGTGGTTTGAACCGACCGCGAGCAGCAAGACGACTTTGTATTTAGCCGATCTTTATCTCGGCACACTGGTCTAACTTTCACTTCCGGCTCTTAAAAGTGTTGCCTTTCTGGTCTCGCCCCCTGGTCACCGATGGGAGAGGAAACCACCGCCGTCAGCTGTTGAAACACGCTGAGCGCTGTCTGCAGATAGTGATGATATAGTAATGGAGACGCAAGCCCACGTATCACCCAGTCACGATGATGTCATTCAAAGTCTTCACCATGAACCGTCTCCATTGTGTAACGTGGAAAGGAAAAGCCACGGTCACATTACATGGTCAATCTGGTGCACAAGTCCGCCTCCCGCTACGCCGTCTCCTGAGCACACCACACTCCCACCGATGCATCAAAGTGCCGTGAATCGCCCTTGCACGGCACGCAAGCCTAGGGGCACCACGGGACCCCCGGCTGTGTTTGCTTGTGTGCCGAGGCTCTGTTGACCCATAAATAGCGATGGTGATGGCTCTCCGTGGTGCGATTTGTAAGGGGGGTTAGGGGGGGGAATGGGGGGTGGGGGGTGGGACGACATGCTAAGCACATAAGCCTGTTATAACACATGTGTGGACATTGAGTCGGTGTGTTCAATGCACATTCCGCCGTATTCACTCTGATGTGCTCTCATACACCCCCCTGAACCAGAGGTGTTCGTACTGCCGGTATTCACAACCCCAGCTAATACCGTGGAGTCACCCCCCCACCCCCCCAAAGCCCTGGGTCTGAGTGTATCCATCACACAGTATGGTGCGGTGTATGTATTTGTGTTTTATAGGCCCGCGTATTGGGCTTACGAGTGCGGCGTGGCTTGTTTTTGTACCCCCAGCCTTTGTTTTTGTCTATTCTCAGATCGTCTGGCCCGCTTCTCTCGACAGAGTCAGGACCTGCAAACTGGCTGGGAAGAATGTCAATGTAAGTTTAAAGAAGGAAAGGAAAGGAAAAGAAAAAAAGACAAACATTTACACAGAAAATAAATGAATCCACTTTTGTTTGTAAATGAAACCCCCCCCCCTCCCCTCCGACTTCCTTTCCACCTTTGACCTCCGAACCCAGCTGGAGTGTGCCAACTTTGTCAGGGTGCTCCACAACTACAACCACACGCATGTCTACGCCTGTGGCACCGGGGCCTTCCACCCCACCTGCGCTTTCATCGAGCTCACCGGACACAGAGAGGTACGGGTTAGTATGTTGCTAAGCCCCGTGACAGCGTCCTGATCTCACCGCACATGGAGAGGTATTCTAGGAGGGCATGGTAGTATGCTGCTAGCCTCGTGAGAGCGTCCTGGTCTTGTGAGTTCGCTTTCTGTTTCTCTATGCAGATCGGTCCGGCCTTAGAAGCTGTTGGAAGTGGATCTCTCCCACTAAAATAATTATTATTATAGGACCGATCAGGGGGAGGGAGTTTCAGTTATTGATGAAGCAAGGTTTCCCCCCCCCCCCCCCCCCATCTGTATAATATATATTTTTTTTAAACAAGGGAAGTGAAGCAATCGGTTGATCAAAGCCCTTTTCATTCGAAATGGACTGAATAACAATGTTTTTTTTCAAATTAGCACGGAAGGCTTCTCTCAGAGGACAATATGTTTTTTGGTTTGCTCCCAATGGCATTTCGGCAAGAGCTCCAGGAGCGCAAGAGCGTCACTTAGTTGTGTAATCTGATTGGTTGACGCACATATGGGGAAATCACATGACTTTACGTCTTCCTAGATGTGATGTTTTAATCGTTGCTTTAATCGTGTGTGTGTGTGTGTGTTTCAGAGCGGTGTGTTCCAGCTGCTCCCCAGCACCCTGGAGTCGGGGAGGTTAAAGTGTCCTTTCGATCCCAGGCAACCATTTACCTCCGTCCTTACAGGTGAAACGATGATGACAGTGAGAGATGCATACCATATGTATGTATTTCATATCGACATCCTGCAAGTATATGCTTGTGCTTGCTTGTATAAATATAGAACAATCTGTGCTGATCTACACTTTTTTTTCAAACATTCTTCTATCGTGATTGAACAAGATGGAAACAATTGCTTGTTTGCACAGCCAAATGGAATATATTAAAATAAATACATGAGTTTGGCTAACTAGTATACACTGTGTGTGTGTGTGTGTGTGTGTGTGTGTGTGTGTGTGTGTGTGTGTGTGTGTGTGTGTGTGTGTGTGTGTGTGTGTGTGTGTGTGTGTGTGTGTGTGTGTGTGTGTGTGTGTGTGTGTGTGTGTGTGTGTGTGTGTGTGTGTGTCCCATGTGTCTGTTTTGAATTAGGTAAGCCAGTCAAATATATACAAGCATGGTTGATCAAAGAAAAATTCAATTAATAATCATACAATATTTAGACACCCAAAAACAAGCTTCAAGTCCCCCCCATGGTTATGTCCCTCATCATTATTGACTCTGGTGAACCTGTTCCAGACCAGTACCTGTACGCAGGTACGGCTTCAGACTTCCTGGGCAAAGACACCAGCTTCACTCGCTCGCTGGGCCCACCACCCGACCAGAACTACATACGCACGGAGATCTCAGAGGACTACTGGATTAACGGTAACCAGACACACCGACACACACACACACACACACACACACACACACACACACACACACACACACACACACACACACACACACACACACACACACACACACACACACACACACACACACACACACACACACACACACACACACACACACACACACACACACACACACACACACACAGCCACACGCACACCACCACACACACAGACCAGGTGAGTTCGGTCACAACTTGTTATTATATTTGGTTTTTCTTCTAAACCTCATATTCCGGAACTCCTGTGTAGCACAAGGGAGTTTCTTGTGAGCCTCTGGGCCTGCGATGCCCTGGACATTCCAGTCGTGTGGAAACAGCCCTCACAGTCATTTAAAAGGGAAAAAAGGGAATTTTTATTGGAATGCCACAGTAGAATAAGTACCCACCGGGGGATTTCCACTCTGATATGAAGACAGATCGGACGGGTGGTGCGTCCCACACGCGCTACCGTTGGCCCGCGCGCCCATTAGTAATACCGATCGTAAAAAACCTCCTAAACGAGTGATGCGGGGGGATGAAGCGCAGGGTTAAAAAACAGGCAATCAAACGCTCCAGTGCTGCCCGGCACTGCGCAGTGGGTTACAGAGATTCCCTTTCTTTTTTTTTTTTTTTTTTCACCCGAGCGAGGGCTAAAAACAATATACGACATGAGAAAACTACAACGCGGGAATACGTGCCCTGCACACACGCGTGCCAGCGCCTTCCATCACGGAGCAGAGCATGCGCCGCTTTACTCTCCTCTGCGTAAACACGCCTGTGCTGACCAGACAGCTTTATTGCCCGTGATGGGCTGCAGAGGATCAACAGTTGTCACCGAGATTTAACTCCTGACACATGGGCTCCACATTTCACACACACCAGCGCACACACACACACACACACACACACACACACACACACACACACACACACACACACACACACACACACGCAGCTTGTGTGACGTATTGGCCCTTGTTTGTGGATTTGTTTTCTGTGCTCATGAGTGTGTGTGTGTGTGTGTGTGTGTGTGTGTGTGTGTGTGTGTGTGTGTGTGTGTGTGTGTGTGTGTGTGTGTGTGTGTGTGTGTGTGTGTGTGTGTGTGTGTGTGTGTGTGTGTGTGTGTGTGTGTGTGTGTGTGTGTGTGTGTGTGTGTGTGTGTGTGTGTGTGTGTGTGTGTGCGCGCGCGCCTGTTTTAAACATTTCGACATTTGAACGCGCGCGCGTGTGTGTTTATTTATGTGCCTGCAGGGGAACTTGTTAACGAAATCTCGGTACGCAATGGCCGTTCCCCCCACCCCGCCCACCCCCATGTGCTTTCCCGGTGACCCAGCGGAGGATCTCTGTTAGCACACATCTTGTACCGGCCAGTACATAAACACCGCAGCCTCAGTCAGGGACACCACCCTGGGGGAAGTCTGGCATGACCAGCCGGGGGATGGTCCCCCCTCCCCCCCCCACAGAGCTGGCTAATGTTGATACAATGTCACCGTAACACTTAGCTCAACGGGCGGCGGACGCCAATGGGGTCACTGTGTGTACGTTTGCCTTTCCGCAAAGATTTATGACACTGGCTTTCTTTCCGAAAGAGGCCATCGGTTTAGTTTTGTTCGAAGAGCGTTTGTGCGTTCAGTCTAAAGTGCTTTGGCGCCAGTTCATCCCGGGCCGTCCCGTCTTCTCATGTCCCTATCTGCAGAGGCCAGCTTCATATCGGCGCATCCCATGGCGGACACCCACAACCCGGACGACGATAAGATCTACTTTTTCTTCCGCGAAGTCTCCCGAGAGGGCAAGGACAAAAGCATTTTGTCCCGGGTGGCTCGTGTCTGCAAGGTGAGTTATCAACATGGAGGAAAAGGACACAAAGTACAATACAGTTGGTGATGATGATGATGATGTTGGTGGTGATGATGATGATGATGATGAGGATCGTGTGGAAAGAAAAAAGGATGGCGAGCGCTAGTGCCATTGCATAGCATCCTTGCTACAGCCATATAGCAGGGATGAGTTTGATCAAGTCTATCAATCTCAACCCTTCTCAAGACCACAGTTTGGATATCAAAGAGGAGGAGGAGGAGGAGTTAGTATAGGACCATCACTAGGGACAAGCATGTGGCAAGCAGGGGAGGGGGGAGGGGGGGGGGGGGAGATGTGGAGGTCGTACATCTGATTGTGCCGCTCCGTGTTGTCTGGGCCACTGCAGTGTTTTACGTGTTTTACGACCCACTGGGTGGAGGGGCTTCCTGTGTTCAGTTCTGTTCTGCTTGTCCGGCAGGGGGTAAACAAAGATTTACTCCAGCGTTATCCTTCATGTAGTGATGGCTCCCCAGTTCTCCCCGGACAGCCATTAAGATGGATACAGTAAGAGTGTATACTCTGGATGTTCCTGCCAACGTGACGGCAATGAATAATAACAAATAATAATTAAAAGAAATAAACAAATGATTCAATTATGATCAAATTAACAAATTAAATGAATGATTCTGATTGCCTTTTATTAAATGATCACAATGATTACCTGCAAGCGGGATTTTTTTTTTTTCTTCCCTGGAAACCATATCATTTGAATTGAATGAAACATTTCACTAATTGTATTCGCTACCAGAATCTGTATGACTGCGGTCCATTGGTCAATTGTACCTTGAGCATGGATACATGGCATCTATTAGAGGACAGAAGTGAAGTCATTAAAAACTATTCCAAGCGGCCGTGCCCGGAAAAAGCATCCAGAGGCCCGTTGCTACATTCTCTACAGTCGGGAAGCTTTCAGAGCCTTTATGACCTGGGAGTAAGTTGCAATGTAGACATTTAAAGAGGTTCCACCGCTACCCTACTTTTGTGTCTGTCTCTCTCTCTCTCACTCTCTCTCTCACTCTCTCTCTCTCTCTCTCTCTCTCTCTCTCTCCCTCCCTCCCTCCCTCCCTCCCTCCCTCCCTCCCTCGCTCGCTCGCTCGCTCTCTCTCCCGCTCTCCCTCTCTCCCTCTCTCCCTCTCTCTCTCTCTCTCTCTCTCGGTCACTTTGAGACGTTCCTCTCAACGAGGATAGCAGGACTTGGACGTGGATCTTTTGAAGCTCCCCCATCATGTGGAAACGAGGCCCGTTAAGTGCTTTGTGGGTTTGCTTTTCCCCCGGCGCACGCTTTGCTCTCGTTGACCCTTAAGGGTCCACTCCCTTCCCTTCTGTAGTCGGGTTAGTCCACCTGTCCCCTGTTAATAAGGAGCTTTCCGTCTCTCCGGCGAGACAAAGCCGTTTGCTGAAGTGCTCTTGCCCCCCATCAAAGGTGGCCCCCTTCAAACAAGCCATTCACATGCAAACCACACCAAACGCATTTTTAATGGGCACTTGTTTGATGTTGGAGTTCCCTTTCATTAAATCTGTTCACATTATTATCATTTGATATCTGTCCGTCTTCTATCCCCGTTCCGTTTCATTCTGTCTGTTTCATTCTGCGGTTCATCGTTTTCAGTGTATGTGCGTTAACGAGATGTTTTGCGATGCTTGCTATTTAAATCAATTCCATCTTCATTCCGTCTTTTGTGATTTCAGTCCTGAACGTTAGACGGTCGGTCTGGAATGGTTTGTGAAACTTGTCCATTACACTAACCGGAGGGTCACAGCGGGTGTGTTGTGTCAGGGTAATCGCTCTGTGAATTACCATTGCCATTAGGCCGGCGAGACTGGGGAGCAGTTACACACTGGGTATGTTGTTGTTTTTTGTGTTGTAGAATGACGTGGGCGGTCTGAGGAGCCTGACCAATAAATGGACGACCTTCCTCAAAGCCCGACTGGTGTGCTCCATTCCTGGGCCGGACGGAGTAGACACCCACTTTGATGAGCTCCGTAAGTCACGCACACAAAGGAGATCCAAAGACTCCAAACCACATGCAATGACACATGCACCAAAACGCAGTAGTCCCGAGCAGCCGTCAGGATGACATCACTGCCCATAGGTCGAGAGTTCATTCATGTTTCCCACCGGCAACGCCCACAATCGTCCAATTCTCCAATCGCAAATACCCACTCCAAACTTCATCAAAATTCAGGATCCACCAGTCTGACATTGTGGCCAACTTCTTGTTAAACATAAGCCCTGAGTCTGGAGGAGGATTTCCCAGTCAGGGGTTCTCCTGGAGTTGGCGGTCTCAGCAAAGCTAAGGCCGACGCTGCAAACTTGACTGACCTTGAGTGGTGTATATATTTTGTAAATAATCACAGAAAATATAAACGCTGTTATTTAAATTGTTATATGGTTTTGGTTGTTGTGGGCGTCCGGGACTTTGGAGTTGTCTTTGGTTTATGTTTGTGAAACTATGTTGAACTGAACTGACTTGGAACGGATTTGGAACTTTTTACTGGGTGGATTAAATTCTGAGACTGTGGGACGAGACACACACACACTCTCATGCTTGAATCCTCTGTTGTATTGGTCTCTAGCTCTCCATCCTCTAGCTCTCCATCCTCTAGCTCTCCATCCTCTAGCTCTCCATCCTCTAGCTCTCCATCCTCTAGCTCTCCATCCTCTAGCTCTCCATCCTCTAGCTCTCCATCCTCTAGCTCTCCATCCTCTAGCTCTCCATCCTCTAGCTCTCCATCCTCTAGCTCTCCATCCTCTAGCTCTCCATCCTCTAGCTCTCCATCCTCTAGCTCTCCATCCTCTAGCTCTCCATCCTCTAGCTCTCCATCCTCTAGCTCTCCATCCTCTAGCTCTCCATCCTCTAGCTCTCCATCCTCTAGCTCTCCATCCTCTAGCTCTCCATCCTCTAGCTCTCCATCCTCTAGCTCTCCAGCCTCTAGCTCAGTGTTTTCAACCTTTTTTTGAGCCAAGGCACATTTTTTAAATAAAATAAAATCCTTCGGCACACCACCAACCAATAAGTGTGACTATTTAGAGCAATAAAAGTAACTATTCTGAAATGCATTGCAGAAATATATTTAAGACCTGATAAAGTATCATAAATTGATAACTATTATATATATATATATATATATATATATATATATATATATATATATATATAATTGACTGATCAAATCAACCAATAACATCTCATCATCTCACGTGACGCTACTCAACCAATCAAATGGCTGCAGTGAGCGAGTACACACACACACACACACACACACACACATTTCTTAAAATAGAAAGGTAGACAGAAAATCCTCCATGTTCGTTCTTTCCACTGGCAGTTCAAACTCAGTATGTCTCCTAGTATATTTGTTCCGTGGGCGATTATTAAAACCATTAATGTGAAGCGGCACTACGAGATAAAACACATCTTTTGAGAAATCATAACCACCCAAAATTAAATAAAACAATCCAGCAGCCCAATATGATCACTCTTACCGCTTTTGGCAGTGCTGCACACATATAGCATTTTTTTGGGCACCAAGAAAAGTCCTGTACTGTATTTTGCGTCATCTGATCGGTTTTTCTGATCAGCCGTTATTGAGTGCGCCGATCGATCGGAGCATCCCTACAAAATTCAACATATAAGTCACTTACGGAGTATAAGTCGCAGGACCAGCTCAAAAAAGCGCAACTTATAGTCCGGAAAATACGGTATTTAATAACTCTCCCCCGTTACATTGCAGGCACAGACGCACAACCATGGCAAAGTATTTGCAGGAACTAAATAATATTTTTTGGACTAATTAAGTGAAATTGGATAATTTCCCACGGCACACCTGACGATCTCTTGCGGCACACTATTGGTTGAAAATCACTGCTCTAGCTTACATAGCTCACCTGTACACCAGCCAGCTTTCAGTTTCAGACTTACTGGAAAAATTATTTACCTGGGGCACAATTTATCAGGGCCGTGGTGTCCTATATCTCCCATCCACCTGTCAAACAGTCCCATCAGCCCTGTAACCGCACCAACAGTCTAACTGGTCTTTCCTGACCTTTCCTGGAGAAATCCAAAAAGTGAAGGACCTGTTAAACATTTTGGTAATGTGCTTTGAATTGTGTATTTTTCTATGTAGAGGACATCTTCATGCTTCCCACCAGAGATGATAAGAACCCAGTGGTGTATGGAGTATTCACCACCTCCAGGTGAGTTCACCCCCTCACTCGATCTGACACCAGGGACCTTTCATCTGCCCGATCTGCCTCACACCACCCAGCCACGCACTCACACCGTCTCCCTTCCCTCGCTCTCTCCTCTCAAGCTCCATCTTCCGTGGCTCGGCGGTGTGTGTGTACAGCATGGCGGACATCCGGGCCGTGTTCAACGGGCCCTACGCCCACAAGGAGGGCCCGGACCACCGCTGGGTGGAGTACGAGGGCAGGATACCCTACCCCCGCCCTGGGACGGTGCGTGTTACAAAACAGAGCGGGAGACAGGCGGGCAGACAAACAGGCATTCAAAAAATAATAATCCCAAAAAATAAAGATAATCAAGTATTTAATGCCGTATCGTGCCTTAAGCTCGTACACATCTTTCTGATGTTTTTATCTACAGTATATCAAATAAAAGATATCTGTATAAATAAAGCAGCACTATATGAATTAAATCTTAATTGGCTAATAAAAGTCATTCGGCAGTGCCATACCATACATACATATTTATGTATTTAATTAATTGGAGAAAAACTGCCCTGTATTTTTTATATGCCATGCATCCTACTGCTACAGTTCTGAAATGTGCCAGCAGAGGGCGATGTTCCCCATGGTCGTCAAGTGAAAATATTTTAAATATCAATGACTTGGATTTTGAACAGAATAAGCCGACCATTGTAATGATGCATGAAAGCAAATAAAAATAAAATAAAAATAAAAAAACGCCATCAGTAGCTAAAAGCAAAAATGATAAATCTGCATACACTTATACTGATATGTGAGAACCCCACTTCTTTCCTCCCGGCACCTCTAGTGTCCCAGCAAGACCTACGACTCCAAGATCAAGAGCACCAAGGACTTCCCCGACGAGGTGGTCAGCTTCGTGCGCTTCCACCCCCTGATGCACCGCTCCGTGCTGCCCGTGGCCGGCCGGCCCGTCTTCACGCTGGTGCGCGCCGACTACACGCTCACCCAGATCGTGGTGGATCGCGTGGCGGCCGAGGACGGACCGTACGAGGTCATGTTCCTCGGAACGGGTGAGGCAGACGCAGCACGCAACGCAACGTGCGCACACACACCACGTGCACACACACACACACAACGTGCACACACACGCAACGTGCACACACACGCCACGTGCACACACACGCCACGTGCACACACGCAACGTGCACACGCACACACGCAAGCACACACACACCTACACACACACACACACACACACACACACACACACACACACACACCACACACACACACACACACACACACACACACACACACACACACACACACACACACACACACCTACCTACACACCTACCTACACAAACACATTCTCTTACTTACCTACCTACACACGCACATACACTTACGCAAACATAATTGCAATTTGAATTAACTTTGCAAAGTTTGGACATTTTTGTTTTAAGGGTTAGGATTTTTGCAATTCCAGGGTTACGGGTTAGGGTTGCAATTCCAAAAGGTACCAGCAGAGTACACTAGATTACCATTCATGTTTGTGTGTGTGTTTCCCCTGGTGGTTAAAGGGAAGTGTAGGATGTGTAAAGCCTTTTTTACCAGCAACATGTTTATCTTTTCATTACCGATCACTACAATCCTGTTGTTGTTGTTTTATCCGAAACGGGAGCGATTCTCCAGTGGAATCGTAACATTGGTCCAAGGCAGGATTTACCTACCTATTTTTTTTTATAATTATTTTTATTTAATTCAAATGAGTATTGCGTGTAGAGGGTGGCCTGTGACAAACAAAACTAAGTTAGAAAACAGGCTGACTGCTTAAAGGTTTGACTGCATTATTAATTTGACACACATGAAATATGCATGCTTTGTGGCTGTGTTTGCGCTGCGGACTTCTCAGATGCGTCTGTCTGGGATGCTTGGTCGGATGCTCCTCTTGTGTGTCTCACTGTGGTCCTGTGTGTCTCAGATGCTGGTTCGGTGCTGAAGGTGGTGAGCATCCCTCAGGAGAATTGGTCCACGGAGGAGGTGGTGCTGGAGGAGCTCCAAGTGTTCCAGGTGCTGTAATGAGACATTCACACACACACGCGCGCACACACACACACACACACACACCATGCCTCTCACACACCTACACGTCTCACACATACATACACACGGCTCACACAGACAAGCAAACACACACACACACACGTCTCATTCATACGAGCAACAACAGACATACACACACACGTCTCACACAGTTGAGCAATGACACACACACACACACACACACACACACACACACACACACCATGCCTCTCACACACCTACACGTCTCACACATACATACACACATGGCTCACACAGACAAGCAAACACACACACACACATGTCTCATTGATACGAGCAACAACAGACATACACACACACGTCTCACACAGTTGAGCAATGACACACGCACACACACACACACACACACATTTCTCTAGTCATCATCATCATGTGGTCTGATTGACGGAGACAGCTGCTCAACAGTGCTGTGAATCCTCATCAAACACTCAAATATTCATGCCTTTTCTCCCAAGAAGAAGAAGAAGAAGAAGAAGAAAAAACGGTCCGTCTGTTTCTCTGTGGACTGTTCATCAACAGCCTCATCCGTCTTGTTCAGTGGTGCAGGGCCCTGCTCCACCTCCAGTAGAGGACCCTACTCTACCTCCAGTAGAGAACTCTGCTCTGCCTCCAGTAGAGGACCCTGCGGTACCTCCAGTAGAGGACCCCGCTATACCTCCAGTAGAGGACCCTGCTGTACCTCCAGTAGAAAGCCCTGCCGTACCTCCAGTAGAGGGCTCTGCTGTACCTCCAGTAGAGGGCTCTGCTGTACCTCCAGTAGAGGACCCTGCCGTACCTCCAGTAGAGGGCTCTGCTGTACCTCCAGTAGAGCTAACTGATGTTTATTGGCTGTCGAGGTAATGGGTTTGTGTTTGTTTTGTGTTTACTTTCCTAGGTTCCAACTCCCATCCTGAGTATGGAGATGTCATTCAAACAGGTTAGACTTCACAGACTTCACACACACACACACTCTCACTCTGTTATGTATGTACTGTGTGTCGTACAGATCATACACACATTTTACCGGGTCCATTCATGATGTTTTTCTCCAGTTTCTCCTGCTCCTTTTTTCGACCCCCCCCCCCCCCCCCTCCACTCATTATGTGAGGGTCATGGGCCTCAGTAGACTCTTCACGTCCAATCACTCGCTCCCTTCATCTTCGGCCGTGTGTGTGGTGTGGTGAGGCCGCCTTTGAGACCCTTTTGCTGGTGTGTGTGTGTGTGTGTATGTGGATGTTTTGTTGCCCCCACAATCTTCTCCTCTGCCCACTGTGTTTTTTTGGATGTTTTTATGGAAGTTTTGTTTTGGAATCTGCAGCTGAAGACGAGTCGCAGCAGAGTTGAGCAAAAAAATGCCCTTTGCTGTAAAAAAAAGAGAAAATTCCTCCAGCTCTTTACTTATTTAAAAGTCCTCTTAATGGTTCCCAGGACTGTTTTGGTGGGGGCAGTGTTTGTTGACGGCTCCTGTCACGGACAGAGGCAACATTGGCAACGATACATGTTACTTTTTGAACCACTTGGTGTCTGTGTGTGTGTCTCTGTGTGTGTGTCCGGTGTGTGTGTGTGTGTGTGTGTGTGTGTGAGAGAGAGAGAGAAGCCGTCTCTGTGTCCTGTTGCCTGCGGGATGTTTTCCCCAGATAGTGGTGTAAAGGGATGAACCCATCGTCAAAACAGTATCAATACCAGCATTTATTTATATATTTTTATTAAATTTTTTTAGAAGGATGAAATGGGCTCCATTGTTGCGTCTTTCACCCCAAGCGGCGTGCGACAACAAACCAAACGGTGATTTAGTAGTATTGAGTTCCCATTCATCAGAGTTGGTGCCTGCGTGTGTGTGTAAAGAGACGAACCCAATGTCAAAACAGTATCAATATCAACATTTAGCTATCTTTTTATTTTGGGTATAAAATGGGCCCCATTGTTGTGTCTTTTCCCCAAGCCAGTGACAACAAACTAAATGATGATTTAGTGGTATTGAGTTCCCGTTCATCCAAGGTGTGTGTGTGTGTGTGTGTGTGTGTGTGTGTGTGTGTGTGTGTGTGTGTGTGTGTGTGTGTGTGTGTGTGTGTGTGTGTGTGTGTGTGTGTGTGTGTGTGGTGTGTGTGTGTGTGTGTGTGTGTGTGTGTGTGTGTGTGTGTGTGTGTGTGTGTGTGTCCGTCCGTGTCCACAGCAACAGCTGTACGTGGGCTCCAGCGAGGGTCTGGCGCAGGTGTCCCTCAGCAGGTGCCCACTGTACGGCCAGGCCTGCTCCGAGTGCTGCCTGGCCCGGGACCCCTACTGTGCCTGGGACGGACACGCCTGCTCCCGCTACGTCCCCACCTCCAAGAGGTAAGCAGCCCCATTCTACATGGTAATAATAAAGTGTGGTCATTGCACTGGAGTTGTCTCAAACCCCTTCTGATGTGGACACATGGTGGCTTCCCCATGTGCTATAGTGATACCACTACTACTACTAATAATAATAATAATAATAATAATAAAAATGATATATAATAATATTTTTATATTTAAATTATATTTAATTATTATTTTTAATTTTAATTCTTGAATGCCTTTTGTGCCTGGTCAAAAAGAAGCTGCCATCCATTTTGCATTAATAAAGGGGCGGCAGTAGCTTAGTCTGTTAGGACTGAGGCTTGGGGAAGCAGAAGGTCGCTAGTTCAAGTCCCCGAAAACACCTGGGCTCTGCCGGGGTGCCCTTGAGCAAGGCACCAGACCCCCTACACTGCTCCCTGGGGTGCTGTATATAAAACAGCTGCCCACTGCTCCTAATACCAGGATGAGTTAAAGGCAGATAAAAACAGATTTCACTGTGTGTGTGTGTGAACATGTATGTGACCAATAAAGAGGATTCAAAGAGGATTTAGATTGATTATCACTCTATTTTGGTATATTGACATGCAGATTTATAATAACAAGCCTGATTTGCATTGTGTGTGTTTGTGTGTGCGTGTTTGGGGCACTAGTGGTGGCGGTGTGGTATTCTAGGTCTGCTCGAAAGGAGGGAGGACAGACCTCTCTTACCGCACATGTTTTCTATTTCCGTCCTGTTTACCAATTCCCATTTTCTCAGGGTTGTATAACCAGAGTCCAGGCATTGATTATCATGAGCAATGCAACTGACTGACGTGTCACATCTCTAGAGGGCTTGTCTTGACACAATGCAAAGTGTGTGCGTGCGTCTGTGTGTGTGTGTGTGCGTGCGTGCATGCACTTGTGTATGTGTGTCTGAGTGTGTGTGTGTGCGTGTGCTTGCGGGCACTTCTGAGTGTGTTCGTGCGTGTGTGTGCGTGTGCGTGCGTGCACTTGTGTGTGTCTTTGTGTGTTTGTACGTGTACGTGAGAATCTAGGCTACATGCCGTGGCGGATTCTATAAGCGCCATTATGCAGTGTTTAGAGAGGGTCTACTTCTAGCCCAGTGGGTCCTTTGAAAGCTGATCTCAGGAGTGTCAGTAAGCATCGGCATCACATGACCGGCCGGCCGACGCCGTTTGTGACAAACTAGAGAGCCGAACCAAAGGTGTCGTAATAATAATAATAATAATAATACTATACTACAATGGCGCTTACATATTCCCACATTTTCCCTTTTTTGGTTTCATGTTTTGTACCTGTTGTTATCGGTGTGTGTGTGTGTATATGGTACCACCACATTCGGCCGCTGCTGAAACGTGTTGGCGTGGAACAAAATTGGTGGGATGTCGATGCGAGGCAGCGGGGCATAAATCATGGTTTAAAATAACCACTGTTAACAACTGGGGAGAGTTTAGTGCCTGCGGGCCCTCTCTCTCTCTCTCTGTCTCTGTCAGCCTTGTGACAGCCCGGTAACCCTGCTGACCTCTGAACCCCCAAATCCCCTCTCCTTCCGGTGCTGCGGAACACATCTCCAGACGGGCCAGGAGGCAGGACATTAAGCACGGCGACCCGGCCGGCCAGTGTTGGGACACAGAAGACGGTACGTTGTTCATATAAATATATATATATATATATACCCACACACACACACACACACACACACACACACACACACACACATACAGG
>CM051010.1:16262124-16279624 GCA_027704905.1 Muraenolepis orangiensis | reverse complement strand
CTCTCCTGTGTCGCCCTGCCCTGTAGGTGAGACCAGACGAGCGCGTGGTCCTCACGGACCGAGGCCTCCTCATCCGGTCGCTGCACCCGTCGGACGCCGGCGTGTACGCCTGCGTGGCCGAGGAGCGCGCCCACTTCACGCGCACCCTCTTGCGGCTGACTCTGCGCCTGGTGCCCGCACACGGGCACCTGGACGGACGGCCCAGACCGGCCGAGGACCCCCCCATGGCGGCGGGGGCGGCGGCGGCGGCTGAGTCTCGCCAGCGCTACAAGGACTACCTCCGGGTGATGAGCTCGCCCGTGGGCTCCCTGGAGGAGTACTGCGCCTCGCTGCTGGAGAAGAAGCAGCCAATCAGGGCGCGGGGGCGGGGCGTGTCGGCGGGGAAATGGAAGCACATGCAGGAACTGAAGAAGAGCAGAAACAGGAGGCACCACCTAAAGGAGGGTGAGAAGGTGACGAGGGAGGCGGTGGAGAGGAGGAGGAAGAGGAGATGATGATGATGATGATGATGATGATGTGGTCCTTTGACTGTATTATGTGAATGTCTCGGAACAGCTGAAAACCCAGTGAAACAAAGAACTGAATACAATAGTGCACACGAAGAGAGAAAGAAAATCTAAAGGCTTTGGAGCACTCCCTGTCCATCAAACCGGAGACAACGGCGACAACGTTTAAAGTATTTAATACCTTCTTTTAATAATTCATAAGTACTTTCAGCGTGACGGATGACGCCTTCCCTCCGATGGCACTGAACTAAGTGAATCTTGACACAGTGGTTTATTATTTTTAAACATTCTCTAAAACGAGAGTCTACAAAACGATCGTATGGTGACAGTGTGGAAGACCGTTATTTAGATATGTGAGACGCATTCTTGTTGAATATCTATTTGTAAATACTGATAGAACTTGTACAGGAGACGCAGCATGCTCAATGTAGGCCCAGTGGGAACAATATTGGACTTTTGTATGACTATCATGATTATTTTGTGTTTGTGTGTGTGTAAACTAAATGATATTTTTTATAAAAACGGTTGCAGTGTTGTTGAGTCTTGCTAGTTTCTTTGTATCCGTTTTTAAAAGTTTTTTTATTTTCTTGTGTCTTATTGTCCTGACTGTGAAATAACTATTGTTTTTTTTAAAGTGAAAACCAAAAAAACATGAAGCAAAAATACAATGTCTGACAATTCATTACTCTAAAATAACAAGAAATAAACTGCAACACTAACTACTAACTTAACTCACCAACGCAGGACACACTGCAAGAGACACATGGGCTAGCGTGGTCGTTTCTGAGAGTGGACATGATGTGCGTTTTGGAAGCCTGGTGGTCACATTACATTACATTACATTACAGTCATTAAGCAGACGCTTTTATCCAAAGTGACTTACAATAGTGTGTTTCAACTAAGGAAGGTGAGAGAACAACTGGTCACCAGAAGTCAAAAGTGCATTTAGTTCCTAACAAGTCTCTTAGAACTGAACCAGTCCTCAGGTAGAAGTACAATAAGTTGGGTCAAACACTGACCTACCTCTGCATGGTGCTTCCATCAGGGATGTCATGTCAACGGTCGATACGACGAGGATCTCTCCAGGAGTGTCTCCTTCAAGGAAAATGGAACTTGAAAAAAGTCTGGTGGTCGTAGTTCATAGATTTGTAAAAACCCACTGCAGCTGCGCTGTAGGAGAACCCCGAGATGGGCGAGCGCGAGAGCAAGTCAAGTTCACCGGTTCCTCTAAATCTATGTTCTATGTTCATCCGGCTTGGTCTCGCAAGGCAAAGGATGAATATTTCAGACTGCATTGTTTTATTTATCAGGAACCATGCACAGTACACACGACACTTAACCCAAATAACAAAACACACTACTAAAAAACACAGCTACAGCGCCTCATCGTCCATCTGTCTCTGACCTGTGTACCCATCGGTCTAAAATCTATTTTGGTTTATTGGTGATCGATTAATTGTGTGTGTGTGTGTGTGTGTGTGTGTGTGTGTGTGTGTGTGTGTGTGTGTGTGTGTGTGTGTGTGTGTGTGTGTGTGTGTGTGTGTGTGTGTGTGTGTGTGTGTGTGTGTGTGTGTGTGTGTGTGTGTGTGTGTGTGTGTGTGTGTGTGTGTGTGTGTGTGTGTGTGTGTGTAAAAAAGAGAGTTCAACCAGGCCACCATATTCTCCTTAGCCTCACTCTTGTGCATCCATGTGTGCAGCACCAGCCTGTTTGTGTGTATGTCAGCCGAAGTTCCTGCGCATGCATGCATGGCACAGGGTTAATCCAGTTTAAATCTGCACCAGACAGCCCCCCCCCTCCCCCCTCCCCCTTCTACAACACCCCTGCACTGATCGGCAATACAACACAAAACTCACTTTATTCACGGCGTGTCTCACTGACCTGGCCCACACACTGCTTGTATTAAAGATTGGACCCACAAGCCTCTTTTTGAGAGGACTAGACAAATTTCTGAAATAAACTATATGTACAGTATTTTCAACCACGACCTCCTTGAAATTACCGCTTCAAACAGGAGCGTGCGCTACGACACGGACACGGACGACTCTCTCTCTCTCTCTCTCTCTCTCTCTCTCTCTCTCTCGCCTTCCCCCCCTGGCGTCTCACCCCCCCCTTCTGGGTGGGTGACGCAAGCATTGCACCTGAAGCCGCCCCCCATTGCAGCAGAAGAAACACATATACTACATTCACACGCAACCCCCGTATCCTCTCTTAATGGCGTTACGAGCCGGTGGTGGTGGTGGTGCACAGTGCTTTGCTCATGAGGGTGCCGCTCTGCTGCAGGCAGGTGTAGGTCTGAGTCATGTGCAGACGGTCTGTGCCCCCCTACCCCCCCATTCTGGGAACCCAATAAGGCCCAACTCAACTCAACTGTGTGTTTAGGAACCAAGGTCAACAGGAGCTTCCTTCTGGGCCCAGTAGGAGGTGAGAGCTGGAGGAGACATGCTTTTGATCTGATGAGTAGTAATGAGCAGAATGGCATGACAATGCCCCCCCCCCCCCCCCCCGGGTCTTTGAAGGGAAACTGAGGGCATGCATCACAGACAGAGGCACACGTGTGTTAGTGAGCACTTCAGCATTCCATTTTGGTAGTTTGAACACTCATACTCGCAACCGAACAACTCATCGGTTTCCTAAAATTCATGAATATTTTTCAAGATTCAAGAATTGTATCGGCCATTTGCAGCAAGTACAATGGAATGCTTACTCCCCATTCCCCTCCCACAGTGAACAATTGTAGAACACAATACTATAATAATACTATGCACAGTCAAATCAAAAAATAGTGTGCAGTAGTGCAGCATCATGCATACAGTGAAGTTCAGTGCAGAAAAGTGCAGTGAATGAGAGATAGTATGACAGTGTAATGTTAATGACATAGTTATGATAGTGGCAGCACTCCTCTAGCCGTTCAGGTAGTTCTTAAGGCAATTGATTTAGAGTATTATATATATATACTGTATATCCATATATAATCTCAGGGTATATAACATCACAGCTGTGTATCTTATGTTGAGGTAAAAGACTCAAGCATAAAGTCACAGTTTTTTGAAAAATTGACAGCAGCTGTATTCCCCCCCCCCCCCGTGCCCCCCCCCCCCCCACCCACACAACCCAAGCGGTAAATAACAGGAAAAAAAAGAAAAAAGAATTGAGATGTCACATGACAGCCAGGAGCCCGGGTGGGTGGGGTGGTGGGGTGAGGTGTGGGGGGGGGGCTCTATATTACAGGGTAAATTACGACCGCCGCGGACGCGTCTGTGTTAGCCCGGGCGTTGACAGTGAACTAGTGAAGACAGCGTATGTCTGTGTTTGTGTGTGTGTGTGTGTGTGTGTGTGTGTGTGTGTGTGTGTGTGTGTGTCGGGGGACCTGTCTGGACCCGGTGGATATTATAGACAGCTGCCCCGGAGGCGTCGGTTGGGGGAGGGGCGGGGGAGCGAGGAGGATGGAGGGGTGTTGGGGGCCTGTTGGATTTATGGTTCGGTATGAGCGAAGAACAGTTGTTCCTCCCGGTGTAATGACTACCTGCACGCTCTCTCTCTCTCTCTCTCTCTCTCTCTCTCTCTCTCTCTCTCTCTCTCTCTCTCTCTCTCTCTCTCTCTCTCTCTTTCTCTCTTTCCCTCTCTCCTGATTCACTGACTTGACGTACGCCGTCTCTCTTCGCGTTGAGGAGGATGTGTGTGTGTCAGGACAAGCTGCAGGATGTAGAGGCGATCGCTCAATCACTCACACACACACACACACACACACACACACACACACACACACACACACACACACACACACACACACACACACACGTGATAAAGAGAGTAATGCAGACAGGTGGTGCGCTGTCTGCACCACCAACAACGTAAGTGTATGCACACATGCACGACGATCGCAGATGAACAAATGAACAGACACACACACACACACACACACACACACACACACACACACACACACACACACACACACACACACACACACACACACACACTTCGTCCTTGTATATCTTTCATCTGTATTTCATCATTATTTTACAGCATTATTTATAGCCACAGGTCCTAAAAACCATTTTTCTTGTCAAAGCAGTGTTCCACCTTTTGCATATCTTAAAATCCCCTTCCCCACCGTCAAACACATTGTTTGTGAGCCTTCCTTGGTCCGTGGTCTGTTTGTTTATTTTAAGCCTGCTCGATACAAGTGAATGAATCAGATTCAGAATGCCTTTATTGTTATTGTACGAAATTGTCTAAATTTAATAAACAAAATTGAATACAGGGTCAAACTGGCACAACGAACGGACACCAACATTTTGGTGGAATCAACTTTTTGCATGCAGGGCCTAGTTGATGGTGGTGAATTGAAAGCAAAATATTCCAAAATAGATGTTTGCCTTATATTGTTCTTCTGATGTTCTCATTGTCTGATCATGTGGCTCATGAGGGCCCCAGAGGAAGTCGGTTGTTTCCCAAGCGTCTGATGCGGAGGCCTTACGATGCTCAACCCCAACCTCAAACCTGTGAGGTCAAAGCTGTGTCGAGGGGGCGGGTGTCGGGTACCACAAAGGGTGTCGTGCTTCTACACACAGGTCCGGTTTCCCCCCCCTGGACGTCTGATCATCATCAGGCCCCATGTTCCTCTCTCATTAGAGGTCAAAGGGGGTCACAGAGAGCGTTTCCTTGGAGGGTGGTTGGGGTGATGGTGTGGGCAGAGGGGGGAGGTGGGGTTCGGATCCAGTCTCTCCCAAGGATCAAAACGACGTCTGATTGGCCGAGGCATAACGAGGCGCCACTACTGCCATTATGGTGTCAAGCAAGTCGGGGGGAGGGGGGGGGGGGGGGGGGGGGGTGATGGAGCAGGCAGGGCAGGGTAATACTTGTGATCTTTGGGAGCGAACCAAAACACACGCAGGAGTTACATGTTAATACACGCGTGCGTGTGTGTGTGTGTGCTAAAATAACAACCGTTGAATATTGATGTGAATCGTGTGTGTCGTCACTAGAGTCTCACGACCGTACATTCCCAAGAGCGACACTCGAAACATGAGCTTGCGGTCATGTATAAATATAGCTATCTTTAAAAATAACAATTTTAACATGTCCCAGCATATATATATATATACGTCATAGGTTTTTTTTCAGACCCCTCTATATATTTTTTCAATAAAATGCTGTTCCACTTTATCCCAGGCCTATCAATATATTTATAATGCCTTATTCACTGCTTAATAAATCCAGCTTTGATGTTTAGTTATAAGCCATGTGGACATAATTCAAATCAATGCATCCGGCTCTAAGTTTAACATTGTACCATGGGGGACCCTGGTGTGTGGCAGGATGAACAATGATTCTGAGGCCCGGGTCTATCTAGGATGTGGACGACCTGGATGACGCTCCCCGAGGAGCAAACACACTGACTTGAAGGGGGAAACGTGGGGATAAGGTGTTGGCAAGAATTTGTTTCTGCATTAATCATTTTTGCGGACCCCCTGCAATACCTCTACGGACCCCCAGGGGGTTGCGGCACCCTGGTTAAAGACCACTGGACTAGACTACTTGTTGTGATTTCCAGAAATTAGGAATTAATCTTTCTTAAATATGTTTATTTATGTTATGCTTTTCCCGCAATTTTGTTCACTTAACAAAAGTATTTAACTATTACAGTACATTTACACTAATGTTGCATTGTTGAAGTCAAGGACTTTTTCGATTGAACGGACTGTAATAAAAAGTCTGCAGCTGTCGAAAAGGTATTACTTTAGAAGGCATTCGGCTATAAATGTGATATATTTTCCAGGGGCGGAGCCAGGTCATTTTCAGGGGGGTGGCACAGGGGTGACAACAGTTAACTTAGGGGGGCCAGCTAAAAGTGACCCCAAAAAAATTGCCGTAAAAAATTAAGGCCGCCACCGACGTCTCACATCAACATTTAGACTACTAAGTGGAAATAGTTACTTTTCTTAAATTGTACAGTTACACACCTTTTTTTGGTTTTGTGCATCCATTGCCTGCAGTAAGGATGTATTGTTCTCGACACCCCTCTTATACTCTGTCCATCCCACCATGGCGTTTATATGGTGCTCTGCCTTGGAATGCAGATGGAATCCTCCATCTTTATACGTGGCCTTTTTCCAATTTGAAAAACCAGTACCGGAGGAGAATGTTGTCTCAGGAGCAGAGGGAAGAGAAAAATGTCTGCACACAAAACAATGTGCTGTATCCTTGCATTGGGAATACTCAAGCCAAGTGTACTCTTTGTACCAGGAGGCGTTAAAGGCTCTCGTCCTACCCTGTCCACGCTGAGAGCGAGGGAAGGTGTTCAGGATGGGTTGTGCAGGGCCCGCAGCTCTTGTTTGAGAAATGTCTGGAAATAAAAAAAGTTTCAAAATGAGTCTGTGGAAACTTATCCTCATAGTCAATGCTGAAATTGTCTAAGACTAGGTCATTGTTAAGCAATGACACATTTTCACCCAAAATGTACTAAAAGACAAATGCATTCCAGCAAGCAAGCAATACAAAAAAGCAATTCACATATCACTACATGGTGGGTTAAAAACATTTTGAGTTGATTAATACTCTACCTTGGGGACCTTTAGGTGCAGCAAATGTAGGCAATGGTTGAACTGGGGGGTTCCTGGTACAGCTGCTGCTGCTGCTGCTGTCCGATTCTACATCGTCACTAGACCCTAATGTGGTCTCCTCCCTGGATGCATCTAAAAGTATTGATTGACATAGTTAACACTTCAATAACTATAAACTATTAAAATTCATTAAAATTATATATATTTTTTTACAATACAGCATACGGTGCAGTTGTTTAACAAAAACATACTATTAAAACCTGCACAGTGCACAATGGCATCAGTTTAATTTAGTAATTAAAAGTAGGTCATTTTGTCACTTCATTCACTGAACAGCTGTAAAATCCTGCAGAATAACAAATGATATATGTGATATAAATATGACTACAATACATTTCTTCATATCTGTATTTTCACCTGGAGGTCCTTGGGTGCTGGTCTGCCCCTGGGGGTTTTGCTCACTAGATGGCATTCAGGCAGACCCTGACCACTGCTGTCCACAGTGCTCTCAGCCTGACCTGCGTCATCCGTGGTCTTCTTTATGAAGAAATCTTGAATGTCTCTTCTTCGTTTCATTGTGACTTCTACCATGAGAACAATTACAAACAAAGTACCTTCATTTAAATGTTGCATTAACGTAGAACAAACACAAGAAACAAAGAGAAAGCTAGCAGCTAATGTGTAACATACATAATTGCATGTATGTGTAACATACATAATACATACATGCAATTCTCAGGCTCACAAATAAAGAGGTGGCTGTGACTACCCGATCTGCTCGGCAGCATTACCGGCTCGGGGTGAAAGGTCAAACAGTGATAACAGTGATATCCCAGGGGTAAAAACGAATTATTATGGGGTAAAAACGAATTATTATGTGAGGTTAACACAACGCGTTTGTAAACAAGCCTATCCATGCATGTCCCATTGCTTTGTTTGTTCAGAGTCAAACGAACGAATTATTATGTGAGGTACAACGCGTTTGTAAACAAGCCTCCATGCATGTCTCGGTTAATTACCAGGAATATTTTATTAGCATTAATGGCTTTTTTTTACTTACCATCCATGATAAAAGGTTGTCTTGGGTGGACGATTGGCTGACTAGCTAACATTTCAGAGCTAGCATCAAAACACTAGTCTATTACATTACTGTACTGTTATAAACTGTTTAATAACAGTTTCCAATGCAAACAGAACCAAATTAATTGTAACAGTAGTTTGAAAAACATTAGTGTAACATACATAATACATACATGCAATTTTAACCTAGTAATAGACGTGTGTTGTGTTGTTTGTACCTGCCTGGCTCTGCCTCACAAACAGATAGGTGGCTCGTGGCTAGCTGGCTAGCTAACATTTCGGAGCTAGCATCAAAGTCTAGTAGTCTTAGTGTGTAACATACATAATACATACATGCAATTTCAACCTACAAATATAGTGTTGTGTTGTGCTTACCTGGCTCAGGTCTTTGTGAAATTGTGTCGCTGGCGACATGCGGCCATTCTTCTAAGAGATTAACGTTACGTGATACAGATTCTCTAGCTCAGTAGCTGAAGCACACATTGATTGACATCACTAAGAGCCAATGAAATTGCGGAGGCACACACGGGATGGCCAATCCGATTGCTTCTCGATATTTTCACAACGTCATACTGATTGACAGCACTCAACACCCAATGGGCGTTTGGGGGGGCACACAGGGTGGCCAATCAGATCACAGGGGGGGCGGGTGCCACCCTGTGCCACCCCTTTAGCTCCGCCCCTGATATTTTCTCACCATTGAAAATATTCCCCTTACTTTCTCCGTAGACGGCGTCCCAGCTGTGTGAAAGGACGTGCTGTGAGAGCGTGTTTAAGGGGTGTGTTTAAGGGGTGTGTTTCACACCTCTTTATCGCTCTATCTTTATCGCTGTCTCGCAGCTTTTTCTTTTCTCCAGTCCCAATAGACAAAATATTGACTCGGTTATCCTAAGTTTGATCATAAAAATGACCTAATGCCTGCTTTACAACAATATATTTTTTAATAGTTATGTTTGTGATGGGATCATCCACCTTTTCGGATTGTTTTTTTTTACAGTGGCAGACCTTTTAACATCTGCAAGTCTTTACTTACAGAATATTAAATACGGCAATACGTGAACTTACTGCAATACTCAAACGTACTTGAACACTACTCAAATCAGCCCACCAGCTCATGCTGCTGTATGGTCACTATTTCATTTGGGATTGAAGAAGCTACACAAGCTGAAAATGGAGGAGCATATGGATGAAGAGAGAGAGAGAGAGAGAGAGAGAGAGAGAGAGAGAGAGAGAGAGAGAGAGAGGAGAGAGAGAGAGAGAGAGAGAGAGAGAGAGAGAGAGAGAGAGAGAGAGAGAGAGAGAGAGAGAGAGAGAGAGAGAGAGGAGAGAGAAGAGAGAGAGAGAGAGAGAGAGAGAGAGAGAGAGAGAGAGAGAGGTGGGAAAGATGGAGAGAGATGGGAGGGAGGTGGGGGAGAGGGAGGTGTGAAAGAGGGAGAGAAGGAGAGAGGGAGAGAGAGGGAGAGCGAGTAAGAGGGAGAGAGAGAAGGAGAAAAAGAGAGAGAGAGAGAGAGAAGGGAGAGATAGAGGTGGGAAAGAGGGAGAGAGGTGGGAGAGAGAGAGAGAGAGAGAGAGAGAGAGAGAGAGAGAGAGAGAGAGAGAGAGAGAGAGAGAGAGAGAGATAGAGGTGGGAAAGAGGGAGAGAGGTGGGAGAGAGAGAGAGAGAGAGAGAGAGAGAGAGAGAGAGAGAGAGAGAGAGAGAGAGAGAGAGAGAGGAGAGAGAGAGAGAGAGAGAGAGAGAGAGAGAGAGAGAGAGAGAGAGAGAGAGAGAGCTGTCCAGTAATCGGGGGGGAAACATAACAATGATAGTCTAGCGCCTGTGAGCCTGTTTGGTCTGGCTGGTGGAAACAAACACACTGGAGGAAACCTATTCTGCTGTTTCAAGGATTACCGACTCAGCAAACATGGAATGTGCTAGTCCTTGAAGAAGCTACCACTGTTTTCCATCCCCTTACGTGTGAAGAACATTGTGTGAAGTCAGTCTGTATATTTTTGTAATAAAATACCTCAGTTCCCTAAAGATTTTCACTTTCAACACCAGTTCCCCACTATATGATTATGTTACATTTATTATTAATAATAATAATAATAATAATAATACATTCAATTTTATACAGCGCTTTTCTGGATACTCAAGGCGCTTTACAGGCAGGATAAAATTACACACACAGTAAAAGTATTTAATCGAATAATAAACATAGATTAAAATAAGACAGATGAGACAGATAAAATAAAATAAAATTAGAAATTTTGGGTCAAACTAAAGCCAGTTTGAAGAGGTGGGTCTTGAGAGCCTGTTTGGAGGACGGTAGGGAGGTGGTTTAACGGACGGTAGGGAGGTGGTTTAACGGATGGTAGGGAGGTGGTTTAACGGACGGTAGGGTGGTGGTTTAACGGATGGTAGGGAGGTGGTTTAACGGATGGTAGGGAGGTGGTTTAACGGACGGTAGGGAGGTGGTTTAACGGACGGTAGGGAGGTGGTTTAACGGACGGTAGGGTGGTGGTTTAACGGATGGTAGGGAGGTGGTTTAACGGATGGTAGGGAGGTGGTTTAACAGATGGTAGGGAGGTGGGAGGGAGGGTGCAGAAGAACTGAGAAGGCCCTGTCGCCCCCGGTCGGGAGTTTGGGTCCTGGGGACTATCCCCTAAGGCTGTTGGTGTCAGCGGACCTGAGGGGACCTGGAGGAGTTGAAGTGGTCTGTACATTTTGGTTGGCTCCAGTTGACCTAGATACCGTGAAATAATTGCGTAATAATTTGCTTTGCTTCCACATGGAAGTAGCCATGCCGCTTATAGGGGACGGCAGGGGTGATGCTGAGATGTGAGACCTGGAAAAAAAACTGACAAATTATTTGGACTTGGAACTGCTAACCCCAAGAGCCACTCTGGGTTAGTCGATTATTGCTGTGCACAGAATTGCACAGCAATGACTTACAGGAGAAAAAAGGATTGTTGCTGTTCACACACAAAATAAACCGGCCTGTAAATTAACATGCAACACATGATAACATAATCTATATTTCAGAGTGACATGTGGTAAATGGTATAAAAAGTGCACAGTTGAATTGTGTGTGTGTGTGTGTGTGTGTGTCAATGGTTTGGCATATTTGTTGATGTGTTGATGTTGAGTTCTGCAGAGCAGACTTGATGTTCAGTCATCATTAATGGGAATTACACACATATAATATGGTCCTGGGAATTATCAATCTCAACATGTCTTCATTATTCAACAGCATAGCTTGCACGAATCGTGAAATGATTGATATACTGGTGTGTAGTAGTGTGAGACTGCATGCAGAGCCACATAGAGGAATAATTCAGCAGCAAGCTATTTCTGTGTATGTGTGGGTGCATACGCATGGATGCGTGGGCGCATGTGGATGGATGTGTGGGCGCATGTGCATGTATGTGTGTGTGTGTGTGTATGTGCATGTCTATGTGTGTTTGTGTGTGTGTGTGTGTGTGTGTGTATGTGCGTGTCTATGTATGTTTGTGTGTGTGTGTGTGTATATGCGTGTCTATGTGTGTGTGTGTGTGTGTCTGTGTGTGCGTGTGTGTGCGTGTGTGTGTTCCTGCACATATTCATGCATGTCTCATATTGCTGCTGGCATCCACAGATCCCAAGGGGAAAGGCCGTGAAATGGAGACGAGGCTCAGTTCAGTTTGATGCCACACCTCATTGACCTTTAGCCTTTAAATCTGTTTTTCCAATTGGTCACATATTCTCTCCTCATCCGGACTCTGCTAAGTCGTGAGGGGGGGGGACCCTGCTCTCATTCTGAGGGGCGTAAGTCAGACTTAAATAATGGATATCTGCTTAGAAGACGCCGAGCAAACCAGTGCACACACAGCACACATTATTAGGAAATATTCTAAAAATCTAATAACATTAAATCACATTGTCCAAATATTTTTGAAATTTATATATTTGGCTGATAATGAATCTTCACCAAAAATGTGTGTGTGTGTGTGTGTGTCATTTTAGAATTTGGCAACGTTCACACTGGTGCAGTCCATTAGCAGTCCCAAAAGCGATCTTTTACGTGGAGGAAGATTTATACCTCCAGAGCCTCCATCTGTTCCCTCCCATGGCGTCACCAGCCAAGCAGCCAACCCCAGCCAGGAGCTGCCTTGGCTGGGAACCACCGAAGCCTTGAGATGCTTCAAGGTCTAGAGAGCCAGTGGGAGGTGGGGTGGGGTGGGGGTGGGGTGTGGGTGGGTGTGGGGGGGTGGGGGGTGGAAGATTAGAGAACCTATAAGCCAGTATAAATGCATGACCTTTTGCACACATGGATTTATAGATGGATCAGAAACCCATCTCTCCATCTATCTATTTATCTATTTATCTGTTTGTCTGTCACAACATATATTTGCCTGATATTCCCCTCCATTTCATCTCTTCGTCTCTTACTGGTTAAAAGGTGAGAGTAGGCATTATTCCCTATGTGTAACATATGCAAGGTTCATTGGATTCTACTGCTGTCTTGGGCCAGACAATTTAGGTTCTATCAATGATTTGAGCAAGCAAGGTGGCACAACCCCTTTGTAAATAGGTACATGGATTTAGAACTTTGTGTGCTTGTGCTTGTGTGCATCCATCTGCACACATATATGTGTGTGTGTGTGTGTGTGTGTGTGTGTGTGTGTGTGTGTGTGTGTACGTGTGTGTGTGTGTGTGTGTGTGTGTGTGTGTGTGTGTGTGCGTGTGTGTGTGTGTGTGTGTGTGTGTATATGTGTGTGTGTGTTTGTGTGTGTGTGCGCTTGTGTGCATCCATCTGCACAGATATGTGTGTGTGTGTGTGTGTGTGTACGTGTGTGTGTGTATGTATGTGTGTGTGTGTGTGTGTGTGTGAATTCACAGAGGTGTGAATTGTGATGCCCCCCCCCCTCCCCCCAGCGAAGAGAGATCAAAGGCTTAGTTGTAATACTTATCACTAGGAAAGACTCTGGGCCTCGGATTTCAGACGGACCAGACCTCACACACAGCACTGCTCTTATAGCTGTGCTGAAAGGAAACCTGTTGCTAATAGTTATTTGGGAAACTCAACTCTCTCGACTTTTTACAAAGTCCACCCTGGCTGTTATGCTCATAATCCGTCGTTCCAACACAGTGTTCCGTCTCGCTCCACTGCAACATGTCCCAAAGCAGAGCTGTGTTTTGTGCAGAACAGGATTTATTTGGAGTGTTTTGTCAACCTGGTCAAACCCAGACGGGAGGAGCATAAGTCAGGTTGCAGCCACGGAGGAAATTAAAGTATAATTTACTTTGGAAAGGTGTAACGTGAGATCGGGACGTGAGGAATGCGCCTGAACATAACCCCTTCCTAAAATGTATTACTGTTTTTTTTTATTTCGTTCATTTGTATCATATCATTCTATTTATCTTTATTATCAGGCCTATGTCTCCGGTGGAAACGTATATGAACCAATACGCACGCTAACCCTCCGTTTGGACTGTCGTCACCTTTTTACCTCGCTATGAAACTATGTGGAAACACATCCTGTAATTACAGACGTGTATTCGGCCTGTCGCCAGCCTTTTCAACATCTCTTACGTCGTACACCGGCCTGTTTTTACCGCTCCGATGTTCGGTCATCAGTGATGACTTCGATGTCGGTGATGTGAGAACTTCATTCGGTTTCTGGTTTCTGATTGATTTGTCATGTTGACGTCATGATTTGTCGTGTCATTGGGCCGGGAGGATAGCTCAATCTTTTGTGACTTGGCTTGGGAACCAGAGGGTCGCCGGTTCAAGTCCCCCGAAACACACTTGGGCACTGCCGAGGTTTTGCCCTTGAGCAAGGCACCAGACCCCTACACTGCTCCGCGGGTGCTGTATATACACAATAGCTCCCCACTGCTCCTAATACTAGGATGGGTTAAATGCAGAGAAACAAATTTCACATGTGTGTATACATGTATGTAACCAATAAAGAGGATTCAAACCTCCAGATTTAGATTAAGATGTTCTTCATTTGATCAAATATGCTGTCAATTTTTAACAGCCACGAGCTCCAGTGCATCTGGCATTTATTCATGTTATTATTCTTATAGTAGTTCTTCTTTTTATCTGAAATATTTTCCTTAAATTCTCGCCACATTTTTGCTTTTAACAATAATGTATATAAACTATTGTGCTATTTTTGTTTGTTATCCTATTTCTCTGTATTGCTTCATCATTGGAATGCTGTTTGTTTCTTTGGACACATGCTTTCTTTGCTCTCTCTCTCTCTCTCTCTCTCTCTCTCTCTCTCTCTCTCTCTCTCTCTCTCTCTCTCTCTCTCTCTCTCTCTCTCTCTCTCTCTCTCTCTTATCCACTCCTTATGTCTCATCCTCTCTCTCTCTCCTGTGTTCACTAACCGTGTTCACCCCTACGGTCAAGGAGATCTTACCCATATGGTCCGGCCTTTGAAGCCTGGCCAGACCCCGGCCGGCCGGGCAACTTCCCCTTCATGAGTTCATGATGGCTGCAAAAGCGTTGGCCACCACCAAGTACCAACATTTAGTACAGAATCTCTGGCAATTAATTGTCTATGTGCTGATAACTGATATAACTGAGAGACAGAAACAAGGAATATAATTGAATAGATGCATATCTTTCAACATTAGAGTCAGATTATAATGCTTGGATATGTTAAGTTCCATATAACTTACTGTAAATGTGTTTAGGTGTTCCCTAAAGTGCAATCCATTCAGTGGAACAAAACAAAGGAGATAGAAAGACATTTTGTACGAGTTGGATCAGATTTACCGCATTCACTGGATACGTTCTATAATTTATTACCTGTTGTTCACAAGGGAATTGGAACAAATTCCTTTTCTATTTGTTTTCTATCTTTCTCTTTTTTATTAGATTCTTTCATTGTGTGTTCTTTGACTAGGAGCCACAGCACCTGGGCTGTGTCAGAATCACCCACTTGTTCACTACAAGTGAATGAAGGATTTAGGTCTCTGTGTTGTAGTACCATTCGAGTGTGCAAATCTGCTTCCCTGTATAGTGAACTCCTTCCATTAGACTCATTTGGTGACTATCTACGACCCGTTCGCTCTATACACACCAGTAGTTTGCTACTCCTACTACACACTAAGTGATTAGTAGGAGTTTACTGTGCTACACACTAAGCGATTAGTAGTAGTTTGCAATACTACACACTAGTAGTTTGCTGTTCTACAAACTAAGTGATCTGTAGTAGTTTGCTGTACTACACACTAATACCGTTTTCACACTGGGCTAAAATACCGTATTTGCGGCGCTGCAAAACTAGTTTCGCTTCGCTTTTGCTTTCACACTGGCAAGTAATGCGCATTCACTACCCAACTAGTGAGCATTAACTAATCCACCTTGGGTAGGTGGTTTAGATCCTGAAGTAACTAGTTTGGGTGAAAAGCAATAAAACTACCACAGGTTTCGCTTCCTGTGTGTGTGTGAACAGAATGTTGGTATCAAAACCTGGTATGGAGTACGCAGAGAATCGCAAATTAGAAGAGAGTGTGTATTCGATGGGCACTAAGTAATACAGTATCAGTCGATACCGTATGCAGTGTGAAAACGGTATAAGTGATTAGTAGTAGCTCGCTCTACTACACACTAAGGGATAAGTAGTAGTTTGCTATACTACACACTTAAGTAATTTGTAGTAGTTTGCTCTACTACACACTAAGTAATTTGTAGTAGTTTGTTCTACTACGCACTAAGTGATCAGTAGTAGTTTGCTCTCCTACACACTAAGTGATTAGTAGTAGTTTGCTCTACTACACACAAAGTGATCAGTAGTAGTTTGCTATACTACGCACTAAGCAATTAGTAGTAGTTTGCTCTACTACACACTAAGTGATCAGTGGTAGTTTGCTCTACTACACACGAAGTGATCAGTAGTAGTTTGCTCTACTACAAACTAAGTGATCAGTGGTAGTTTGCTCTACTACACTCTAAGTGATCAGTGGTAGTTTGCTGTACTACACACTAAGTGATCAGTGGTAGTTTGCTCTACTACACTCTAAGTGATCAGTGGTAGTTTGCTCTATTACACTCTAAGTGATTAGTAGTAGTTTGTTGGTGGCTATGAGCTAGCTAAAAATATCTATATCTTACGTCAGCTCAGTCGCCTGTAATGCCCTGTGTGCATTTCACAGGAATCCCCAAGTGGGGCCCCGACCCCCAGGTTGGGAACCCCTGGATTAGGGAATGCGTGAAGTGAACCAGCGCACAAGTGAGTTATGTCTGGCTTGCCCCCCCCCCCCCCCCCCCATCCCTAGGGGTTTCTTTAGAGCTGTTCTGCGGGTGGCGATGACGTCATTACCGCATATTATTTTTTTCTGAGTCAATTTGTCTATTTAATGGCTCTCGGGCCGGACTGTAGGAGTGACGGCGGTACGAGGCGCGAAGGCGTTTCAGGAGCCTTCTGCTGGCGGGTGACTGATGACCACGCTCACCGCGGCGGCGCTGCCTTTAGCCGCCTCTGAGCCCACGGATGACATACGCAGGAGGAGGCCGCCCCCGTGTGATTCACTCCTGACTCGTCACACAGGTCACGTCCAGACAGAGGGGGGACAGATGGGTTTGGGGGTTCAGGGGTTCAATTGACTACACCTTCATTTAGTGTGTGTGTGTGTGTGTGTGTGTGTGTGTGTGTGTGTGTGTGTGTGTGTGTGTGTGTGTGTGTGTGTGTGAGTGGGTGCATACAAATATATATATATATATAAATAATAATTAAATTGAAATTAAATCGAAAATAGATCGATTTATATATTTATAATGTATATATATATATGATATATATATATATATATATATATCATTGTACAGATATTTGGCCATTTTAAATCAGTTTATTTTTATTTATTTTTATTTTTTTAATAATTAATCATTTTCAATGGTAGTTATGTGTGTAAAGAGTGATCCTGAGGATTGCTCCACAATTTAGCTGTACTTGTGCCATGACAATAAAGGCCTTCTGATTCTGATGAAGAGAACCAGAACCGGAACGGGGGAACGGGGGTGAGGTGGGGGGATTGCAGAATGATGAAATAAAATAAAGGATGAAGGATGGAATGGGAAAGAAGGAGAGAAAGACATAGATCGCTGCTGGACAATAAAAGTGTCCGAATGCCGAATGGTGGTGACGAACGACGACGGAGAACGCTCTCTCCGCTCGCCTCGTTCCTCAAGATTCACGAGCTGTGTCTCCAGCTATTCCCCCCTGCCCCACCTCGCCCCGCCTCCCCCCACCTCGCCCCGCCCGGCCAGGCCCGCCCCGCCCGGCCGGATCTCGGGGCTCAGAACTATTCTGGTCATGTGGTGTCTGGTATCCAGGGCGCTGTTGCACTGGATATCCAGGACTCCCGGATC
>CM051010.1:16254624-16257124 GCA_027704905.1 Muraenolepis orangiensis | reverse complement strand
CAATTGCTGATTCAAGATATAAACAAGTGACATAAAATGTAGCCAATCAGCGTCCTCCAAACGTCTTCCGGGGGGGCTGTTTCAGAACAGCCCCCCCGGAAGACAATGCTATGAAGCTAGCCACGCTAGGCAGAGTGAAAATTGCTACGCAGCTGGACGACGGCCACAGGATTGCCGTGAGGAAGCACAATGAGGAGGTGGACAAAAGCACATCTGTGTGAAGTTCTGTGGTGCCTTTGAGCTGGCCTTGCGTGGCCATGATGAAAGTGATGGACAGAACAATATGTAATTGTAAATAAAAAAAATGGTATAGCCCCCCCTGGTGAAAAATGCACCAGCCGCCACTGGATTTGAGTATGGGCGTGATGTGTTCATACTTCCACACTCTCATCAGGATCCTAGCAGCGCTGTTCTGGATGTATTGCAGCTTCTGGATGTTCTTGCTAGGAATCCCAATGAGAAGTGCGTTACAGTAGTCTAGCCTGGAGGAGACAAAGGCGTGGACAAGCTTTTCAGCATCTGACAGACTGAGTGTGGGGCGGAGTTTAGCAATATTTCTGAGGTGGTAGAAGGAGGTCTTGCATGTTTGTTTGATGTGGGCCTCAAAGGTCAGGTGAGGATCCATTTTAACACCCAGATTGGTGACAGTTGATGAGAGTGAAATGTTCTGACCGGAGAAGGTGATGCTGGTGATGGAGGATGAAAGGGCCTGAGTGCCAACTAGAATGGCTTCAGTCTTAGTACTAGATGCCCGAACCACCTCAACTGGCTCCTTTCTACGCGAAGGAGCAGCGGCTCTACTCCGAGTCTCTCACGAGTGACTGAGCTTCTCACTCTTTCACTAAGGGAGATACCAGCCACCCTCCTGAGGAAACTCATTTTCGCCGCTTGTATTCGCAATCTCGTCCTTTCGGTCATTACCCATTGTTCATGGCCATAGGTGAGGGTAGGAACGAAGACTGATCGGTAGATTGAGAGCTTTGCCTTCTGGCTCAGCTCTCTTTTGGTCAGAAAGGTGCGGTAAAGGGCACCCAATACCGCTCCCACTGCACCTATTCTCCGATCAATCTCACGCTCCAGCCTTCTCTCATTCTAGGACAAGAGATACTTAGACTCCTTCACTAGGACTCCCTCCCTACTTTGAGTAGACAATCCACCGGTTTCCTGCTGAGAACCATGGCCTCAGATTTAGAGGTGCTGATCCTCATCCCAACCATTCACACTCCGTTGCAAACCGATCCAGTGTGTGCTGAAGGTCAGATTTAAGAGGAAACAACAGGTTAAAAACATAAAACACAACACTATTCACACATTTGCAAATTTGTAGGTGTGTGTTATGTGTGTATGCGTGTGTGTTTCCATTTATTCATTGAGTGCACATTTACATTCACACGCATACACACTTGAATGTGGACATATTAAGCAAACAATTGAATATTCCTCTCTATACTAAAACCTGCAACACTATTAAACTGCTTGTCCTGAACTATCACACGTCAGCACAACATTGCTCATTGTGCCTGCAAAACCCTTTACTCGCTAACAGTATCGCTCTGGTATAATCCTTGTTTATATGACACATGTATAGATCCCTCCCTCCCTTAGACCATGTGCCTGAAAGCATGTGTGCCTGTGTGTGTGTGTGTGTGTGTACGCGCGCGGGTGTGTGTGTGTGTGTGGGTGCGCGCACGTGCGTGTGTGTGTGTGTGTTTGCAAGGCATTAGCACCTATAGCCTCTGGCTCTGGTGTGACTCTGTGACTGCATGTGTCAATCCCACTGCAACAGCCATGAGCACGTAGCAAAGCATAACAAGAGAATCGTCTTACAGACCACACGCACCTCGATAGAGCTGATCAGAGCACACGAGAGCTCTCTCGCCCAATGTGTGTGTGTGTGTGTGTGTGTGTGTGTGTGTGTGTGTGTGTGTGTGTGTGTGGTACTCTCTGAGGTGAGTAGATGACCTCTCTCCAGCAGCTGTCCTGGCTGAGTGGAACCATGTAGTCGTGTGGCCCAACAGAACTACTACGAGCAGATCTGTTGTAAAATATAGAAATATAAAGCTAAAAAAGGAAAATAAGATAAAGGGGTTTGTCTCATCTATTGCCGGCATTTCAAGTGAAACAGTGAAAAAATGCCTTTTGTCCTGTTCACAAGAGATGTGGAAATCACAATCAACATATGTACTTATTCATTCATATATTCCGCAGTTCTGTAAATACGTACGCTTAAAAACGTACACACAACTCTGTTGTAACCCTGTGCAGTTCTGTAACTGCGTGCATATCTTCTGAGCTGGTGATAACATTTCACCGTACATTGTTCACTCTACCTTATTATACATGTGACCAATAAACCAAATCTGAAACTACTGAATCCACAGTATATCGTATAAAAATACATCCAAGAGGGGGATATTTGGGTTACGTACTGTACCTTGGTGGACAGTGTCACAGAAATGTCCAATGTGGTCCATGTGACCTGGTCATCTTCTTGTGATTG
>CM051010.1:16244624-16249624 GCA_027704905.1 Muraenolepis orangiensis | reverse complement strand
TTGTTTATCCGCTGTGATTAGGGTGATGGTTAAGGTGCTTGGGACCAGATCTGTTGGGTTTGCCACAGTTCAGTCGGTCCAGTTTGGTGATCTGATGAATCTCCATCCTCACTTGTGTGTTTTTCCTTCGCGAGGTAAAGCTTCTTTGTGCTACAGCTCTGATTGTGCAGGGAGAGACTAAAGGTTAGTGAGACAAGAGGTTAGAGAGACTAAGCTAGAGAGACAAGAGGTTAGAGAGACTAAGTTAGAGAGACTAGAGGTTAGAGAGACTAGGTTAGAGAGACAAGAGGTTAGAGTGACTAAGTTAGAGAGACAAGAGGATAGAGAAACTAAGTTAGAGAGATTAGAGGTTAGAGAGACTAGCGGTTACAGAGACTTAATGTTAGAGAGACTGGAGGTTAGAGAGACTGGAGGTTAGACAGACTAGAGGTTAGAGAGACTTAAGGTTAGAGAGACTAAATGTTAGAGAGACTAAATGTTAGAGAGACTAGATGTTAGAGAGACTAGATGTTAGAGAGACTTAAGGTTAGAGAGACTAGATGTTAGAGAGACTAAATGTTAGAGAGACTAGATGTTAGAGAGACTTAAGGTTAGAGAGACTAGAGGTTAGACAGACTAGAGGTTAGAGAGACTTAAGGTTAGAGAGACTAAATGTTAGAGAGACTAAATGTTAGAGAGACTAGAGGTTAGAGAGACTAGAGGTTAGAGAGACTAGAGGTAAGAGAGACTAAATGTTACAAAGAGTAAATTTGAGAGAGACTAAATATTAGAGAGACTAAAGTTTAGAGAGACTAGAGGTTAGAGAGACTAGAGGTTGGAGAGACTAGAGGTTAGATAGACTAGAGGTTAGAGAGACTAAATGTTACAGAGAGTAAATGTCAGAGTCTAAATGTTAGAGAGACTAGAGGTTAGAGATACTAGGTTAGAGGGACTAAAGGTTAGAGAGACTAGATGTTAGAGAGACTAGATGTTAGAGAGACTACAGGTTAGAGAGACTAGAGGTTAGAGAGACTAGATGTTAGATAGACTAGAGGTTAGAGAGACTAGATGTTAGAGAGACTAGAGGTTAGAGAGACTAGAGGTTAGAGAGACTAGATGTTAGAGAGACTAGAGGTTAGAGAGACTAGAGGTTAGAGAGACTAGAGGTTAGAGACACTAGACATTAGTTCGACTATGCTAACATTTTTCCTATAAGTTATGGACTGAGTCAGAGAGAGTCACAGAGAGTTCTCAGAATGATATAGCACATCTGTGTGCAGATTTTTTCAGAACCACACATCACATTCAGAGGTTTCTGTTGTTTACCAAGCTCACTGACATTTGGCTAATGTGCGCTGACACATCGTTATAAACACCACTGGTTTTCTCCGACTGGCTCTTTTCCCTTTCACTGGATTTCCTCGGCGTTTCGGGTCACAGCAACATTCCGGTCACTTGGAATGATGTGATTCCGGTGAGAGAGAGAGAGAGAGAGAGAGAGAGAGAGAGAGAGAGAGAGAGAGAGAGAGAGAGAGAGAGAGAGAGAGAGAGAGAGAGAGAGAGAGAGAGAGAGAGGGGGTCGTGTCTCTGTCCACTCAAGCATCATCCACATTCTATTGTTTCTAATCCCGTGAAATACTCTTTCATGATGTCCTAATTATTCATCCGCGATGTTCAAAACGCCGTCTTCAAAAGCAGTCTGTCTCTCCCTTCCTCAACAGGGGGGTGCAGACGCAGATGGGGAGAATAACTTTAAAGGGATTCTTCGTTAAAAATAAAAAATAAAAAAGATGATCGTGTGAGAACACCACAACAGCACACGTCAATGTTGTGTGCTCGTGGGTTTTGAATTGAATGTGTAATGTTTGAATGTGCTGACAGCCGTCCAGAAGCCGTACGCATGTGGTGACACTCGATACCTCAGCGGTCTGGGACGCGGACCAGGAGTGAGTGACACCTCCACACCCAAACCAAACTCCCCCCCCGACTCCCACAAAAACGCGTGTGAGCCATGTATTCCCTTTGAATATATTAAATCATGTATGCGGTCTTATTAAAGGAATGAATCAATTGTTATGGAAGAAATGAGACAACTGCTGACAAATTATACATCTTGGCAAAGGAGGCTGTGCCATTTTGACAGATGCACACACGGTTCCAAGTATCTTGAGGTATCTGTGGCGTACCTCCTTCCATGGTAAACTGATGCCATGTGTGCATAATCGCCATTTATCTCTGCGTCAACGACATATTACATTTTTGGCAAATAACTGACTGACCGCCGACTTGCACCTGCCGCTGTCACTGTCACATTTTTTTAATTATTTGAAATTTAATTGAATAAAATAATGAAATCCACCATTACTCAATCCACCAAGGGATGCTTCACCTTAAATCCATTTTGAAGATATTGAAACAAAAATAACGGCTGCAGTTATTAGGTCGTGTGTGATGGACGAATGACAAAGCTTGCTCATTTCCTCCTGTTGTGTTTTCAATTTGTAACGTACACGCAACGGGCTTTGGTTTGTATTTGTGGTCATGGATCAAACTCTATCTCACTATTTAGAATATATCAGCATTACATTACTTCATACTTTTCTATAAGTTATTTGAATCTGTAGGAGCAGTTAGAAGTTATATAATGTATTATGGGTAAAGTAAAACTTGTGCTTGAGTTTGGTTGAGACCGTTATCTTATCTTTTCGAACTTTTAAAGTCATGGACAACAATTTAAAAAAAAAACCTATCACAGAGTGATATATCCACTACATAGTGGGGAAGATACCAAACATCATAAAGTATATAAGTATACTATACACCTCAAGATCAGCATCTCAATCAACTCAGTCTTGGAGAGAAGCAGGATTGTAGGGGTCTGCCCCTCTCTGATTTGTGCAGTTTGAACTTTGTCAAAGTCTGAAACGTCGACAATTGGCACCGTCGCAGTAATGTATGGCCTGGCTCGGCCACAAATAATTGTTTTTTGACACAGAGTTTGTCAAGAGAACGAAAGGGAGTTTTCTTTGTGTAGATAACATCTAACTGTGCCTTTAGACCCACTCAAGGATTCCTCATCAAGCATCCCTGGAGACACAGAAATAGGACTCACAGTTTGAAAGGAAAACGGTCATCACTCAAGTCAGCCTTTCACTCACCGTCACGTGACTTCAAAGTAAAAGCGCAGTAAGGAGTCTTCGAGTGGACGACTGCCAGTGGCGGTCAAGTAAGAAGAGCCATCCTGTGTGTTGTTGTTGTTGTGTTGTTGTGTTGTTGTGAGGACCTCCTTCCCCTACCCCTTGCTTTGTTTGGTTGTGTTTCTGTTGAAACTTGAAAGGCAGTGCATCTGGTGACCAGGGCCATGAGAGAAAGCTGTCTACCCAGAAGCCATTGCTGCACAGCATGGCTGTTCTTCTGCATTTTGTGATTAGTCTTGATTTTAGTTTTTGTTGGTTTGCTTATTTTCAAAACCCAATATGCATTGCCATCCATTTCCATACAGCCATGATTAACTGCTTGGTTATTCAGATTTCAGATGTGGTTTAATTGTCACATGTTTAAGGTACAGTGCAACATGTACAGTGAAATGTTATAGCCAGATCCAAATATGTGCTCAAAATTGCATAAATGACCAGTGATCAGAAAATACAGAAAAACATGACAAATGTATATTTACATATTTGAGTGTCTTTCACCTCCACATTATACAGTTTAACGATGGTCCTTTGAGAGCCCCCTGTTGTCTTAGTTTGGACCCCCAGAGCCAGACTGTAACAGTGTCTGCCTATCGACCCTCCTCACCTTGTCCAGGCTGAGCATATCGACCACCTGGTCTCTTGTGACACTAAGGGACACGCTCCCAGTGTGACCTTGCATAAGTTCAAGTAATAATACAGCCTAAACACACGTTGACATCGTTATATATGGCTATCGCTGATGTACAACGTACCCCAGGTCCTATTTCTCCGATGTGTGTAATTTCGTACTTTAATCGTTATCTGCAGTTTTTCCCCTGACTGCGGTGTTCCACCCTCCGTGTGCTGTTTACCTACGCTACCCAGAAAGACATGTGCCTCCCACCTCTCATCAGGAGGCAATATTCCGTCAATTGTGCATTTATAAATGTAATAAATTAATGAAAGGTATTATAACGATCAGTATGACAGGCTTTATTATGAATTGTGAAAGCTTGCTAGACATTTGGAAGCATGCTATGATACAATATGCCACACGGGCGATCATATTTCCATGGCCGCGGGCTTAGACAGCTTGTGACTCTGCTGGGAGAGCTAGCCCCACAATGCTAACATTAACTTTAGCTTAGCCCGTGGTGCATTCTAGAAACACTCATGGGCTGTTTTTTTCAGTACTGGATTTTTGATTCCCAAACCATTTGAAGTCCCAAACCATCAAAACCTTTCACAGACTTATAGCTAATACTTTGGTAAACATGTCAGTTTTGCAGCTACCACTGAGGCTAGCAAGTTTGTGCTCAAAGAAAAATAGGGATATCCAATGAAACGCTGCCCGACTGCTATGTCCAAACCTAAACAGATTGGCCATTTATGGGATAACCGCCGCCAGAACAGACCAAATTGTCCAGGTTGACAGTGACTTCCAGTCCATTTCCTCAAGACCGCAAAGCCAAAGTGCATTCTGGATATACAAGGCTGCTGGCCTGGCAAATATATGTGTTCCCCTTATAGTCGGTTTACTAACATCGGAACATTACAACATTGCAACTTTTAATAAGCTGTTGTCCTATGCCGGGAACGGAACTAATATGTGATACTTATGGTTGACTCAGAACTCAAACGTCTGAGTCAATCAATAAACAGCCAGTCTTGGAGAGAAGCAGGGTTGAAGGTGTGTATTTCAAACTTCCTAAAAGTCCAAAACCTGGCCAATTGGCACGGTCGTCTCACCGTAATGTGAGTGGCCCGGCTTGGCCAAACACGAGCGAACGTGCGGTTATTGGCTACAGAGACAGCAGGGACAAAAGACTCCACTCATTAAATCGG
>CM051010.1:16222124-16237124 GCA_027704905.1 Muraenolepis orangiensis | reverse complement strand
CTCAAGAGTTGGATGGTGTGGGATCGGGTACCTTTTCAATGGATTTTGCCCTGATTACTTTGTTTGTCTGTCTGTCTGTGAACAAGATAACTCAAAAACATGTGAATGGAATTGGACAAAACTTGGTGGTTGGATTACTTATGGACCAAGGAACAGTTGATTCCATTTTGCCGCAGATCGGGATCAGAATCTGGATCCGGGGGACATTTTGGTGTGGTGGAGGACGTATGCGCTCTGCTAAGCGCCCTCTAGTTTTCTATACAAATGCTGCTGAATCCTCTCTCTTTCATTCCAACCAATGTTGTTTGCAAGGTTTAAAGTGAGCGAAAACGCTTAATGGTTTCCAGGCTGGGCAGAGCGGCCAGACGTTGCTCGTGTCTCAGCACTGACACCTTGGCTTTTTGACAGATGGGCTTTGCACCACATGACACCTCTCTGTTTACTCCTACCCCAGCGCCGCTACAAGCATCTTAACTGCGGCTAACCCCGCTGACCTACCGGTCAGGTCTTATCTCCAAGGTTATCTGTGGGGAAAAGCCCCCCCCCCTCCTCCTCCCCACACATCTCAGATTTCAGTCCAACCCCCTCCCTTGGGTCACTAATGGACGGCCTTTGAAGTGTGTGAGAGTTACTGGTTTTTGAATGTCCACAGAACGTCCCATAATGCAACACGTGAGATCTTCCTCCCCGCTTCCCTCGGCCTGTGGGCTTTTCAAATGGGGGGGGGGGGGGGGGGGGGGGGCGGCAGATGAAACGGACCAGGTGCCTTTAGATTGAGTGCAAACATCTGCATGGATTGTGTGTGTGTGTGCGGGGGGTGCACAATGGAAACTAGCCAGCAGTAAGTAAGCTTCATACATGATCCACCTGGTCTACCTGGAATCCTCGATCCCTCTCTAGCTTCTGGAGTCCACGTGTGTCATTTCAGTTGATTGATGAATCGGTCAAACGGCTGAGATTTAGTTTCAGCTTCTTCCTCTCTCGGCTGTTTTCGTTCCTTTCTGGTTCTTTGTTGTGTTCGTTCATTACATTCCCCACCATCTAAGATGGACCAGCGGAGGTTATGTTTTCACCCCTGTTTGTCTGTCTGTCTGTCTGTCTGTCCTGTCTGTCTGTCTGTCTGTCTGTCTGTCGGACGTAATTGGACCAAACTTGGTGGTAAGATGACTTATGGGTCAAGGAACCGTTGATCTGATTCTGGCGCAGATCTGGATCCAAATCCGGATCCAAAGGGGACTTTTTGGTGTGGCATGAGGAATGGCCCCTTTACTGGGTTTCCTCTAGTCCTTTCTTTCTGGCCTTCTTGCTCCAGCCGGTCCCCATCTCTCTTCTATCTCTCCATTCCTTTTGCTCTTTCTGTCCTCAATTCCACCACACCCTCCACCCTCTCTCCGTGCTGACTCCACCCTACGCTAACATACCAACCCCCCCCCCCCACCTGTAGCGTTCTCCCAGTAGACCCCCGCTGACCGTGGCTGCCCTGTTTGTTCCTGGTAGCTGACCCTTGATGTGTCCCCCCCCCCCCCTCTCACCACGGTACACTGTTTGCAAACTACGTCTCCAGTGTCACATTCTGTGCTATTCTGTGTGTGCAGGGAGCGTGGTGGACCGGCCCGTGGGGTTTCATCCTCTCTCTGACCCCCGTACCGCACACACACACGCACACACACACACACACACACACACACACACACACACACGCACACACACACACACACACACACACACACATACACACACACACACACACGCACGCACGCATGCACGCACGCACACACACACACACACACACACACACACACACACACACACACACACACACACACACACACACACACACACACACACACACAGAGGCCTCCTCCCTCGCTTCCTTTGCACACGTGCACACATTGGTCACATGCATGCTCACAGCACACACAAGCAGGTCCACTGATTATGCCCATTATGCATGCCACACACGCATGTGCGCCCACACACACACACACACTAGCACACAAGCACACACGCACACACGCACACACACACACACACACACACACACACACACACAGGTGCAGGTGCAAATGCAGACCGCATAATAAAATGAATGTACAATATATATATTTTTGTAGGACAAAAGAGCAGAATGTCATTGTGTGAGGGCTGTGTAGAGTGGCTTCAAGGTGGACCAATCAAGAACTGACGGCCACACGAGATAGCCTGATGGGCCCCATTGAGTCTGGTGTGTGTGTGTGTGTGTGTGTGTGTGTGTGTGTGTGTGTGTGGGTCTGGATTACTCTCTCATGTGAGAGAGAGAGAGTAATTAAGATAAAGTTAATGAAGGTACGACTAATTAAGTCATGATGAATGGCGCGGCTGACGTTGGCCATTAGCACGTCCACGGCGGCCCCCTTTTGTCACCGCGCTTATCTCCTTTTAACAGCGGTTCGGAAACGAGACGTTAATAAAGAGCTAGCAGAGAGAGCTAGCTGCGACTCATCCCATTGTGTGTGTGTGTATTTCTACATTTTCAAATGGAAATAAACACGACACCACACACCACAAATGGACAAATGAAATAAAATCAGGCGACAAAATGACCCCACCCAAAAAACAGCGGATCAATAAACAAATGAACAACTCCTCCCATTGTTGCTGTCGCTGAGATTCAACCCACGGCGGTTTTTTTTAGCACAGCGCTAACACAGAGCGCCGCCGGATGCTTCCCACACACACACACACACACACACACACACACACACACACACACACACACACACACACACACACACCACACACACACACATACACACACAGTAAAAGAGCCAGTGACCTGTAGGGTTAGCCCCTTGGCGCACTGGCAGGGAAGCCAGTAGTCTTTATTTTTTTTTACTATGTAATGATCCCCGTCATTGACTTTGCTCTGAAGTGTGGCACTTCAGGGAGCAAACAAACAGGCCCTCGGGTGTTAGCCAGGTAATCTTATCTAGTCCCCCCCCCCCCCCCCCTTTATCGTGGAGGAAGAGGAGGTGACGAGGCACAGACTTCAACCCAGGCGAGAGGCGGTTGTAACCCGGCCCTCAGGTGCTGAAATTAAGGGTTCATTGCTTTATTATGGGCCCGGAATCGAGAGGAATTTCTAAGTGTGCCATTAGCTTCCTCTGCCTCTTCCTCTTCCTCTCCCTCTCTCTCTCCCCCCACCCCCTCCTCTCCTCCTCTGTATGATTGGTTAGCTTCTCATTCCCCCCCCCAGGACAATATAAATGGTGTGAAGTGAGATTCCTGGAATAAGACAAAAAATTATATTGCACCGGTCAGAAATAATGGCAGTTTAAACAATACAATTTTATTATTATTATTATTATTATTATTATTATTATTATTATTATTATTATTATTATTCCGCCCCAAAATATACGAAAAACCAGGTACTGGAAGAAATCAAAATAAGGGAAAAAAATAAAACAAGGTCAAAATAATCAAAGAAAAGGGGTGAACTTATGGAGAGAACATAAAACAAACCAGCAGACAAACACATGACATTCAATTCAAACTGGAAACATGAGGGGAGACTCCAGGATATACTAAATGGGCTAAACCATTATGGCATATAAGTGGTGGAACACAATCAACAATATATCAGAGACACCACTAAAATCAAAACATGTCTTTCTATTCCCCCCCCCCTTTCATCCATCCATCCATCCATCCATCCATCCATCCATCCATCATCCATCCATCCATCCATCCATCCATCCATCCATCCATCATCCATCCATCTCCCCCCCCTTTCTATATGAAATCAGATTAAATGGACTGGACCACACCTGTGTTAGAAACCCAGCTGCATGAGTGACTTTGGCCCCAGCTCAGGTCAACTCAAACAAAGATACATGTATGCTATATGAAACCAAAGCCATCTGTTATCATGATCTGAGCTGGATTGTGTGTTCATGCATTATGTATGTTCAAATGATTATATAAGTTAAACATGTGTGGCTGGAACTGCAGCCCTCACACACCTCCGCACGTAAACACATGCGCGCACATGCATGTGTGAGAAAAACAATGTGTGTGTGTGTGTGTGTGTGTGTTTTTTTTCCATTGTGTGTCGTCAGCGAAGATGCGCTCAGGCGGCAGAGAAAACAGTGGGGCTGGGTGTGTGTGTGTGTGTGTGTGTGTGTGTGTGTGTGTGTGTGTGTGTGTGTGTGTGTGTGTGTGTGTGTGTGTGTGTGTGTGTGTGTGTGTGTGTGTGTGTGTGCGCGTTGTGAGTGTCGGTGTGTGTGTGTGTGTGTTGTGAGCATCGGTGTGTGTGTGTGTTGTGAGCGTCGGGGTGTGTGTGTGTTGCGAGCGTTGGTGTGTGTGTGTGTGTGTGTGTGTGTGTGTGTGTGTGTGTGTGTGTGTGTGTGTGTGTGTGTGTGTGTGTGTGTGTGTGTGTGTGTAAAACAACACACACACACACACACTGACACACCGCTGCTGGTTACTTGAGCAGCCGAGCGAACAGCGTTATGTTAGTTCGGTGCTTCTGCTTCGAGGCAATTCTACGCTTTTGTTAGTTTGGTGTGTCATAACAAGATGCTGGGCAATATGGACACATGTATTATGGTGTATTTTACACTATATATCTATGGATATATATATATATATATCACCATTTGCTCATGCATCAACAATGCCATTGTTAGCAGTCTAACCAGGAGTCATTACATTGAAGTTTTTCAAACCTCATCATTTATCATCATTTAATCCATCCGGACGATGAATCTGGGTATCACACTAAGTAGATATCTTCATTTCACAACAAAGGATGAAACCATAATATTGAATAATTGCCCAGGCCTATCATAAGATTTATATTCCAGAGTTGGCTATGCGGTTTAGAATATGAATCATACATGTTCAACAAAAATTCCCTATGGGAGTTTAAGAGAATATATCGACTAAAATAAACGATTATTGTCCTTTATGGTGGATGGTTGGAGCTCTGATGACCTCTGTGCTCTCAGACCCAGGGTCAACGCCAGGGTCAGAGTCAGGGACGGAACTGGGTGGAGGAGACGGAGAATTGCGTGGCGATCGTCGGCTGCTGAGCTGTCTTGCCGCTGGCTCTAGAACCGGTTCTGACCAGGTGGCCACAGAGGCTACACACACGATGAGAGTGGTATCAGAGGGGGAGTGGGGGGGGGAGGATATGAAGAGATGAGAGAGAGTTGTGTGTGTGTGTGTGTGTAGTGTGTGTGTGTGTGTGTGTGTGTGTGTGTGTAGTGTGTGTGTGTGTGTGTGTGTGTGTGTATGTGTGTGTGTATGTGCGTGCGTGCGCGCGCGCGCGTGTGTGTGTGTGTGTGTATGTGTGTGTGTGTGTGTGTGTGTGTGTGTAGTGTGTGTGTGTGTGTGTGTGTGTGTGTGTGTGTGTGTGTGTGTGTGTGTGTGTGTGTGTGTGTGTGTGTGTGTGTGTGTGTGTGTGTGTGTGTGTGTGTGTGTGTGTGTGTGTGTTTGAGGACCGGTGAGCCCGCTGTGTCTGATGCCCTGGCAGAGGCCAGTGCCAGCCTAATGTGGCGTGAGACACTCGTCATTGACGGGGCAAGTGCTACTTCCTGGGTAGCTTCAGATGAATTAGTTAGCAGGCCCTGGATGGTATGAAAGAGGATAAGTAAAGCTTTGTTCTTTTTATACCCCTTTCTCCTTTATTTTCCTCTTTTCTCTCTTCTACACGCTGTTGTTTTGTCTCACCCCACTCCACTTCCATACTCTCGAGTTCACCAAATCGCCTCATATCGTCCGCCCCTCCCCTCCTCTTCTCTCCTCTCCTCTGCTCTCCTCTCCTCTTCTCATCTCCTTTCCTCTCATTTCCTCTTCTCCTTTCTTCTCATCCTCTTCTCTTCGCTCCTCTGCTTTCCTCTCCTGTGCTTCTCTCCTCTCCTCTCCTCTTCTCCTCTGCTCTCCTTTTCTCCTCTCCTCTCATCCCCTCATCTTCTCTCCCCTTCTCCACCTCCTCCTCCCCACTACTCTGCTCTCTTCTCCCCTGCTTCCCTCTCCTCTTTTCCTCTCCTTTGTTTTTCTAACCCTAACCCTAACCCTAACCCTAACCCTAACCCTAACCCTAACCCTAACCCTAACCCTAACCCTAACCCTCTCCTATCCTCTTCTCCTCTTCTCCTCCTCCCCTCCTCTCCTCTCCTCTGTTCCTCTCCTCTCCTTTCCTCTCATTTCCTCTTCTCCTTTCTTCTCCTCCTCTTCGCTCCTCTGCTTTCCTCTCCTGTGCTTCTCTCCTCCCCTCTCCCCCTCTCCTTTTCTTTCCTTCCCTTTAATTTCCTCTTCCTCTCCTCCTCCTCCTCCTCCTCCTCCTCCTCCTCCTCCTCCTCCTCCTCCTCCTCCTCCTCCTCCTCCTCCTCCTCCTCCTCCTTCTCTTCCCCTCCCCTCCCCTCCCCTCCCCTCCCCCTCTCCTTTTCTTTCCATTCCTTTCATTTCCTCCTCTCCTCTCCTCTCCTCTCCTCTCCTCTCCTCTCCTCTCCTCTCCTCTCCTCTCCTCTCCTCTCCTCTCCTCTCCTCTCCTCTCCTCTCCTCTCCTCTCCTCTCCTCTCCTCTCCTCTCCTCTCCTCTCCTCTCCTCTCCTCTCCTCTCCTCTGAGGGTTGTTATCAGTGTAATCAGAGATCAAGGGGTTGCCTGTGTTTGTCTTCTGGTTTCCCTCTAGGTTACTGGCTTTTCTCACTGGGCCATGCTACAGGCTACAGGGGCCAGACCATAATACCGGCTGCCGTGTCGACCGGTACCACGGGGTGTGTGCTACTGCCACCGGAGCCTGAGACTCAGAGTACCCATTGAGGTGGCTACCATGTATTAACTTACAGGAATGTTGCTTTTCTACCTGAGAAGGCACACTAACACAATATCCTTTCCTGGTAGGCTTGTTTTCGTCTGAAGGCCACTCCATTTGATGAATGCTTTAGGGGTGCGCCGGTGGGTGAAACGGGATCGTTTTAATCGTTTCTTATGATTCGGGTTGTTTTTTTGTTGCGTGAATGTATGAATGAAAATATCATGTTTCTGGCAGGAAATTGTATTGGGAGCAATAGGGGGGGGGGGGGGGGGGGGGTTAAAAGCACTTTAAAAACTAAACCATCATTTTGAACCTGACCTATCCTACCCATAAACATTATTTACAAGGCAGATGTCGGGGGGTTTGGTGAGCCTTGTAACGTTGTTTTTTTTCCGCTGCACCTGGAGCTTGCGAGCCACATGCGTGTCTAACCACTGGTGTCCTGAGTTCCCCTGGAGCGCTAGGGGGGGGGGGGGGAGCGAGCACCTGTCTGGAACAATATATATGACCTCAGTGGCTTCTGTCTGTTGCTTTTATTGCATTTCCCACAAAAAAGATTGACAAAAGGGGTCAGAGTAGCACAGCCCTGTGTGTGTGTGTGTGTGCACTATACACTATATTTTTTTCAGTATTGTTAAGGCGTTTTTTTTATAATAGAGAACTTTTATCGGTCACATAGGATCGCCAAACCCTGGCGGGCTTACGGGGAACATTTTAAGCACCTGTTTCTGTCGTGACAGTTTGATTTGTCGTTAAAAAAAGTTTTATTTCTCGCTATTTTTATTTACATTTTGACTTTACATTTTTATGTATATTTATTAATAAGTTATAAGTTTTACTTCTACTGTTGTTGTTGTTGTTGTTGTTGTTGTGGATAATTCATACTGTGGGAGCGAAATGGGGAGTAAGTGTTCCATTGTACTTGGACTAATTATGATTATTACACATGGCAAATTAAACATAAAGAATCTTGATGTACTGGATGCTTGGTTAAAGCGTGTGCGGTGTTGGTGACACAGAGGCAGCAGCGGTCGGTGTATTCAACTGAGCCGGGCATTCGGTCGAATGAGCAGCAGAATGCGGTCCGTCTACCGTCTGTTTGTGTCGAAAGGCCCGAGGCTTTTGGGGAAAACCGGGTACCTGGATTGCCCTGCAGACGCCTGTGACGGGATGGGTTTCAGGAAGGGCTCTTAAGAGAGACAGCAGGAGACAAAGAGTGAGAACTTGTGTCTGGAACTAAGGTAACTTTGGTTTTACATCCACCTTTACGAGGGCTACCCCTCTGTTTACTTACTGGGTTTTTGAATTGTTGAACTGATAAACAAACAATCCTAAAAAAAGGAGATGTGTGGCCCTAAGGTGTGTCATGTCTCGGTCCGCCGGGTCACATGACACACGGTCACGTGGGTTCCTCACATGTTGACATATAGAAATCCCCGTTGTGTGTCTAGTAGAGACACAAGGTCGAGTGGTTACTCTAGTGTCTCTGCCACACCCCTGTGTGTTCCCTTACCTGTCCACCAGGGGGTGGACTCATGTGGGTGTGTTCCCTCAGCGTATCAAGCGCACACCTGTTAGCTGTCTTACCTCTTGTATTAAAATCCTCGGTTACATCGGAAACCTAAATACTAACGTAGAACATACAACAGTGTAATGCTGTAATACAGTACATACTGCACAGTGCGTGTACTGTTTTCTCACGTCCCATTAAGTGTGCTAACATATACATCTTTTGGACATACTACGGTGTCGCAGAATTCAACCCGGCGGACATAATCATACCCACTGAGTTATATGTTATGTATATGTTATATTATCCACACATTAGTATTCTAACAGCGTTACCTGTTCATTAGGGTTCTAGTGGGTGGTACTAAGACATTTAGAAGTTTTGGTTCAGACAGTCGAAGCATTATGGCTATCATTAGGGCTATCATTAGGGCTATCCAAGCGACTGCAGTGTTTCTCGCAGTATGCATTTAGCCAGAAAAAAAAGCATGACATCCGGATACTTACGGTATGCTGCTTTTTTTAAATGTTATTTTAGCTTTGTTAGCGTTGTTAGCTTTTTGCTTTTTGTGTAAACATGATTTGGGAAACTCTGCATACTACACTCTGGCCTCCTACACCAGAGTGTTTTCTATTAAGCATTTCTATCTTCACTCTCTCTCTCTCTCTCTCTCTCTCTCTCTCTCTCTCTCCTCTCTCTCTCTCTCTCTCTCTCTCTCCTCTCTCTCTCTCTCTCTCTCTCTCTCTCTCTCTCTCTCTCTCTCTCTCTCTCTCTCTCTCTCTCTCTCTCTCTCTCTCCCTCTCTCTCTCTCTCTTATTTTCTTTTGAGTGACTGTTGTCGTGCGTGCATGATGACAAGCTATTGTCAGACAGAAGGGATTGTTGATGCTTCACTTAAGCGCTAGACACACGGATATAACTCGACACACTCTCAGCCCGACAGCTTGTCTCATGATCTGTCTCATCCCCCCCCCCCCCTTCTGATGTCTGAACTGGCTAGACTTTTCATGCTTTATCTCTATTTTTGTTGGGTCTTACTATTGTTATTTCTATCCCACCCGCCGCTGTCTTGCAATAACAGCATCTCCTTGTGTGTGTGTGTGTGTGTGTGTGTGTGTGTGTGTGTGTGTGTGTGTGTGTGTGTGTGTGTGTGTGTGTGTCTGTGTGTGTGTGTGTGTGTGTGTGTGTGTGTGTGTGTGTGTGTGTGTGTGTGTGTGTGTGTGTGTGTGTGTGTGTGTGTGTGTGTGTGTGTGTGTGTGTGTGTGTGTGTGCATGTGTATGTGTGTGTGTGTGTGTGTGTGTGTGTGTGTATGTGTGTGTGTGTGTGTGTGTGTGTGTGTGTTGCCACCTTCAAGCTAAGCTCCCGTTCCCCCAAAGCCACTCACTAGAGCTCCTCATCTCTAGTCAGACGGTGGTGATTGAGGTGGTCGTATGCAGCGTCACGGCCGAGGCCAAGCGGGCGTCGTCGTTTACGGAGGCTTATGGTTTGGCCTCGGGGCTCTGCGATTGAAGGCATAAATCCAGTGGTAGGCCCCCCCCCCCGACCTCACGCTTCACTCACGACTGTTTGACCTCGGTTTCTTCACCGGAGGCGCGTTTGTCGTCGTCCTCGTCATCGTCAGGAGGAGGAGGAGGAGGACAGTGAAAGACAGATCAGATCGATTAAGCCTTAACCTCCAGGCTGCAGGGAGGTTATTGACAAGCCGGGGTTAATCCACGGTTAAACACTGCCTGCGTGTTTGGGCTTAACCGCGGAGAGCGAGAGGACACAATATGGGGGAAACAGAGGCTCAGTGAGAGAAGGGTTGCATTTTCAGCAATCAATGTGAAAATGTGGCATGCCGTTATTTTTAAATGCAATTCTTTATGTGGTTGCAACATTTTTCAAATGATTACATTGGGTATGAGTCTCATCATTTCATTATATGAACAGCCTTTCCCTGTTGGCTTTCACTAATGTGGACCATCCTAGTCTTAAACATGCCATGCTCTGCGTTACTCTGCGCCCTACATTGATAGAAGCACTTTTAAGGTGACTGGATTCAGATTCGGATTGGGTTTATTTGTCATATGTATAAGGTAGTGCACAGTGACGTTGTTATGGCCAGCTCCAAAAATGTGCTCAACATTTGAGGAATATACAGGTTACACAAACTACAAAAAAATTCAAAATTAGAAGAATTACAAGAAAATACACAAAAATTACACAAATCTACACATTACTAAATGTTGTAAAATTACAAAAATGACAAAACTTACACAAATGTTTACATTTGCATAATTGCGAACAATATATATATATAGTATTATTATTATTATTATTATTTTCGATAATTATAAGTGTATAGTGTAATGTGTAATGTGTAAAGGATAAGACATTTCTTCTCTCTACACTGCTGAGTAGTTTGGTCCTTCAGAGCACCAAGCAGCCATGGAGCTTGGAATGTGAGCATAACTCAGTGTGACGCTGGGGCTCTCTGAGCACTGGAGCTCTCTGAGCACTGGAGCTCTCTGACCACTGGAGCTCTCTGACCACTGGAGCTCTCTGACCACTGGAGCTCTCTGAGCACTGGAGCTCCCGCTTCTCCTGTCTGATTAAAGACCGGAGGAGCAGGGGCAAATCAGCGCTGTGTTTTAACCCCAAAGAAGGCCTACTCGTATTCATCGGTGGGGTAGCTGAAAGCTTCTTTGTTTTTGCTACTGTTTCATATTTGCTACCGTGTCACACCCAGCACAAGCCACTGTTAACTTCAATAAAAAAGTTTACAAATAGGCCTTTCTGTCTATTATCCTATCCTACTATCCACATAAATGTGTTATGTTTAGTTTGGGCTTTGGAAGAGTGAGTGAAGTGAAATGGTTTTAAATCGTTCCTAACCATCAAGCTTCCTTTTCCCACCCTCTTTAAAAGGCGTTCAAGGTAAAAAAAACAGGTTGATTCACATTTGGGCAGAGAGCAAACAGTAGTCTGTGTGTGTGTGTGTCTTCCCCCAGACCCTTCTGCTGCGGGCGCTGCCCCCGGACGGAGGGGAGAGGTTATTGTTATGTCTACCCTGTAGAGGTGTGTACCCATTAAACCACTTCCTGCTCCACTCTCCTTACTCTCTGTTACCTCCGCCTCCTCCTCCTCCTCCTCCTCCTCCCCTCCTCCTCCTCCTCCTCCTCCTCCTCCTCCTCCTCCTCCTCCTCCTCCTCCTCCTCCTCCTCCTCCTCCTCCTCCTCCTCCTCCTCCGCCTCCTCCTCCTCCTCCTCCTCCTCCTCCTCCCACTCTCGCTTTTTTTGTTATACATACCCTCATAGGGCTATTTTCAAAGAGGTTAGGCTTGATGGAAAATGTGCTTTAATACCAACCATCACAGCCGGACGGGATGTGTGAACGAGCGCCGGCGAGTGTTTTTTTCATTCATTGTTTATTGCTGAGCGTCTGAGAGAGTGGAAGTCTGAAAAACCGCAGCGTTGATCCACCCACCCGCTGCTCAGCTCATGTCCTCGCATTCAGACACCCAGACAAGCTGACGCACTGATGAGGACTTGCAGAATGGCTTGTGTGTGTGGTTCCAGTTTCATGTCGAGGTTCCAGTCCTTTCTAAGGGTTTTTTAGGACTTTTTTCTTCCGCACATCGAAGATGGAGGGTGGTTTTGTTTTGTTTGTCTGTTTGCCTTTTAACAAGATAACTCAAAAAGTGATGTACCTCATTGGACAACACTTGGCGGTTAGGTTACTTATGGGCCAAGGAATATTTGATTTGATTTTGAAGATCCGGATCCGAATCCGGATCCGAATCCGGATCCGAATCCGGATCCAGGGCACGTTTTGGTGTGGCGGAGGGATGCGCTCTGCTGAGGGCTTCTTCTCTCTAAATGAACACAAGACTACCTCAGTCTTTACAAAAGATATAAACAGTTTATATACTGTAGCAGCTGGTCGAGTTATTGGCCAACTAAAACATGGCAAAATAATTCCTGCGAAGCACTTGTTTGACTTAATAATAAGTTCTAAGATGTTTTAAAAATATATATTGGCTGAAAACCACTGTTGATATACAGTATGTGCATATGTTCGAGAATCTTTCCATCATCATTAGCACCTTAAATTCCACATGTAGCCGCTGTGTGGAATCCATCTTGTGCTTAACCTCACTATAATACAATAATTACTTTAGAACTCTACTTAAGAACCGTCACGCTTTGATTAAGATGTGATCCAAACGGCGGATGACTAGCGAGGAGAGGAGAAGAACCAGAAGGAAGCGTGGAGAGTGTTTATGCTCCCAAATCCATCTAAGGCAAAGGGGGATTTGGGTGAGATCATAGTGCAAATGTGATGGTTTCTTCCATGGAATAGTTATAGTACTAATATTATTCTTCTGTCAGTGCATTAAGGGATAACTTGGACAGGCTTAGTGCGTGGTTTAGTGCTTCAGCCGTGGGTCTGGACAATCTCTCTCTCATCCTAAAAGCTCAGTGTGGACAAGTAAGAGTCCAGAACAGAAGCCAGTGTGTGTGTGTGTGTGCGTGTGTGTGTGTGTGTGTGTGTGTGTGCGTGTGTGTGTGTGTGCGTGCGTGCGCGTGCGTGTGTGTGTGTGTGTGTGTGTGCATGTGTGTGTGTTTGTGTGTGTGTTTGTATGTATGTGTGTGTGTGTGTGAGCATGTGCGTGTGCGTGTGTGTGTGCATGTGCGTGTGTGCATGTGTGTGTGTGTGCGTGTGTGTGTGCGTGTGGTGCGTGTGTGTGTGTGTATGTGGGCATGTGCGTGTTTGTGTGCATGTGTGTGTGCATGTGTGCGTGCATATGTGTGTGTGTGTGTATGTGTGTGTGTGTGTGGATGTGTATGTGTGCATGTGTGTGTAGGCGTGTGAGCCCGTACGTGTGTGTGTGGGTGTGTGAGCACATACCCCGTGTGTGTGTGTGTGTGTGTGTGTGTGTGTGTGTGTGTGTGTGTGTGTGTGTGTGTGTGTGTGTGAAAAAAATCAATGTTCTCTCTTGTATGTCATAGAACATAGAAAACACAGCAGCATGTCAACACACACAACAACACATGAAAACATCTGACGATGCCTTGCGTGTGGTGTGTCATAAACAACACCCACAATCATATACAACGCAAGCATCTCTCGTACAGGGAGTAATTAGCAATCAGCAGTGTTAAGTAAGCCAGTTTTTAGCCTAGCCTAGCCTAGCCTATAGCTCCTTTTCATCCAGGGCTAGGTGTGTATCGGAGTGAGGCTGTGTGTTTGTTGTTCCCTGCGGAGGTGAGGAGAGAAGTTACCGGAGCCTGAAGGTTAAAATATTAATAGAGGATGATAAATTCATGCGACTGGTTGCCGGGGCGTATGCTGCAGGGTCTGTAGCACCGGTCGGTGTTCTTTCTTTATCATGTGTGTGTGTGTGTCTCTCTCTCTCTCTCTCTGTCTCTGTCTCTCTGTCTCTCTCTCTCTCTCTCTCTCTCTCTCTCTCTCTCCTCTCTCTCTCTCTCTCTCTCTCTCTCTCTCTCTCTCTCTCTCTCTCTCTCTCTCTCACTTTAATTCAATTGATTGAATTAAAAGGCCTTCAAGTGTTTGTTTGCTCCGAGATCTCGCGTGTGGACAATGGCGCACACGGGTCCGTGAAGCGCGGCGCAGCGACTTCCGTGTAATTACCCCCGCGGTCGCCCGCCGTCCCTCCGTAACTTTAGCTCGCCTGGCAATCATGTCTTTTGATGATGTAAAGGTCCGATGCGGTCGTGCAGAATATAGGACTCCCCTACCGCCCTGTGGTCACGCGGCAGAGGGGGGGGGGGGGGGGGGCAGGCGGTCTAGGGTGTGTCCGTCCTGTGTGTGTGTGTGTGTGTGTGTGTGTGTGTGTGTGTGTGTGTGTGTGTGTGTGTGCGCTACAGAGTTTAGTGCATTGTTCCCCTGGTCATTTATTCATAGCTCACCAGGGCTGGTCTCTCTTGTCTTTCCATCTATTTTTCATTTTTTTTTGTAGAAAAAGCGACAGCGATTGCGTGGCCTCTTCATGCGTGGATGAGCACCGCACGCGCTCGTCCTCTCTTTGCCACCGGCTGGTCGCCTGTCGCTTGTTTACTAACGCTTTTTAGGATCAGAGGATCAGGTCTGTGGACAATACCTGAGGTACGAGGAACGCCTTTTCCACGCCACCATCATCAAAGTCTCTGCGCTTCTCTTTTTCTCCCCGAGAAGTTTGGTTTCCTCCATCCAGAGACAAAGGGCCCCACTGTAGCAGCCCAGAGAGGGGGGAAGACGATAGGTCTGACCTGCTGGACGGGTCCCGGCCGTAGCTCCCAGTCTGATGATGATGAAAGACAGACACGCCTATCCTTCACTGGCTTCCATCGTGGTTGTGTGTGTGTGTGTGTGTGTGTGTGTGTGTGTGTGTGTGTGTGTGTGTGTGTCCGGTGTGTGTGTGTGTGTGTGTGTGTGTGTGTGTGTGTGTGTGTGTGTCCGGTGTGTGTGTGTGTGTGTGTGTGTGTGTGTGTGTGTGTGTGTGTGTGTGTGTGTGTGAGACCTTACTTCCCCTCATCCTGCTCAGCTGGACTTACAAATTATAAGAACAAACCACGCAGAAGTGAGGACATGTGTTCATATAATGTATTTTGGTTAATGACGATTTATTTCTAATGAGACATTCATTAGTTTACAGTCGATGGTTCCTCTTGCTTGATGAATGCATGTCCTCATCACCATGTT
>CM051010.1:16202124-16204624 GCA_027704905.1 Muraenolepis orangiensis | reverse complement strand
ATCTTCTCCTTCAACCTCCTCAACATCAGCAAGGACTTCTCACAAGTAAGCGTGCGCACACACACACACACACACACACAAGCACACACACACACACACACACACACACACACACACACACACACACACACACACACACACACACACACACACACACACACACACACACACACACACACACACACACACACACACACAACTCTTTCCATTCGAACCTGGCCAATTCAACTCACCGCTTGACGACATCACTATCAATCATATTCCTTCCACTCATTAAGTGAAATGTACAGCGTCTGAAACGTCCGTATTTCCACCGTGATACCTCTTACCACACTACTCATTGATCCATCATCCATCCACCCATCATCCATCCAGCAATCATCCATCAACCCATCATCCATCATCCATCATCCATCATCCATCATCATCCATCCATCATCCATCATCATCCATCCATCATCCATCATCTATCATCCATCATCCATCATCATCCATCCATCCATCATCCATCATCATCCATCCATCATCCATCATCATCCATCCATCCATCCATCAATCATCCATCCACCCATCATCCATCAGCCATCCATCCATCCATCATCCACCCATCCCTCTCTCCATCCATGATTCATCCATTCATTCATCCATCCATCATCCATCATCCATCATCCATCATCCATCATCCATCATCCATCATCCATCATCCACCCATCCCTCTCTCCATCCATGATTGATCCATCCATCCATCCATCTGTGATCTGTGTCTTGATAGCTAACCTGGTCCGGAGCACCAGTCAGAGGGGCGGGTACCCGGGGACTGGGTTTCTCCTGGAAAAGTGGCTCATTCATATTTCAGACCAGGGCTGTCGCGCACGATCACACGCTGCGCCAGGCACGACAGCTGCTCCCTACACCTGGATGAATAATGGAGTAAACGGAGAACAAGATCGAGAACAAATTGCACCGTGGCCCCAACCAACCCCCCACCCCCTCTCTTCCCCCCCCCTCCCCCCAATGGAACACTGACATACGCACATGACGGAACAGAGCAGACCACTCCCTTCCCTTTGGGGTGTGTCCTAGAACTCCCGACAGTTTGAAGCTCTTCCGTCGACTAACTTTGTAAACTCTCACTCAGCAGCAGCAGCATCTAGGGAGGCGTTGGCCTTGTGCATTCGGGGCGTCTGGCGGGGCCATAATAGACATGCATCAACCCTCATCCTCCCCACCCTCCCCTCCTCCAATCCCCTCCTCCTCTCCTCCCCTCCTCCCCTCCCCTCCTCCTCCCCTCCCCTCCTCCTCTGCTCCCTTCCTCACTCCTCCCCTCCTCCCCTCATCCCCTCATCCCCTCCTCCTCTCCTCCCCTTCTCCCCTCCTCACTCCCCTCCTCTCCACTCCTCCCCTCCTCCCCTCCTCCCCTTCTCCCCTACTCACTCCTCCCCTCCTCCCCTTCTTCCCCCCTCCCCTCCTCCCCTTCTTCCCTTCTTCCCCCCTCCCCTCCTCCCCTCCTCCTCCCCTCTCCTCCCCTCCTCTCCCCTCCTCCTCCCCTCTCCTCCCCTTCTCCCCTTCTCCCCCCCTCCCCTCCTCCTCCCCTCTCCTCCCCTCCTCTCCCCTCCTCCTCCCCTCTCCTCCCCTCCTCTCCCCTCCTCCCCTCCTCCCCTCTTCCCCTTCTTCCCCCTTCTTCCCCCTTCTTCCCCCCTCCTCCCCTTCTTCCCCCCTCCCCTCCTCCCCTCCTCCCCTCTCCTCCCCTCCTCTCCCCTCCTCCTCCCTGGGTTGTGATTGTGTGTGCCTCATGGTCTTATGGTTCTCTCATGTCTTTCTACAGATCTTCTGGCCTCCATCCACCGCCAGGAGGGATGAATGCAAATGGGCAGGGAAGGACCTCTCGGTAAGAACCACATCAATGCCGCGCATAAAACTCTTGCGTGCATACAGTGTTGTCATCTACTCTTTGTTCTTCAGACGCACACACAAACACACACACACACACACACACACACACACACACACACACACACACACACACACCACACACACACACACACACACACACACACACACACACACACACACACACACACACACACACACAGATCCTTTTGTTTTCTGACGGTCGTATTGAAGTGGTGGACAACAATGCACGATAGAGATTTCCAAAAGAGAGAGAGACTTTGTGTTTGTCTTGTCTCAACGGTATCTTGGGCACCACGACCATCATCGTATCGTTTTCAACTTGGCTACAAGCCAAGAGTCCCAGCCGTCCCTGGCGTCTTCGTTTTAACCGGTCACATCTGTCATCTGTCATCACGCTGATCGCTGACCCTAATCCTCCACAAACAAACAAACATCAAGGTCACATTGTTTGACCTGAGTTACTTCTCCACCAACTCCATGGCGCCATAGGCTTCACAGAACACCCAGACAGAGCCAAATACAGACTGTCTGTAAGCACGAGACAATGGAGCAGAAGTGTTTTTGATGATCCCTGGGAAAGATTTAC
>CM051010.1:16189624-16192124 GCA_027704905.1 Muraenolepis orangiensis | reverse complement strand
ACGTTTTTCTAATGAGCACCAAGGACCCCAAGAACCCCATCATCTACACGGTGTTCACCACTTCCAGGTACTACTGAGTCGTTTTCACTTTTGGTAATGTTTCAAACATTTTTGCAGCTCTCAGTTTTGAAGCTAGTTGTATTCCTATTTTTAATTAGTTTGTATATCTTTTGTAATGTTCTACTCCTGTCATTCTGTCACCTTCTGCTGTGACCGCCACGTTTCCCTGAACCACCATAGTGCTTATCGTGTCAGATCTTTAAACAAACCCTCTCCATATCTCCCCTTCTGTGTGTGCTCCCGCAGTAACATCTTCAAAGGCTCAGCAGTGTGTCTGTACAGCATGGTGGACATCCGGAGGGTGTTCCTGGGTCCCTACGCCCATCGGGACGGACCCAACTACCAGTGGGTTCCCTTCCAGGGCCGCGTGCCCTACCCACGACCAGGCACGGTGAGATATATATGACCTGATGGAGAGAGAGAGAGAGAGGGAGAGAGAGAGAGAGAGAGAGAGAGAGAGAGAGAGAGAGAGAGAGAGAGAGAGAGAGAGAGAGAGGAGAGAGAGAGAGAGAGAGAGAGAGAGAGAGAGAGAGAGAGAGAGAGAGAGAGAGAGAGAGCGAGAGAGACGTTTGTCAGTCATGGCATTCAGCAGCACGTGTGACATTGTTTTTGGCGATTTCTTCGGCCTCAGAATGCCATCCCGACCCTCGGCTTCCTCCCTTCTATGGGTTTTTATTCATCCCAACACACGTCTGAACGTGCAGGCAAAACATTCCAAGTGATAATAGCACCGTTTTCCTGGTGAGTAATCCAGTGGGCATTCAGTCTAATCATACGTACGCCTTGCCCTTAATATCGAGACCTATTACCTATTAGGCGTGGTGATTCACCTGTTTGCATGGATTTATAGTCCTAATTATAACTGGACCTATTCCAGATATATCGGATACATGTTATGACGATGACATTCGCCGTGTCTCAAGGACAAAAGAGTACATTTTGGACTATTAGTGTTTGACTTTCACCCCCCCCTCGTATCCCCAATCTCCGCTGGCTACTAAGGAAAGCATGTTTAATACGCTTCACTTCCTCCACATTATAAATAATAAAGCTTGTACTTTACACAGAGGCGTCATAGGCGGGACAAACACAGGAGGCTCTCACCTAACACTGACTATGAATCTGCTCCTTTTATGCACCAGGACTCGAGATCAGTGTCACACCAAGGCCTTTATTGTCGGTACACCAAGCACAACAACAGTGTGTAGCGATCCTCCCGTTCACTCTTTACATAGCAACAGCCATTGAAAAATGTAAATGATTTAGAAACTAAACTAATCCAAATAAACAGATTGAAAATTGCCAAATATGAGTAATAATAATAAATAATAATAATAAATAATAATAAATAATAATAAATAATAATAATAGTATTCCTATAGTATTGTGTTCTAGAATTGTATACTGCGGGAGGGAATGGGGAGTAAGCATTCCGTTCGCTTACTAAATTCTTGAATCTTGAATCTTGAATCTTGAAATAATGCAGTGCAAATTAAATTAGAAAATCTATATATACATACAAAGCTGCGGTGGGATGTAAACATGTAACTAAGTATTGTAGTATTGTTGCAATACAGTATTGTGGTTCCACAGAACAGTCAGTGTCAGTGTTGGTGTTTAACTCTCTTAAGGCTCTGGGGGTAGAAACTGTTCTTGAGTCAGTTTGTCCGTGATTCGACGGACCTGAAGCGTTTGTACCAGAGAGGGCAGCAGGTCAGACAGGTGATGCTCCAGGTGGGATGGGGGGGTCTTTCTGTATTGTTGGCTGCTCTGCTGAGGCAGCGGGGAACTGTTATGGGGGCCATGGTGCCCCTTGAGCAAGGCACCAGACCCCTACACTGCTCCCCCGGGGCGCTCTTATATATACAATAGTTGCCGACTGCTCCTAATACTATGAGATGGGTTACATTTCACTGTGTGTGTGTACATGTATGCGACCGATAAAGATGATTCAATCCTCCAGACTTCAAATGAGATGTATTCCAAGGCAGACCACACTGTTGTGAAGACACACAATAATGACGCATAAACATGCGTTCTTCTATACACACACATGCACATGCTTGAATTGCCTAAAACCTAAAAAGAACTTCAAAAATTAACCCCCACCCCCACCTTCTCCCCAAACCCACCTTCATTCAGTGCCCCAGCAAGACGTTTGGGGGCTTCGACAGCACCAAGGACCTCCCCGACGAGGTGATCACCTTCGCCAGGAGCCACCCGGCCATGTTCCACCCCGTCTACCCCATCAACAACAGGCCCATCATGGTGAAGACTGACGTGGACTACCAGTTCACCCAGATCGTGGTGGACAAGGTGGAGGCCGAGGACGGCCAGTACGACGTCATGTTCATTGGCACCGGTATGAAAACGATATATATAGTATATATATATATATATATATATATATAGATATAGATATGCGTTTGTACGTTTCATC
>CM051010.1:16182124-16184624 GCA_027704905.1 Muraenolepis orangiensis | reverse complement strand
GTGCTCTGACCTCCAGCACCAAGGTAGGGACATTCACTGCACTCATCATTTCCACGTCCTCGGTGAGCGTACCACGCCTTCACCCAGAGGCCACTGACGTACATTACCAGGCGGAAAGAGCAGCCAAAGCATTCAGTGACGGTGGTGGTTTCGACACAACAATCGACACGTCAGGTCGATTGGTATATTGATGTGTCGATCAGTTACCACCACACACACACACAGACACACACACACACACACACACACACACACACACACACACACACACACACACACACACACACACACACACACACACGCTTACCCTAACCTTAGCTCCCCCCCCCCAAGAGCAAGGAAAAGCTCCCTTTAATTACAGAGGAAGAGGGAGCTGCTATAGTGGACACTCTACATGACACCCACGGTCTGTGAGTGGATATAGAGACTACAGTGAATAGAACAACACAGTGAATAGGGTTCACAGAACGGTCGACTATGTGGCTTTGAGTAACAATCTGAAGAATTTGACTTCACAGAAAGTCCAACAGAAATTGGACATTAAAAAGCCACCGCTGGACTGTTTCTTGTGCTTATGTGTTTACGCCCACGTGTGTGTGTGCGTGCTTGCGTGTGCGTCCGTGGTGTTGGCGTCTTGTGTGTTTTTTTACGCGTTCCTGGCGGTGTGAAGATTAGAGCGGTCCGGGGGAAGCGTATAATTAACCCTGGGTCTGAATTCCTCCGTCCCTGTGGCTCCGCCCGCCACAAGCCGCCTCGGCCCCTCAGCCCAACAGGGGTGAGCGTGTGTGTGTTAGGACGACTCTCTCTCACACACACACACACACACACACACACACACACACACACACACACACACACACACACACACACACACACACACCGGCGTAATGACACGCTTCTCCTCGCCTTTGACGGAGAGGCGCTACCCTTGTTCACGTATAGAGGTTTCTTTTTTAGATGGGGTGTGTGCGTGAGGTACAGTGTGGGTGTTGAAGTCAGAGCAGTGTGTGTGTGTGTGTGGTTTTGGGTGGTAAAGGAGCCGTGCGTTGGTTTCTCATTCGAAAACAGGGGATGAATGGGCCTTTGGATCCGTTGACTCCCAGGACCACAGCCCCCCTCCACATCGCCATTGCATGCAGTCAGTCAGTCAGGAGTCTGTCTGTGGGAGAGGGGGTGGGGGGGGTGGGGGGGTGGGGGGAGGGTATATGTGGATTTTATAGACCTCACCACATGCTGAATTGTCAGATCCAATGCAGCGTTTGGGAGGTCAAACCCGAGGAGTGATTTCAGCCTTGGTGTGTGTGTGTGTGTGTGTGTGTGTGTGTGTGTGTGTGTGTGTGTGTGTGTGTGTGTGTGTGTGTGTGTGTGTGTGTGTGTGTGTGTGTGTGTGTGTGTGTGTGTGTGTGTGTGTGTGTGTGTGTGTGCGTGCGTGTGTGCGTGTGTGAGCGGGACCTGACGTAGATGGAGTGAGCGTAGATCTGCTTCCCTTCCACTACCCATGATTGAGTGTGATAAGACAAGAGACAGACGGCCATAATGCAAAACGCAGGCACCAAGCTGAACCCAAAGATATTTTCTAATAAAACCAGCAAACACACACACACACACACACACACACAGCACGCACACACACACGCCCGTGAGCCCAGTAAAACAATATATGGTCATGTGGCTCTCAGTTATCTGGGTCTGTGCAATTAACTATGACCCAGAGCCTGTGAGACTGGCTAACTGTGTGGCGTGTGTGAGAGCTGTGTGTGTGTGTGTGTGTGTGTGTGTGTGTGGTGGTGTGCTCAGACGAGCTGAACGGGCAGACCACCATGCTGGAGAAGAGTGTGTACGGCGTGGAGAACAGCAGCACGTTCCTGGAGTGTAGCCCCAAGTCCCAGCGCGCCATCACCTCCTGGCAGTACCAGAAGACCACCAAGGACCGCAAGCAAGAGGTCCGTTTCCCCAGCAAAGCTGATCCTTTCCCATGCATGACTGTATGTCCCGGTGCATGCATGACTGTATATCCTATATAAAGTACATGCGTATGTACTTTATATCCTGATGCATGCATGACTGTATATCATTTTGAGTTTTTGGAGTTGCTGCCAACCAGGGAGGCGATATCGACTTTTAAAAACATAAAACAAAAACAAAATCGTCTGTTGTGCCGACTGCCACTGGGGCCTTGAACCAGAATAACCAGAACCATGTCTGTCTGTATATCTGTCTGCCTGTCTGTATATCTGTCTGTCTGTCTGCCTGACTGTCTGTATATCTGTCTGCCTGTCTTTCTGTCGGTATTTCTGCCTGTCTGTATATATGTCTGTCTGTATATCTGTCTGTATATCTGTCTGCATGCCTGTCTGTATATCTGTCTGTCTGTATATCTGTCTGCCTGCCTACCTGCCTGTCTGTCTGTATATCTGTCTGTCTGTCTGTATATCTGTCTGCCTGCCTGTCTGTTTGTATATCTGTCTGTCTATCTGTCTATCTATCCTTTTCTCTAAGC
>CM051010.1:16159624-16172124 GCA_027704905.1 Muraenolepis orangiensis | reverse complement strand
TAACACGCTCTTATCACAGCTACTTAAGCAGGTGACCTGGCAGTACGAAAGTGTGTTATTCATCTTGTTAATATGAATGCTTGTGAACTGCTCTATTTTTATGTTTGCGTACCTCAGCGTTATGCTATTGTCTGCTTCAACAAATGTACTCCTTGTAAGTCGCTTTGGATAAAAGCGTCTGCCAAAAGCCCTAAATGTAAATGTATCCAATCCTACCCTGTTGTTGTTTTTGTGTTTATTGGATTTGTTTCAGTAAAGCCTTTATCCGTTGTTTTGGGTGTCCTGTCTCTTCTTCTGGGTTCTCTGGCACATTTGGCTCGCCGGTCTTGTTGGGTCCTAACAGAATGGTCAAGCCTAAAATGAGCCAAGCCGGGAACCCAGAAGCAGGGAGTGGGACACCATCCGAGTTGCGCCCAGGCTAACTGCTTGTGTCTCTAGCTCCTAGGCTAGCTCCCCGTGTCTCCATTTCCTAGCTCCCAGGCTAGCTCTCTTTGTCTCCAGTTCCTAGCGCCCAGGCTAGCTCCCCGTGTCTCCATTTCCTAGCTCCCAGGCTAACTCCCTTTGTCTCCAGATCCTAGCTTCCAGGCTAGCTCCCTGTATCTCCAGTTTCCTAGCTCCCAGGCTAGCTCCCTTCGTCTTCAGTTCCTAGCTGCCAGGCTAGCTCCCCGTGTCTCCAGTTCCTAGCTTCCAGACTAGCTCCTTGTGTCTCCAGTTCCTAGCTCCCAGACTAGCTCCCTTTCTCTCCAGTTCCTAGTTTCCAGGCTAGCTCCCTGTGTCTCCAGTTTCCTAGCTCCCAGGCTAGCTCCCTTTGTATCCAGTTCCTAGCTCCGAGGCTAGCTCCCTGTGTCTCCAGTTCCTAGCTTCCAGGCTAGCTCCCTGTGTCTCCGGTTCCTGGTTTCCAGGCTAGCTCCTTGTGTCTCCAGCTCCTAGTTCCCAGGCTAGCTCCCTGTGTCTCCAGTTCCTAGCTCCCAGACTAGCTCCCTTTCTCTCCAGTTCCTAGTTTCCAGGCTAGCTCCCTGTGTCTCCAGTTTCCTAGCTCCCAGGCTAGCTCCCTTTGTATCCAGTTCCTAGCTCCGAGGCTAGCTCCCTGTGTCTCCAGTTCCTAGCTTCCAGGCTAGCTCCCTGTGTCTCCGGTTCCTAGCCCCGAGGCTAGCTCCCTGTGTCTCCAGTTCCTAGCTTCCAGGCTAGCTCCCTGTGTCTCCGGTTCCTAGTTTCCAGGCTAGCTCCTTGTGTCTCCAGCTCCTAGTTCCCAGGCTAGCTCCCTGTGTCTCCGGTTCCTAGTTTCCAGGCTAGCTCCCTGTGTCTCCAGATCCTAGCTTCCAGGGGGTCGTCCGGTGCCTCCCCTCAGGGGGGGGGGGATACTGTTGTGCCCCCACGCTCTAATCGATCCCAGGTGTTGCCCTTCGTAATCGGGCCGGCTGAGGCTAATTTGGGAGAAGAGGGGTTTACCCTACTTAAGGCTGTCGAAGACCGACGTCGGGGCTTGACCGTTGCGCACCTTACCGAGAACCATCCTGACGAAGACCGACATTGGGGCGAGACCGTTGGGAACCATCTGCCGAGGACGGGGGCGAGTTCACTGAGAACCATATGGCTCCCTCCTGCTCGAGTACCGTGGTCTCCAGCTCCGACTACGTCGCGTCTCGTCTAACCCCCCCCCCCCCCCCGCCCCAAGGACCCTCTCCGCGTTCCGCGTTGTTTTTGTGTTTCTTGGATTTGTTTCAGTAAAGCCTTTATCCGTTGTTCTGGGTGTCGTGTCTCTTCTTCTGGGTTCTCTGGCACATTTGGCTCGTCGGTCTCGTTGGGTCCAAACATATGGATGATTTTGAAGCTGTTAATTACTGTAGCACGACAACAGTGGACTTATTTCTCTTGATGCTGCCTACATTTAGTCTATAATGCCATTCATGGGCTAATGCCGATACCTACAGTATCGTCCTGCGGTTTTTATTATTCTTCTATAGCAGAACACTGTTTGGCTGTGTAGTATTTTTATGCAATATTTCTCTTATGACAATGTAACAATTGAGGGGCGTGCGGAAGGAGGCCACCTGTGTGTGTGTGTGTGTGTGTGTGTGTGTGTGTGTGTGTGATTCTTTTTGGGAGTCCGTACATATGTGTGTGTATATATATATACTGTCTATGTGTGTGTGTGTATATGTATGTATATATATTTAATTGGGACCTTTTGCATGGTCATCCCTGGGCCAATGAGTTGAACGATTTGTCAGTCATTTTCCTAAACGGGCTACATTCAGGAGAATGGTCTGTTGATATATGGTAAATGTACAGAAACTACCAACATATTATCTCATTTAGGATAGCTACAGTGTAGAACCTTATGTGACATATCATCATCATCATCATCATCATCATCATCAACGAAAGACAAAGGCCTCTATTGTGTCCAGCCACTTTCATGAACATAGCCATTAGCCCTTCAGAACGGCAGGTTAAGAATGAGGTTATTTTCGTGTTTTGCTGTCCTGTCTCGAGGACAGGAGGACTGGTTAAATATCCTCCATGTGCAGTACATATTGATTCCATCGGGCCGGAGGATGATTATTATGAAAAACATGAGTTATGCTTTGCGAAGGGAAACCTGTTTTATAGCCGATTTGATTTGCCAAGCTTGGAAGGGAAGGCAGAATATTAAGTTTTAAGACCGAGCTGTAAAATAACCATTTCGTAATTTGTTTCAGTCTCCCCCGCCAAATGATACTAAAATGGCTTCTCTGGGCTCCTCCCCGAAGTCGGACAAGGACACAGAATGATGAGCCATCCCGCTTTAGTGTACAGTTTGTAGTGGTAAACAAGCAGAGCAGATGGTACATGCTAGCGCTCCTCGTGAGTGTGTGAGTGTGTGTGTGTGTGTGTGTGTGTGTGTGGTGATGGCTGGTTCAACCTGTTGGGCCTTGATAACAGTGAGTGTGTACAGCTTCACCAGCCCCTGACTCTTAATCATAATGCTGCTTAAACCAGCCACCAACCACACGCACTCCACAGTCAATAAGAACACTTTTTAACAAATTAAAACCATATATATAATATATATATATATATATATATATAGTCAATAACAATAATATAATGTCTGACCACTGTACTTTTGGTGTCTTGTAAACCTATGAGGGTTTGGCGCTTTGGGTGCATGCTACAAAAATAATTATAATAATATATATATATATATATATTATATTAGATTCAAATGTATTGTCCTTGCACAGCACAAGTACAGTGCAGCATCTAACCAGAGTGCAAATGTTAGTGCATGGTAATATATATATGTACATATATGTATATGTACAGTGGTTAAATATGATGTAAAGACAGTCTACAGTCTATAAAAACAGGTATAAAATAACTTATTGGGTAGGTATGAGTCAAGTCAAGTCAAGTCAAGTTTATTGTCACTTCACAGTTTACACAAGTATAAAGCAGTGGTGTGAAAATCTTATGTGCAATACCCGACGACAGACAGCAGTTATAAAAATAAGATAAAAATAGAATACAAATAGAATACAATAAAGATAAAATGCAATTTATAAAATGCAATATATCGGCACAGAAAAACAACAGCAATATGTATATATAAATCAATGTAATAAAATATACATTGTTATATGCTATACGCCCTTGTTCAGCAGCCTGATGGCCTGACTGTGGAAGCTGTCTCTGAGTCTGTTTGTGCGGCACTTGATACTGCGGTATCGCCTGCCTGACGGTAACAGTGAATACAGTTGGGGGCTGGGGTGGGCAATGTCTTTTATGATGCGTTTGGCCTTGGCCACGCACCGCCGGTTGTACATATCCAGGAGGGAGGGGAGCTCACCTCCAACGATATACTATGAGATATCTTATGTAATTATAGGTATATATATGGTGAGTATACGTATCAATAAGTATCAACAGGTAGTGAGCAGGGGTATATATACTGTGTGTATGTATGTATATAAATATATATATATATATATATATCAGAGTTTCCGCTAGGATTTTTTCTTGCCGGTCAAGCGTCCGGACAGATTTTTACCGGACAAATTTGAAACTTACCGGTCATGTTTCAAAAACAGTCTATATTACAAACGCAACTATAATGTACACCTAGATTGACGAAAGAATGACAATGACCTCAAATAAATTTGACTATTTAATGAACAACAAAACGAACAAGAACGATTGAGAAAAACCTTGTTAGCCGCAAAAATCTAGGCTATTTCAAAACCCCTGTAACATCTGTAGTCCGTTTTAACATAGGCTACATGGCATCAAATTTACCCTGCCATTTAGGCTGCCAGGCAACTTTTTGCTTTCTCCTTAATTTCATTGCGGCAAAGTCCTCTGCTGCCAAGCTGAAACCAAAGGTGTCTAATGTGTCTTTGCAGCTTGCAATACGCATAAGATCACTCTCTCCTCCTCCAGACGACTCCGCAGTGATGTTTTCAAACCATTCTGAGGGAGAAGCCCCTCTCTGCTGGTCGCTTGACACGGGCAGAACACAGGCCATTTGAGCCAGTGTGGCCCAGTCGGGGTACAGCTCGCTGAACTCAGAAATTAGCACTTGGCAAGCTGTCGCAAACATTAAACCCCCATAGCCGTGGAGCGCTAACAATAAAGCCCCATAGCCGTGGAGCGCTGCATCACTGACTGCATCGTCGGCGCGCTTGACGTGAAAGCTGTCAAAACTCAAATGTCCAGGATCTAAGTTTAGTATGAGCATTATTACCGGACATTTTGACCAGCAGGTTTTTAAATTACCGTTTTTTTTAAATAATTTTTACCCGCTAAAAACCGGTAAATACCGGCTAACGGAAACCCTGATATATATATATATATATATATAGTAATCCAGCAGCGTGGATTACCGCTGGATCCACGTCGGGGAAACACTGGAGTCAATGGAATAATAAGTCAATGGAGAAATAATAACCAGAACGCTGTGACACACAAACCCACTGACTCACTGCCGGATTCCTGGGAGGTGGAAGCACCGTTTGCACCACACGCTCTCCTGCATTTGGTCTCCATTAGGCTCATTACGTTGTTTGGTTTCTCCCTTTTTCTCCATCCAACACAATGTTCCTTGTTTGGAATCAGAAGGAAGGAGGGGAAGGGAAAGGGGAGAGAGTGGGGGCTGGGGAGGATGTTTATTTGACAAGTCAACGTGAGGAATTAGCATGGGGAGGGTTGAAAGGGCTGCGTGTCGCTTTTATTAGTCACAGACGAGGATTTCGTATGGGTTTCCCCCGGGCCGGCGGCTCGTTTAGGCCCCTCAGTCACTTCAAAGCGGGTACAGTTGGGAAACAGTGCGGTGGTTCCGAGGCGGACCCGGGAGGCCCCGGAGGCCCTCGGACCACCGAGCCCGGGTTTGGTTTACATTTGGTCCACTTTCCCCCGCTCTCATCCATCTGTCCCCCCGTCCCCCCCGTCCCCGCACACACATATTATAGTGGAGGTGTGGCTGTACATCTAAAAACACTGGTCACTGCACAAGCGGGGTCTTTGTGACCAAGCCCCTGGACTAGAAGATACCCCCCACATAAACGCAGCGTGTCCACACGCGTACCTACGCAGAGTGATGGATGGGGAGTCGAGGGAACCGTGACAAATACATGTTGCGCTATCTGATCCGTTGTGGCTTACACGTTGGTGTGTGAGTGTGTGTGTGTCTGGTGTGTGTGTGTGTCCGTTGTGTGTGTGTGTGTGTGTGTGTGTGTGTGTGTCAGCTACCGGACTATATGCTTGCTGGGCGGATGATCGCTTCCACAGCGCCGACTCCAGAGACACACGCCATTCCTGCTCGGCACAGCGTGTGACCGCCGAGCTCTCTCCTCCGCCTCTGTGGCTTTAGCTCCACAGGCCGTAGCAGAGGACGTGGACCCAGCTGACGGATGCAAAGTGACAGCGGCTACCGGAGACCAGCGCGTATTACGTTAAATATGATGTAGGGTCTCTGGCTCTGGTTTATGAAGGCGTCATTTGTCACAATGTGGCGCCACTTGTCACACACACCAGGCGACGTGCCGTTTCCAACACACTCATAACGCTTACAAACAGTCCAGTCTTTTGGGTTAAAAGGAATACTGGTTTCCAACAAGTAATATGCCATCCGGGTACTTTTAGTATATTATTTCAAGCGTGCTCTGACTCCGGACATACTATTCTCACTGACGATTTAGTAGGCTTATGGTTTGCTGTTTCAGATGCAGCCTTTGTCTCTTTAAGTCAAATGTCTGTGACTTTCTGAAGATATAGGATTTAAGATTTTTTTATTTGCCATATGCAACAAGTACAATGGAATGCTTACTCCACATTCCCTCCTGCTATATGAATAATCGAAAACACTATACTGTTAAAAATGTTATATATAAAATATGCTATATTTATTAATATATTTATAAATGTGATCTCCCGTTCAGATACGATCACATACGTTCTGATAGGATTGTTTCGATCGAGTCCACGATTGGGTCTCGATCTGACACGATCATCACGATCGGGTTCCCCGAATTGGGACGATCTGGTACGTGCAGATACGTTCCGATACGTTCATCACGAACCGATGCGCTCCGTTGCCATAGGATACGATTGTGGTCGCGATGTCTTTCACGCTCATGATCGAGGGTGATCACGATTTGAGCTACGACTGGACCCCGACGTGTATATGTACAGCCGACTGACTTCAATGTTTCTTGAACTTTTAAACAACACAGTTAAACACACAGTGAACACTACAACACTCAACCATTGATGATGGCAGAGTAGATCACTGAATGAGACGCATCAAATCTTGTCCGGTATATATATGGGCACGAGAACTCGTAACAGATCGTGAGCGTTACTAAAAAAACGTAACTACTCGTATCTACTCGCATCTTCTCGTATCAACTCCTATCTGCTCGTGAGTCATTCGTGTCAGGTCTTTGTTGTATTGCAACAATACAGCAATATGATCTGATACGATGATCCCGATTGACATGATCCCGATTGACAATTGATCGTGTTGATCGTAGAAAAATGTTGAACCGTTCAAAAAGTTTCTACGATTAACACGATTGCCACGACTGACCTCAAGATTTGATAAGATCTGATAGGATCACCACGAATAAAACCATGATTTCAATTGTGCCGCGAATCGTGATAGTGGGAACTAAGCATAAATGTCCATAAACACCAAAGAAGAAGACATGTGTGTCACCTGTGTTGATTGTTAATTCCGGTCACCTGTGTGTTCCCTGTGCTTGTTGTTCCCTGTAAGCTGTGTTCCAATCCAGGGGCTGCAGCCTTAAGGGCACATTTGAAGGCCACTTCCTAAGGCTGCTTCAAAAGCGTGTTAAATGGGACGGTCTAGTCTACGGAGTACTTCCTGTATGCGTCACCAGCTGCGTCACGAAGCTCCGCCCCCACCGTCGCCGCGCTCTGACCAGAGCCGCGGAAATAGTCCCAGAAGCTTTTGTTTTGAGAGGTTGATACGAGGGAAATCGATTGCTTATTAAAAATGGACCCAGACAGGCGTATTTAGTTTAGTTTATATAATATATATTTAGTCATTTTAATTGATGAACTTAAGGAAGGTTTAGGTTTGTGGCGGCCTGGGAGACCAGCTGGCCCGCGCCAGCGCTTCCCATATGCGGCTCCCGACATCTCCGAAATCGCCGTAGCATATTTCTAAACAGGCTTTATTTGGATAAACCGACAACATATGTATAATCGACATAGGTACATTGTAGCGTGATAAAATAATAAAACTGTCCTACAGCGAAATGTAAAACAGCTTTTAGCCGGGCTCAAATTCTCTACTGGTTGGATGCGAAATGCATTCTGGGATATGCTGGGCCAGAAGTGTGCAGAAGTCTGCATCGATGCACACTTCAATTTCAGGGAAAGAAGGCTGCATTTGAAGGAGCCTACGAAATGGGACAGCCTCGTCACGGCTGCCGTTAATCGGTCTTCAAATGCGCCCTAAAAGGCTGCAGCCCCTGAAATGGAACACAGCAATAGTGTCCGTTTGTTGTGTCTCTGTTGTTCTTCTCTCCTGTGTTCGCTTCCTTCCTTGTGATTTGTTTGGAACGTAGACGGTGAAGTTCTATTATTATTCACCAGGAGCTTTTTACGTTTGTAATCTGTCTGACTGGGTTTCGCTCTGCTCCACAGCGGCAGTAATATTAGATCAAATAAAAGCCAGATAAGATGGTACGTCTGTCACAGCCATAGATTAGAGGGCATATACACACACACTGTAGCTGTATTATGAACCATGAAAATAGTTGGGATGTTTTTGATTCTGCAGATAGGCGACCGGGCCTGTGTTGGATTTAACTTGCAGACATCTAAAGCCTCGCCTATGAAGCAAAGGGTCATAAAGGAAATCTAGGAATTCATGGTATGTAACTAGATATTTGCAAGACGTTTCGGCTTATCCACAGTAAAGTGCATGCGTCAATGTGTGCGTGAGACTGCGCTCACGTGAGTGTGCATGCAATTGTGTGTCAGCGTGTGTGTGTGTGTGTGTGTATGTGCTTGTACGCGCCTCTACCAGGGCTTATCCTAATACGTGCAGCCGCTGGACGTATAGCTTAGCCAATCACAACACACCTGGCCTCTTGCTCCCAGTAAAGTTTTATACAATAATCTCCTAAATTTGCCTTTCCTTCCTTCCCCTCTCAGCATGCTATAGTGCACACACCGTCACCTGATCACATATATATATATAGATAGAGAGAGAGAGATGAGAGAGAGAGAGGAGAGAGAGAGAGGAGAGAGAGAGAGAGAGAGAGAGAGAGAGAGAGAGGAGATGAGAGAGAGAGAGAGAGAGAGAGAGAGAGCAGACACAATCCCGCCAGAACCTTGTCAAGAACTTTAAAAGTGTTCATACGTGTGTCACTCTTGAAACGTAAACCCACTGGACAGGAAGGCGAGAGAGACGGCGAGACGAGGCTCCTTGCCAGGTACACGTTCGTATTCAGAACCATGTGTGTGTGTGTGTGTGTGTGTGTGTGTGTGGTCGGTGCGTATGAACGGAGCACGGGCCTCCCTGGACCCCCCCCCGTGTGATGGAGACACCTGTGTAAACACGTGTCCGGTGGCTCTCGGCAACAGTGGAGCTTCACAGCATCCCGGGACACAGCCTCCGCGAGGCCGGGGGGAGACCAGAGGGCATAACCACCTGATCTCCTATTATCCAGAGAGAGAGAGAGACACACACACACACACAGAGGCAACCATGCACATACTTACATAAACACGTCAAAGCAACGTGTGTGTGTGTGTGTGCGTGCGTGTGTCCGTGCGTGCGTGCGTGTGTCCGTGCGTGCGTGCGTGTGTCCGTGCGTGCACGCGCGCGCGTGCGTAAGAGGAGTAGAGGGACGCTCCTGTCCGACTGAGGCGGATATTGACACAGTATTACTGCGAATGAAAATATTGTTGAGAGCAGGAAAGAAACAGTTGCCAGACCTTAGAACATGGCATACACAAATAAACGGTAGCACACATCGGCACTCCATCAAACCCTGTTTTCACTCGTCGCGCTCCCCACAGAGTCTGTAAAATGTGAACGTTAACAATAGCTGGGTTTCCATCCGACAGTCTAAGCGAATTTTAAGCACACTTTTGGAAGTTCGCAGAAAACCAAACCAAAAAAAAAAGGAAATGCGAGTTTAGTGTTTCCATCAAGTAGTCGGAGTAAACAAACTACGTCAGCTACGACGGATATCGGGCGTCGACGAGAAGCCGACAGCGTAAAGTCAACGTGAGTTCAAAGTTCGCTCCGTCAGAATGGGTTCCGCAAAGATGTTTCAATTGACGCTTTTTGCGAATTCACTCGATTCTAGTCAGTCAAAAACCACCTCAAGCGAGCTTATCAACTTTTATGCAAATCAGATGAATTTGGCTGTTTCCATCAACATTTTCTTATATGATACTTAAAAATGCAAATCGAAATATGGTGATGGAAACCCGACTAATGTTGTATTGTTTGTGAAATGTCAAGCGTGTGTGTGTGTATGTAGATGGACTCATCATTCTCTTAATAATTCTATACTGTTGGTCAATTCCTTGATATATCTGTAAAATATTTAGCTCTTGAGGCGGGCAGAGTGTTTAAGTGTGTGTACTGCTGAGCGATGACTTTTAGCGTATATCTTCGCTCTTTTTTAGTGTTAAAAGATGAAAGACTCATTGGTTAAGTGGCAAAGGCGTGTTTTTTATGTATAGAATTATCACTCAGGGTTAATGGAAGCTGTTAAGGGAATTAGGTGTGTGTGTGTGTGTGTGTTATCCCTCATCCTCCTCCTCCTCTTCCTCCTCCTCCTCCTCTTCATCGTCTGCTCAGGAATGCAACCCATCGGAGTAGTAAGTCGCGGTGCTGCTCAGTGTGATTACAGCGCGGCTCCGCTAGGAAAGGAAAGCGTGTAGGAGTCTTTTTGCGTGGGTTTCGGCCGCTCGGTATAAGGGACTGCAGGCCAAGCCCCAACACATGAAAGTACAGCACAAATCAACAGTGTGTGTGTGTGTGTGAGTGTGTGTGTGTGGGGGGGGGGGGGGGGGGGAGGGTTGAAGGAAAAGAAGAAAATAAAAGGAGAGGGGGGTGACAAATGAAGAGAGAGGGAAGGATGAGAGGAGGAGGAGGAGGAGGAGGAGAGGAGAGGAGAGGAGGAGAGGAGAAGAAAGCAAAGGAGGGGAGGGGAAGAAAAATAAGAAGAGGTGAGAGGAACGCAACAGAGTGGAGGAGGGGAGGAAAGGAGGATAAGGTAAGGGATGAGGCCATTAGACAGAGAGAGAGAGAGAGAGAGAGATCAGTCATCGTGCAGGGCTCTGTGTGAGGTGCTGCTCCGCCCGGCCCACACGGAGCGTCCTCTCTCCTTTTAAACTGCGTATGTGTCTGGATGGCGGCAACAGCCTGCGAAAGGGAAAAGAGATTGCCCTCCCGGATCGCCGGGGAACGCAAGATTGACGCCGGTAACATATCCACCCACCCACCCCCCCCACCCACACCCACCCCCCCCACCCCCGGTGTAGACATCCCTGATTTTACAGCTCATTACAAGGGTTCAAATTGATAAAAATAAGTGTAACCCGATAGCAGTCCGCTCAGTTGGAAAGTTTGCCAGCATTTGCTCTCACCTCTCGGCGACAGATGATGTTCTATCATTTGCGGGCGAGTGGGTCTACTGAAATAACACGGGCATCTGCGTGTGTGTGGTGTGTGTGTGTGTGTGTGTGTGTAATGAGACCTGGTGTACAAAGCCCCTCTGTTCTGGTGGGGAGGGGAACAGGTGGAGTGTGGGAGATGGAGTCACAGAGTCAGCTGTCGAGGCCTATCGCTGTACTATCGCGTCCACGGCTGATTTCTATATTAGGATTTGGAGTTGGAGTCGTTGATGGGAATGCGATCCGTCTCTTTGCTGCTATTTGTCTCTGCGTGATGGGGGAAGTGGGGCCGCTGCCCGATGATGAGTAATAGAAGATATGTATCACAGATGGGAGGGTCATTTATCGCGGGGTTGATTTATGATTGAGTGGTAATCCACACCCTGCTGGGGGAAACTATAATTCTGAGCCCCGTTCACTTAGCGTCATTCTAAAAGTCCAAAATATTCCACTGGATTCTCGACGTTATGTCTCTTTATCCATCAGCTTTAGCAGTTAAGTTGAGGGAATGCCAGACACGCATTTGACCGAATTACAGTTTTCAACCCCCCCCCCCCCCCAGTAGATTCTTTCTTAAATATACTGAGAATACAGCTAAACACAGTGATACATGAGAGAGAGAGAGAGAGAGAGAGAGAGAGGAGAGAGAGAGAGAGAGAGAGAGAGAGAGAGAGAGAGTAGATGAGGAGAGAGAGAGAGAGAGAGAGAGAGAGAGAGAGGGGGACGGTGCTAAACCACAGAGGGAGAAGGCAGGACTGAAGTAATGGAGGTGTCAGAGAGATAACAAGGTTTGCAGCCAGCCAGGTTGGAAGTCCGCCCAAGCGCCTTGACTACACTCGATGAAAGGGAAAAACAAAGAGCTTCAAAGACGAACCAAATTCAATTAAATTCTGTTTGATTGTGAGCCTTTCAAATGAACGAGACCTGCTGTGTGTGTGTTGTGTGTGGTGTGTGTGTGTGTGTGTGTGTTTGTGTGTGTGTGTGTGTTCCCCAGCCGTTTTCATTTAAGCCATGAGAGGAGGAGGGAGGAGGAGGAGAGGAGGAGGAGAGGAGGAGGAGGAGGAGGAGGAGGAGGAGGTGGAGGAGGAGGAGGAGGAGGAGGAGGAGGAGGAGGAGGAGGAGGAGGAGGAGGAGGTGGAGGAGGAGGAGGAGGAGGAGGAGGAGGAGGAGGAGGGTGGAGGAGGAGGAGGAGGTAAAGGAGGAATACTACATGGTTAGAAAATCTGAGATGTGACCGCAAGTAAGGGGTGGTGTAGACCACCGCAGACGGGGGAGGTGTAGAGGAGGTGGGGATGGGGCTTTTGGGGGGGGTGTGTGGAGGAGGAGGTGTCTAGAGGAGGTGGTGTATAGGA
>CM051010.1:16137124-16154624 GCA_027704905.1 Muraenolepis orangiensis | reverse complement strand
TCACTCAGCCTCTCTCTCTCTCCCTCTCTGCATATGTCTCTCTCTCTCTCTCTCTCTCTCTCTCTCTCTCTCTCTCTCTCTCTCTCTCTCTCTCTCTCTCTCTCTCTCTCCTCTCTCTCTCCTCTCTCTCTCTCTCTCTCTCTCTCTCTCTGCATGCTACATGTTCTGTCTAGCAGAAAGCTGCAGTGGGATCCTATCATTATAGAATAAGAACCATCTAAGCTCTAATATATGCCTCATGGCTGGTTTCTTTGCACACACACACACACACACACACACCAACCGACCCACATTAACGTGTGTGCGCGCACACACACACACAACCAACCACGCACAGTAGACCCAAAATAGTGTGCATATCTTTCCACGTTGAACTTCTTGGATGCTGGTCAAGGAGACACAGGAGATGGTGGTTTACCGCTCTGGGCCTCCAGGGAAGGAAAATATATCACAATGACATTGAGTGGGAGGAACGCACTGCCGAAGGAAATGCAGTATTATCGACCACGTGTCCTTGTGAATAGAGGCATATAATATATGAATATGCATGCCATTTGCTTTTGACTGGAATTGTCTTTGTTTGTTTTCAATTAAGTCATTTTCCCAGCAAACCAGAGAAATATGAATCCTAGCTTTCTTCGTTTTCTATGTGAGATGTCGTAACCGCTTTGAAATCATCGTGTCTCTCTCTCTCTCTCTCTCTCTCTCTTCTCTCTTCTCTCTCTCTCTCTTCTCTCTCTCTCTCTCTTTCTCTTTCTCTTTCTCTCTCTTTTCTTTATTTCCCACTGGTTATCCGCAGCCCTTTTTCTCTCCTGGGGTCATCTTGTCTGGAGACTTATTTAAAGAGCTCCAGTCCACTTTCATCTCAAAGCATTACTCTTGCGTGGCCTACGTTCTCCCTTCCGTTGACTTGTTAACCACAGTGCGGGTTCCACACGTTGGGGATTGTTTTGTGTGGTCTGGAGCGGGAACTCATCCTACGCTCCAGCGCAGACACCTCCGGGGAACCCCTTCAATTCAATGCATCTCTACGAGGCGGCAGGTGATGAGTTGGATTTGTTTTTTCTTCTGGCCACCGTCGCGAATGTTCTATTGCCAAAATCGGGGCTGATTAAACGCGCGTCTAGAGATCTAATCGGTGGAGAAGCAATAGCATCATTTAGCATTCACTGACTGGAGGTCCCCGAAGACGTGCAGGTTTCCTGCAAAGTAGGCCAACAATCCATTTAGCTGCTAATGAACCCGGAACATGACGAGCATGTGCCAATGTGGTTTTGGGGCTGCCTGCGTGCGTCCTGGCTGAGACTTAAACTGCCGTTTAGCACGATTCTTCCTGCAAGGCTGTGAACTCATCCGGGAGGCAGAATCAACAGTGCAGGTCTTTATTTGTATTCTTTCACAACATTATTGCGTTCGGTTGGATTGGATTAGATGGGATGAGATGAGATGAGAATATATTAGAGTAGGATCGGTTAGAAAAGGTTAGAAAACTCTTCAGGAAACACCTGAAGGGGATCCTTCCACCTAGCACATCGTCTTATTACTATTTACTAGCGTACTAAGTCGATTGTTGTGCTTGTGAGTTAGTTATACAGTATATAAATTATTGTAGTTTTACCTGAGCACTGGTTCAGTTCTTGGAGACTTGTTAGAAATGAAATGCACTTTTGGCTTCTGGTGACGAGTTGTTCTCTTACCTTCCTTTGTTGAAACACACTATTGTGAGTCGCTTTGGATAAAAGCGTCTGCTAAATGACTGTAATGTAATGTAATGTAGATTAGATGGTCAGATTAGGTTAGATTAGGGCATCTCAGGAGGTAGAGTGGGTTGTCCGGCGACCGGCAGGTTGCTGGTTCGATCCCCCGGCTCCGCCTAGCCAAGTGGCGTGGTGTCCCTGAGAAAGACACCCAAACCCTAATTGCCCCCCTCGAGCTGGCTGTCACCTTGCATGGCGGACACCACTGTCGGGGTGTGAATGGGTGAATGTGAGGCAACAATTGTAAAGTGCTTTGGCTAAAAGTGCTATACAAATGCAGTCCAATTTACCGTTTAGATTAGATGGAACAAGGCTAGATTAGGTTGGGTTGGATGATATTAGATTAGACATCCAAGATTCAATGTTCAGGATTTTCATTTGCCATATGCAACAAAGTACAATGGAATGCTTTCTTCCCATTCCCTCCCGCAGTATGAATTTCCGACAATTTATCACTATATGCTATCCTTTCTACCATTCTTTCCAGAACTCTGTTTACATCCCACTCTTGCTCCATAGATCAAATCAAGCCCGTCCTTCAAACAACTTCCCTGGCTGCCGCAAATACCGCAAATAATTCCATTTTAACATTCTCCTCCTCACATTCAAAGTTTGGGCGGGTGAACCAGGTGAAGGGAATGAGTTGATGGCCGAGCAAGAGGGGAGGGGGGGGGGGGGGCGGCCTGATCTGAAGAGTCGGTCAGGAGAGTTGGGCCGCGTTCCAGACAGACAACTTGTCGTGTGTGCGAGTCGTATATATATTTCCGACTTCAAACTTTTGAGTTACGACCTTGAAGCGTTCCTAGGTGCGTGACGCCCAACGGAAACCCGAACGGTGTTGTTTCTTTGGCTCGCGATTAGACAATTTAACTCTCGGCAGTACAGCCTCCGTTTTGCTATACATAAATGAGACGGAGGAGGAAAAAAACGACGCGTTAAGTAACCGACGCTATTATACGTTATATTTTCACGCCACTTCTATACTTGGAAACGTAGCATCCAAAAATGACGTTCACTAGCCTAATACAAATACAGACTAGTCTACAAATACATCCTACCCCCCTCCTATATTGATTGACATGTACAAGAAAATAAATAAATGGTATGACATTGAAAACAAAGTACAATGTCAAATGAAATGAATCATAGTTGTATTATTAGTATTATTGACTTGATTATTGGCCGCCATTATTATGTGACGTCAGAAACTGAAGTCGGGGGTACATGGATTCCCATCGAGGTCACAAGTAGAAACTTCGACTTCGACAGGTGGCGTTCCATTGGCACTTTTTCTAGTAGGATGTCGTGAATTCTCGACTTACGAGTTTGTCTGGAACGCGGCTTTAGTGACATGACAATGGGGAAAAAAACCGATGAACTGAAGAATAGTTTGGGGAGTGTGTGTGTGTGTGTGTGTGTGTGTGTGTGTGTGTGTGTGTGTGTGTGTGTGTGTGTGTGTGTGTGTGTGTGTGTGTGTGTGTGTGTGTGTGTGTGTGTGTGTGTGTGTGTGTGTGTGTGTGTGTGTGTGTGTGTGTGTGTGTGTGTGTGTGTGCGCGCGCGCAGTGTATATATATTTATTTGACTTCTTTGGTATATCGTTTGTTTTAAAATGTATATAGTATAAGTGTCTGTGTGTCTTGAAAATAACCAAAAAATCTAATGTATTATAATGGATTAGGTTAGATGAGATGGGATTAGGTTAGATAAGATTGGGTTTGTGCTTTAGCCAATCCACCAGGGTACAGGGTTATACATTCATCTCTGTCTGTCAGGGTGTGTGTTGCTTTCATGATATAATCCTAGTGAAACAGCACATAAGACCCGGCCTGCATACACTAGATCCATCCAGCTGTGTGCCAGCCACCCGCTGTGGGCTTCAGAACCGCTCATCTTTCTGCTCATAAATAGTTGAATCCTATGAATAATGCGACTGGGACGATGTGATTACCAGGTGGTAGGAGTGATACATTTTTCCCTTTTTTATTACATCGTATGTCGTCCTGACTTTGTTGAAGGATATTAATCTGGCATCCAGAGACACCAAACAAGCTCAATTTTGATCGTATTAAATGGAAGATATAACAAAAAGCATGACACGCCAAGGCTATTGTTTTGTATGGCGATCATGAGCTGATTTGCAGTCGGAGCTCATTTAAGCTCATTCTAAGGCCGTGGTGGAACCCTCCATCCTGAAGTGGTCTCCTCTTAGCTTCCCGGGTGTTGAAGGAAACGGAGGCATTGATTTGATTGAGCAAAAACCCCCAAAGCTGTCTCCACGCCTCCCCCCTAATACACAGCGCTGCACAATGCGCTTAGAGGCGGCGAAAAGGTGTCAAAGAACATTACTTCAGGCGAGGAAACCAAAAGGTCGAGTTAAAAAAGACAGACAGAGACACGTTGTTTGCTTTTAAAGACCTCTGAGATATGGTAATATGACGGCAAAAAAAATAATATAACAGTCCGTTCCAATTACCCTTGAAGCGCGAGTCAGCCGATCCGACGGCGTGAAAGGCTGGGAGCGGGGAAACCTGGCGTTACGCTCGAGACGAGACGGCTTCACAGACACACACACGCAGGAGGAGCTATCCCCCCCCCCCCCCCTGGAAAATGGCCACTGCAGAAACCCCGGTTTCATCATAACGTCTTGCAGACGGCTGCAACCAACGGCTCCGTCTCAGAGGGTATTTATTTTAAAACTCGCGGTTGTTCCCCGTCAAATGTAAATATTTCCCTCGGTGACCGGCCATCGGTGTCATCCTTTGCGAGGTGAATAAACCTTTTTCCCAGCGGTGTCTGGGTGTGTTGACCTGGTTACCCTTTTTAGAACAGTACGCGTAGCTTACGTAAATAAACCCCGAGCACTTTACCCCTTTTAGCCCAAGGTTCAGCTCTCAGAACAGCCAAACAAAACCAGCGTATACACGGAGCCGTGTATCGCCGGCGCTAATGAGGTCCTTGTAGGCCCCCGATCTCGTATGGATTGGGGTGAGCTATTATATACTGCGCTATATTGAATGTTATCGCTACCATCCACTGCACTGCAGACATATACACCGTTCCCTGGTGTCTGTCTGTCTGTCTATCTGTCTGCCTGTGTGTGTGTGTGTGTGTGTGTGTGTGGATGTCTTTGTGTGTGTGTGGATGCCTGTGTGTGTGCCTGTGTTTGTGTGTGTGTGTCTGTGCCTGTGTGTGTGTGTGTGTCTGGATGCCTGTGTGTGTGTGTGTGTGCCTGTGTGTGTGTGTGCCTGCCAGTGTGTGTGTGTGTGCCTGCCAGTGTGTGCGTGTGTGCGTGTGTGCCTGTGTGCCTGTGTGCCTGTGTGTGTGTGTGCCTGTGTGTGTGTGTGTCAGAGCCAACACGCTCGAATCACTGAGGTAGCAATTACGATGAAAGTCATGCATGAGCCCTTCCTCTCCCAGAAAACTTTCACAACCTCTTAAACGGTCTGCTTCAGTCGAGGCAGCCTGAGCCGCGGAGGGACGAGACCGGGAGGAACCAGGCGAACAACGTCTGGTCGGGGATTTTTTTTGGTTTGTTAAATGAATGTGTGTGCGGGGGAGAAGAAGTGATTAAAAAGGACACGACTTCACCTCATTTATGGGCGTGAGGCTGCCTCTAATTAGAGGACTAAAGCCGAGGTACAACTCTCCGACTTCCAATCGCCACGAGCACGAAAGAATACACCGCTAAAGTCGGATTCCCATCTCTTTTGTTATCCGTACGGGATCGACGGAAAACCCCCTTTCAACTAACCTAAAGGAAATGAATAAGATTGTGAAAACACAAAACACAGCATGGACACCTGGTCTGCCGCAGAACACACACACACACACGCGCATACACACACACACACACACACACATACACGCACACACACACATATACATATACACACACACATATACACACGCATACACACACACACACACACACACACACACACGCACACACACACACACACACACACACACACACACACACACACACACACACACACACACACACACACACAGAGGCTGGCGGAGGACAAGTGAAGGCTCCATTTCTTCTTCCCACGTCATCTCTTATGTCACTTTCTCTTTCTATGTGGGTGTGTGTGTGTCCCTCCCTCCCATTGTGTAAAAGTGTGTGTGTGTGTGTGTGTGTATGTGTGTGCGCTCTCCACCTTCATTAATGCGATGTCCAGAGGGGTATGAGGCAGCTGCTTAAACTCCAATATCCTCTGTGACCTTTCCACCACCAGCCTTGACAAGCCATGGGAGGGAGGGAGGGAGAGAGAGAGGGGAAGAGGGAGGGAGGGAGGGAGGGAGGGAGGGAGGGAGGGAGAATCGCAAGATGAGGGGGAGATAGTGACGGGAGAGAGAGAGGTGGGGGGGGGGTTGGAGCGGAGATAAGGGGGAGATAGTGAGAGAGAGAGAGAGAGAGATGAGGAGGAGATTGTGACACAAACCATGGGAGAGAGAGAGATGGGGGAGGAGGGGGAGGCATTCGTACAAGTGATGGCGATGATGATATATATACTTGAGATGTGGGCTTTGAGGCTATGAGAGGGGAATGAAAGCGAGATGAATGGTGGGGCTGAAAGTAGAAGGGCATATTAAAGCCAGATTGTACTTTCCAGATTGCTTTATTGAGGCCAGTGTGTGGGTGTGGGTGGGGGACGACGACGGGGCTAAACTTATTCCATTCTAATCTGTCATAGTTTTTTTTGCCCAACTGGAATACATAAAAAGTGAATGATTCTCATGTGCCCTGAAAACACTAGGAACGATGGACCTACTCAAAGCTTTTTCAACAGCAAACGGGAATAAATAACGGAGCCCATTCTGAGATGTAGTCCATCTATAGTGTGATTAGGAGTCCTCTGTTGACGCTACGGGTGTAGGGAGCACCTCCAGCTGATATGGTAGAAAGGCTCACAGCTACGTTTCAATCTAGTATTTAAATACAGGCTCCAAGGTTTGGATATGGATCATTTTAGCAGATTATGCTAAAATGACATATGGCATATTTTGTTCAGTGTGAGCTTATCAAGATAATCCTGTGATATTGGAGGAAAATATTTGAAGTGGTTAATCACACAGGCACATCCGCCAACTGTGTGGACTCAATAGAATTTGTGTGCATTTCTTATCAAAATGGGTGGCTATACACTATGAGTTCAGTGTCTTGCAGTAAGAGCCTTGGGAAGTGTGCACGAACACCTTAATAATTCATCTGGGTTCTTGGGTGGGTTCACTGAAAACCCGGGCAGCAGAACCGCTGGATAATGAGATGAAACCGCCCCACACTCCCTCAATGTTGCATGTGGAATAAAGGAAGACGTGTGACAGTTACTAATAAACCATCCACTTTGCTAAGTCCTAATCTCAGGATGTCATGTCGATTTACAACAGGGGGGGTTAGTGTTAGTTAGAACAACACTTCAAACTTCCCACCATAAGAAACCTCCGCACTTCCTAAATCATATGACATCTCTCTTTGACCTCCTGTTGTGCCTCTCAGGCTCTCCCTGGTCCTCCACGTGGCTTTCATTTGTTTCATTCGACACAGTGACGTCATTTCTCCACGCAGGGGGGGGGGGAGGGTTACACAAAGGCAGTGGTGATAGCCCTCCACACATCCACCCCTGGCTTACAATCCAACCCCACCCACCCCCACCCTCCACCCCCCACATGCCCCAGCATGGCACACCAACTGAGAGAAAATATATTTCCTAGTATCCCTCCCGTGACTCGCTTTAATAGTAATAACCATTGTGTCACACGACTCAAACGACCCACATTCAAACTTTTAGGATTTGATGTTATCTAAATCTGGAGGATTTTGAATACTCTTTATTGGTCACGATGTATATACACGCACACGCACGCACACACGCACGCACACACACACAGTGAAATGTGTTTTTAGGCATTTAACCCATCCTAGCATGAGGAGCAGTGGTGGGCAGCTATTGCATATTCAGTGCCCCCCGGGGGAGCAGTGTAGGGGTCTGGTGCCTTGCTCAAGGGCACCCCGGCAGTGCCCAGAAATGATGATGCGCCCGCCACACGTGTGATCTATTTAGTTTTGGCGACCATTCAAACCGTTGTTGAACAGTGCAATGCGCGGCGTTTAAATTCCCTTGAAGATCTAGAGGTGTTCACCCATGTGGATTCATTCGAGATCATGACTGTGATGTGGCCTTCTTCTCGGCTAGCGAGGCTTTAGACACACGCACACGCACGCACACACGCACACACGCACACACACACACACACACACTGGTTTATGCCCGTGTTGCTTTCATACCAAGGGGATCACAGTGTTTATTTGTATGTTTGCGTTTCGCCCAAAATCCACCGCACCGAGAGAGAGAGAGAGACCACAGAGGTTCTTCTGTGGACAGGGTTTTCCTCTCCTCTCCATCTTGTATAGGTGAGGTAGAGACGCACCCGTGGGCCCCATCAGGCTGACACTTGATGGAGAATCTCAATGACTCAGGGGATGGAGAGGACGGAGTAAGCCTGGAAGGTGGAAATACCCCTTGCTCACACAGAGAGAGAGAGAGAGAGAGAGAGAGAGAGAGAGAGAGAGAGAGAGAGAGAGAGAGAGAGAGAGAGAGAGAGAGAGAGAGAGAGAGAGAGAGAGAGAGAGAGAGAGAGAGAGAGAGAGAGAGAGAGAGAGAGAGAGAGAGAGGAGAGAGAGAGAGAGAGAGAGAGAGAGAGAGAGAGAGAGAGAGAGAGATGACAGGACTGCAGCGTTTAACCGCAGTCAGACATAATGACAGGGAAGTCTTTATAATGGCATCGCAGGCTCATCTACCTGAAGCACCGTGCAATTACACGCATCCTGTAATTCAGGCGATGCGGTTAGTTGGGATAACAGCCATTCACTTTAAGTTATTACTCTTCTTCTGTCTTTCTTTCTTCTTCTTTCTTCTTTCTTTCTTTCCCCATTTGCTATTGACTATCTATGGCTATTTGTCAGATGTCGTCATCCAAAATGATTTACAGTGAATTCAATGTCCGTTCACTAAGGATGTGGGGACTGAATACAGAGACAGGTCATTAAGGATCAGGTAGGCTTAGACAGTAAACACAGAGACAGGTCATTAAGAGGAGGCAGGGGCTAGACAGTGAATTGAGAGGCTGGTCATTAAGGAGCAGGTAGAGGTTATGTAGTACAGAGGCAGGTCTTTTAGGAGCAGGTAGGTGTTATGCAGTACAGAGACGGGTCTTTAAGGAGCAGGTAGGGATTAGACCATGAATACAGAGGCAGGTCATTAAGGAACAGATAGAGGTTAGCCAGTACAAAGACAGGTCATTACCATCAGGTAGGGGTTAGACAGTACATACACAGGTAATTAAGGAGCAGGTAGGGGTAAGGTAGTACATAGACAGGTCACTTAGGAACAGGTAGGGGTAAGGCAGTAGAAAGGCAGGTCATTAAGAAGCAGGTAGGGGTTATGCAGTACAGAGACAGGTCATTAAGGAGCAGGTGTGGTGAGGCGGTACAGAGACGGGTCAATATGGAGGGGGTTGGGGTTAGGCGGTTCAGAGACGGGTCATTAGGGAGCAGGTAGGGGTTAGACAGTACAGAGACCGGTCATTAAGGAGCAGGTAGGGGTTAGGCAGTACAGAGACAGGTCATAAAGGAGCAAGTAGGGGTTAGACAGTACAGAGACAGGTCATTAAGGAGCAGGTAGGGGTTAGGCAGTACAGAGATGGGTCTTTAATAAGCAGGTAGGGGTTAGGCAGTACAGAGACAGGTCATAAAGGAGCAGGTAGGGGTTAGACAGTACAGAGACAGGTCATTAAGGAGCAGGTAGGGGTTAGGCAGTACAGAGATGGGTCTTTAATAAGCAGGTAGGGGTTAGGCAGTACAGAGACAGGTCATAAAGGAGCAGGTAGGGGTTAGACAGTACAGAGACAGGTCATTAAGGAGCAGGTAGGGGTTAGGCAGTACAAAGATGGGTCTTTAATAAGCAGGTAGGGGTCAGGCATCCTACCAGTATGATGCTTACTGGTAGATTGCAGACATTCATCTGGAAGTGGAACACCCTAGTAACCAGGCTATCCTCTCTCTCTCTCTCATTCGCGCTCTTTCTTTCTTTCTTTCTTTCTTCTTGCAAACTTCCTGTGTTTTGAGGAACATATAAACATGCATGTTTATAATTCCTTTTGCCAATCTAATCTATGATCCAATCCAGACTAATCTAGATCCAGACCTAATCAGGTGTAATTCCCGCTTAACGGCTTCCAAGCGACCAACCTGCAGTACACTACTACACCGTCTCAGTTTCATTGTGTTTCCCATTCAAACGAGCCAAAGCCTAAAGCTTTGCAAAAAGCCCAATGCCAAGAAGTGGAATTTCCACCCAGGTATGTGTTTACGCGTGGGCCGAGGGGCCTGTGTGTATTTTGTCAACGTCTGCGTCCAAGTGTAATCATGGAGCCCAGGTCACGGCCTTCTGTACCGAGCACTCTCTAGCTCTTCTTAGCCATGGGCAGATTCCATTGTAGAATACCAGTTCCTCATGCTATCATCATCTGGGCTCGAGTCCCGACGAATTCCACAAGCAACCTTGTGCACATAATGTGTGCATGTGTCCGCATCTCTGCAAGGATATCGTTTTGAATGCTCTTCAAGCCAGTGAAATAAACGAATAACAAATTAAATTAAATTAAATTAAATAAAAGCTTTTAAAAAAAGTTGGTAGTGTATGTTTTGTCTTCTGTCAGACTCTGCGGGGCCGTTTGTGAAGGGCCTGCTCTGCTCTGAACCGGCTCTGGTCATGGGAGTTGACTTTCAATTTCAAGCTGAAACGTACACATTTTAAATGAACTGAAAACGTTTCCTTCTACATTCTACATTCCAACGTGAGATGTGATTGAAATAGGGGGTTGTCGTTTTGTCGATTGTTTGCACCAGTCCAAGTCCATCACCTCGAGTTAAACATAAGAGCAGGTCTGCCCTAGCTGATGCCTCTCAAAATGGAAGTTTATCCTTTGTGTGCGTGTTTGTGTGTGTGTGTGTGTGCGTGTTTGTGTGTGTGTGTGTGTGTGTGTGTGTGTGTGTGTGTGTGTGCAATCTCTAACTGTTTTAGATAATAGCATGATTATGGAGTACAACACGTTCCTCTGGCAGAACACCAGCTCTGCACCCTTACAGACAGCCAGCCCTCACCACCTTAACCACCACCACCACCTTAACCACCACCACCACCACCACCTTAACCACCACCTTGTGAACGACCAGTGATCTTTCCGCTATTCAAAACAAAACAAACGCCCAACACCCCTGCCATCGGTTTTCCCTTAATGTGCTGGTAACAGCACATTAAGGCAGCACAATGAACATAAACACACAGCCACGCTGATATCTACCCAAAAAGAATCTTGCCACGTCGTCTCATGTTGTCGCTGGATCGCTGATCTTCTTAGAACTCTTAGGATGAAACAGGCTGTGTTGCCGTCTCGCGGATCGCGTCCCTGTGAAAATACGCAGATGCTTAAATAGCAACCAGGGCCTGCCACGGCGGAAAGCGCTAGCGCTAGGGGTGGAGCGGCGCCAGGCTTTTTGCTAATTAAACGTGTGGGGGATTGTGTTACTTTGAGACGAATTTCCGCTTCTTCTGGTTCTGGTGCTTTTGCTCTGGTCTTCTGCGTCCAACCCAAACAAGCTGGAGGAAGTTCCCCATTGGACTCTGCGTCACCTGTGTAGCTTCTGAGACACCATGTGCTGCTTTAAGTGTGTGTGTGTGTGTGTGCGTGTGCGTCCGTGTGTGTGTGTGTGTGTGTGTGTGTGTGTGTGTGTGTGTGCATATGTGTGCGTGTGCGTGCGTGTGTGTGTGTGCGTGAAATGACTGTAATGTGTGTACGCATACATGTGTGTGTGTGTGTGTGTGTGAGTGTGTGCATGAGGGGGGGGGGGGGGGTGATTGCCATACTCCTACCCCCCCTCTTGATGGATTTACAAGCGCAGCGATCCATGTGTTCCAGGGGTTCCCAGGGGAGGGGACTTTCCAGGTCTGCCTGACCCTGTTGTTGTTTCTGCAGCACACACCACAGGTCTGCCCAGAGTCCCTCCCCTCCCGCTCCCCTCCTGCTCCCCTCCTGCTCCCCTCCTGCTCCCCTCCTGCTCCCCTCCTGCTCCCCTCCTGCTCCCCTCCTGCTCCCCTCCTGCTCCCCTCCTGCTCCCCGGCTCTCCTACTTACTACTCATCCCGCGGCCGGGGGGCAGGTTGAGAAATGGGCTGTCACTTTCAATTACACAGAACCTGTCGATGATCTGTGTGTGTGTGTGTGTGTGTGTGTGTGTGTGTGTGTGTGTGTGTGTGTGTGTGTGTGTGTGTGTGTGTGTGTGTGTGTGTGTGTGTGTGTGTGTGTGTGTGTGTGTGTGTGTGTGTGTGTGTGTGTGTGTGTGTGTGTGTGTGTGTGTGTGTGTGAGTGTGTTCTGTGTACTTTAAAAAATATATATATATAAATGAGTGTTTGATCGATCTTTTAAGGTTTTAAGTGTTTTAGCTCTAATTAGAGCGCTGAAAATGTGGAAAACAATGTGCTTGGGGCTCTAGGAAGGAGCGGGGGAGGCGTTATCCCCATGGTTACCATCCTTTGCGCTACTTTTTTATAAAAAAGCTAGTACGGCCGCTGGGTATCAGCATTATAATGAGTGTTGTTGTTGTTAAAACACACCACACACACACACCACACACCACACACACACACACACACACACACACACCATACATACACCATTTAGAGATGTTTTCAAGTACAAGATTCAAGATTTGTATTTGCCATTTGCAAGTACAATGGAATGCTTACTCCCTATTCCCTCCTGCAGTATGAATTTCCTAAAATGTTACTTATACTATAATACAACAATACTGTACACAATAAACATAACCATAAAATGACTGATGAAGGATGATATATACATATGTTGAGTTGTGCAAAAAGCATATTTACAAAGCATTTTAAAGTGCCAGTAGTGTTGCAGCATCATAAATACAGTGCAATCTCAACGGAACACTTGCTTCCCATTCACTCCCGCAGCATGCGTTTCAACAACAATCCTATACAAAACGACACTATACTTAACAATACCGTACTATAACAACACTATAAACTACTATTTTAAAGTGACAAAAAGCATTTTCAACTGACATGTTACACCTGTTCTTTTTCTAAATTACGCTTTTATCTTTCTTCTCCACATGGTTGGTTTCACTGGCACTTAAATGACATGTCCGTGTGTGTGTGTGTGTGTGTGTGTGTGTGTTGTGTGTGTGTGTGCTGTGTGCTGTGTGCTGTGTTGTTTGGAAGTACTTTGGAAGGCAAGATGTTTATGGCGGTGGTGGTATCATCCTGTCTGCTAAAGGTCTTCTACGGCGGTTAACTGGTGTGTGTGTGTGTGTGTGTGTGTGTGTGTGTGTGTGTGTGTGTGTGTGTGTGTGTTTGGCGACATCCTCCTCACCACTCAAACCACTGACACACACACCCTGTAATGGGCCTGTGTGACCCGGCTACTAATATAGAAAGAAATGCTGTGAGGCTATTTGGAGGATATATGAAAGAGAAAAACACAAACAGTGAGATAATGATGTGGCTTCTGGGTGAAATCTCTTACGGAGAAATGGTGGTGGAGGATTCGGGTGGGGGCATTTCAGAACGTATCATTTGCTATTTGTGGGTAAGAAAAGATTGGAAAGAAGGGAGCTTATATGATGTAATGTTACCGGACTGGAGATTTTTCGGCAAAATTGCCTCATTTACGCTGCTGCAAGCGGCGCTGTGTTTTGCCGCACTATGTCCGTCTGTCTCTCTATCTGTCTTTAATCTGTCTTTAATCTGTCAATCTATCTCTGTGTGTCGACTAGATCTGTGGCAGACGAACAGGACGGTGGTGTTCGAGGCCCAGCAGGGCACTCTGCTCCAGGCCCAGACCATGCTGCTGGACGAGCCCAACGGGAGGCTCTACGTGGGGGCCAAGAACCGGCTGCTCTCCCTGGGTCTGGAGCGGATCAACAGTGATCACAAAGAGGTAGGCTTCCTCTCTGCCTGCGCTTCAGTGTCTGGATCATTCTGTCTAAATCTAATCGCAGAATGACACATACATGAACACACACAGTGAAATGTGTTTCTCTGCATTTAACCCATCCTAGTGTTAGGAGCAGTGGGCAGCTATTGTATATACAGCTGCCCGGGTAGCAGTGTAAGGGTCTGGTGCCTTGCTCAACGGCACCTCAGCAGTGCCCAGGTGTGTCCCCCCGGTTCCCAAGTCCCAACAGACTGAGCTACTGTGTGTGTGTGTGTGTGTGTGTGTGTGTGTGTGTGTGTGTGTGTGTGTGTGTGTGTGTGTGTGTGTGTGTGTGTGTGTGTGTGTGTGTGTGTGTGTGTGTGTGTGTGTGTGTGTGTGTGTGTGTGTGTGTGTGTGTGTCAGGGACCAGCATCGTGAGCCATTCATATATATTGCTATATATATATATATATATATATATATATATATATAATATCTCAACGATGCAGTGAAAGATGCTGAAAGTAAGATTCAAGAGCTACCATTTGAGTGTAACCTGTCAGATAGTGAAATGATCTGTGAGTTCTCATTGTGGTCACGCCTTTACATTCACTTGTACCTCTCTCTTCCCTGATTGGTTCTGGGAATCCATCTAGCCTGACAATCATGTGCGTGCTCCACCACAGGTGCATGGGTTGTTAATTCTCTCTCTCTCTCTCTCTCTCTCTCTCTCTCTCTCTCTCTCTCTCTCTCTCTCTCTCTCTCTCTCTCTCTCTCTCTCTCTCTCTCTCTCTCTCTCTCTGTGTGTGTGTGTGTGTTTTCATCCATTTGTCTTGGTCCTAGATCCAATGGGCGAGCACAGAGTCCCAGATAGAGGAGTGTCTGATGAAGGGCAGGGAGAAGGTAAGCAACACTGATTCATGCTCTCCCCGCTCGGTCGGCATGAACACATCACTGACCCCTGAATGATGAAGGGGTGAATGATGCAGCAACACCCGTTCCTCTTACACACTACTGCTTCCTCTCTCTCTCTCTCTCTCTCTCTCTCTCTCTCTCTCTCTCTCTCTCTCTCTCTCTCTCTCTCTCTCTCACACACACACACAAACGCGCACAAGCGCGCATACACACACCTCCCTCCATCACGTCCCTTGTCGTCCCTGTGCAGCCGGAGTGCTCCAACTACATCAAGGTGCTGCAGCAGTACAACCACACCCACCTGCTGGCCTGCGGGACGGGAGCGTTCAACCCCACCTGTGGTCTGGTGGCGGTGGGAACCAAGGCAACCGTGAGCTGAACCCAGCCGCCCTACCGCATGCGTCTTCCAGTTAGCGATGGAACAACCGCAAACCTGTTTCAAACCTGACTTGTGATGCTACTCTACCACACACACACACATGTTGATGTTTGTTGTTTTCCTGTCCACGCGCACATGCTATCTCAATGGAGTATTTGCTGTCTGGCTGTGTGTGTGTGTGTGTGTGTGTGTGGTTGTGTGCCAAAGTGTGGGCATGTGTGTGTGTGTGTGGTGTGTGCAAGTGTGGCTGTGTGTGTGTGTGTGTGTGTTTTGTGTGTGTGTGTGTACAGTGAGTGAGTTGGCATGCGGATGATCCATGTAGACACGACGAGCCCTCCGATATCTCACACATCCCATATCTGTGGAATATATCATATTCAGAGAGAGAGAGAGAGAGAGAGAGAGAGAGAGAGAGAGAGAGAGAGAGAGAGAGAGAGAGAGAGAGAGAGAGAGAGAGAGAGAGAGAGAGACCAGATGCGGTCTCGTTAACACAGGAGGAACAGAGCCCCTCCGTTGTGTGAGTGTGGAGACGAGACGGCCCAGGTACCATCAGTCAAGGCACGACTGTGTTTTTTTTTTTTACCAACACACGCTGATGTCTTTCTGACGTAAATATAATTCACCCCGAGCGCTCTGCAAACTCCAGTGTCGAGTTGCAAATCCCCCCACCAGCTGGGCTTTTTTTTTTGAACGTCACCGATTAACGCAGATTACACGATTATTCAAACTCTTTTTTGTTTTGGTCTCGCCGGCAGTAAAATCGTCCACCTGTGCGACGGTGATCGGGCGTGATAGTGGGCCGGCCATCCATCAGCTGTGGGGCTGCCGTCGATCATTGTGTGTTGGGTTCCCGTTCGCCCGTGTTCTTACCATCTGTTCTTCACTTCACTTCTCCACCTCCTGCGTTCTCTCCATCCCCACTTCACATGCTCCGTCTGGTTTTATTGCATATATGCGCCCTGGCATTTGTGGAGCGAGCGAGTGTGTGTGTGTGTGTGTGTGTGTGTGTGTGTGGGACAGCCTAAATGTGTGAGTGTGCCTTAATGTGTAAGTGTGCATGTGCCTACGTGTGTGCATGCATGTGTGTGTGTGTGTGTGTTAGAGAGAGAGCGTGTGCCTATAAATGTGTTAGTGTGTGTGTGCGCCTGAATGTGTGTGTATGTGTGCATGTGTGTATGCCTAAATGTGTGTGTGTCTGTGCCTGTGTGTGTGTCTGTGTCTGTGCCTGTGTGTGTGTGTGTGTGTGTGTGTGTGTGTGTGTGTGTGTGTGTGTGTGTGTGTGTGTGTGTGTGTGTGTGTGTGTGTGTGTGTGTGTGTGTGTGTGTGCCACATGTGCGTGTGTGTGTGTGTGTGTGTGTGTGTGCCACATGTGCGTGTGTGTGTGTGCGTTCCACGGTCTTATAGTGCTGTGCCCTCAGGACAGCCTGTTTTCGCTGGCCGAGGAGAGCGTGGAGAGCGGCAGGGGGCGGTCCCCTTATGACCCCAACAGCCCGTGCACCTCCACCCTCTACAGTACGTTTTTCCAATCAACTCCCGTCTCTGGAGTCGGCAGTTCAACCTGCAGAACGTCCACTTTGCTGTTTTTTTTCTGGACTCATATGCATTACTTAGTTACTCGGTTACTGCACTGTTCTCCACTGAAATGCACTTTATCCATGGTGCTGCAGCACTACTGGCACTTTAAAATGCTTTTAAATGCTTTTTTTGCACATTATAACACGTTTACATATCATTTATCACTTTATATTGTTCTTTTTATGTTCATTTTTTATTTGATTGTGTATAGTATTATTATAGTATTGTGTACTAGAATTTCATACTGCGGGAGGGAATGGGGAGTAAGCATTCCATTGTACTTGTGCAAATTCTTGAATCTTGAACTTATCAAAGCCGTTCAGCCAATGGGAAACTACTGCCACCTAGTGGATGAAATGTATCATTGTATTTGGTGTGTGTTTGTGTTGGGCAGGAGGAGAGCTGTACATCGGCGTGTACACAGACTACTGGGAGAACGATGGAGCTCTGTGTCGGCTCAACAGCCAGACGTACACCCGCACCGAGAGAGACGACAGACAGCAGCTGAACCGTGAGTGTGATGACAAACAGACGAAAAGTCAACAATCCTCTCTGTCTGAAACTATCTGACCACTCAGTCACAGGAGTAGTATGATGGGTTGGACTTAAACTTGAAGTACAACCATGCGAGAAGACCAGAGACAACTGGTCTGGAGAGTTGGCCTACAAAGCGCACACATGAGTTGTGGGGGCATATTAGTTTAAAAAAGTGCATGCATTCCCACTTTTGTACTAATATACCGCCATAGTACCCTATATGTTTAATCAATTGAATGTAAGAAAAAATGATTGTACTATCATTTTGACTTGTAATCTATTTCTGACTTGTAATCTACATATTTGTTAACATATTATATAAAAGACACAC
>CM051010.1:16122124-16132124 GCA_027704905.1 Muraenolepis orangiensis | reverse complement strand
CACACACACACACACACACACACAAGCAGACACTCACACACACGCACGCAAACACACACACACAAGCAGACACGCACACACTAGACAAACAGACACACACGCACGCACACACACGCAAGCAGACACACACACTAGACAAACAGACACACACAAACACACACACACACACACAAGCAGACACGCACGCACTAAACAAACAGACAGACACACACACACAAGCAGACACACACACACAACACAAACAGACACACACACACACACATACAAAGACATACAAGCAGACACGCACACACACACATAGAAAGACATACAAGCAGACACGCACACACTAGACAGACAGACAGACAGACACACACACACACACACACACACACAAGCAGACCCGAATACACTAGACATATACACAAACACACACACACACACACACTCCCACGGCGAACTCTGCTGCAGTGAGAGCTGTCAGATGGTCAGGCGGTTCCCCTACTGAGGTGTGATGTATCATTCATTGGTTGGCACCTCCCTCGCTGTTCTCCACTCACACAGCGCGGTGACAACCGCCATGACTTCTTCCCGATGACCAGACCTTTTACAAGAAATACGGATTTTTAACCAAACGAGAACGCATGTCTAATACATGACAGACACACACACACACACACAGGGGGTGTACTCTTAGGACCTCTTAAAATGTAATTACTCCTCCAGCCGTGATTTTGAAATTGCGAGAAAAAAATGTCCGAGATTGGGCTTTTACTGTAGCATTGCTATTGCATAACTTCGACCTCTCTCCTTATGTCCCGCCTTCTCGCATGCCACCATTGGTCGGTCGCGTAGGCTACAACTTAAGCCCTTCACGCTAACATTGGTCAAACTGCATCTCAATCATTACCCTCACACTTATCTTAAGTGTGCCAGTTCTTACCAAATACCTCACTTACCTACACACCTTACCTACCACCCCTAACCTAAGAACATAACTTCTGCCTTAACTTTGCCACCCCTAACCCTTATAGCTCAACCTGAACACAGATCTCTGACATAAAATATAATATGGTAATATGGTAAATTTGCGCACAATGGTATGGGAGTCACAATGGTATTGTATGGTAGTCAACAGAGCTCAATTTAAAAAGTTTTGATTTCAATCAGAATCCATAATTTAAAATGAATTTGTACTTGTGTCAGAAATGTGTCATTTGTTGAATGTTGTTGCATATTGTGTAAGGTATTGTGTATGGTACTAGCCTGCTATAGTCTGTTACATATAAATGGTACTATACCTGCTATAGTGTGTAACATATGTATGGTCCTAGCCTGTGCTATAGTCTGTTACATATGAATGGCACTAGACCTGCTATAGTCTGTTGTATATGTATGGTACTAGCTTGCTATAGTCTGTTGTATATGTATGGTACTAGCCTGCTATAGTCTGTAACATATGTATGGTACTAGCCTGCTATAGTCTGTTACATATGTATGGTACTAGCCTGCTATAGTCTGTTACATATGTATGGTACTAGCCTGCTATAGTCTGTTACATATGTATGGTACTAGCCTGCTATTGTCTGTTACATATGTATGGTACTAGCCTGCTATAGTCTGTTACATATGTATGCTACTACATTTACATTTACATTTAGGGCATTTGGCAGACGCTTTTATCCAAAGCGACTTACAAGGTGTACATTTGTTGAAGCAGACAATAGCATAACACTGAGGTACGCAAACATAAAAATACAGCAGTTCACAAGTATTCATATTAACAAGATGAATAACACAATTTGGTACTGCTAGGTCACCTGCTTAAGTAGCTGTGATAAGAGCGTGTTATCAACATTAAGGATATACACTTGCTAACATATACAACATGCTAAGAGCTATTAATGTCAGGACTTAAGCAAGTTTAGGGGTTCACAAAGGAGAAGGAGGTTCAAGGAGAGTCCAGGTGGACTCTGAACAGGTGGGTCTTGAGTCTCTTGCGGAAGCTGGCGAGGGACTCTGCCGTCCTGACATGAGACGGGAGTTCATTCCACCACTGTGGAGCCAGAGCCGTGAAGAGCTGGGTCTTGGACGAGCGATGTTTGGTTGTCATCAGTGAAGGTCGAACAAGTCGCCTGGCAGAAGTTGAGCGGAGCGCTCTTCTCTACTAGCCTGCTATAGTCTGTAACATATGTATGGTACTAGCCTGCTATAGTCTGTTACATATGTATGGTACTAGCCTGCTATAGTCTGTTACATATGTATGGTACTAGCCTGCTATAGTCTGTTACATATGTATGCTACTAGCCTGCTATAGTCTGTAACATATGTATGGTACTAGCCTGCTATAGTCTGTTACATATGTATGGTACTAGCCTGCTATAGTCTGTTACATATGTATGGTACTAGCCTGCTATAGTCTGTTACATATGTATGGTACTAGCCTGCTATAGTCTGTTACATATGTATGCTACTAGCCTGCTATAGTCCATTTCAGTCTCTTCAATTAAAGTGTGTACACAGAACAATACCATGGCATTTTTAAAAACAAATTATATACATATTTGTTGATGTGGAAAAATCTATTTAAATTAGACCAACTCTGCCAGAAACATTTCATGGAGATTCAGTTTGAAATCAAAACGTTTTTAATTGATCTGCCGTTGACTCACATGCAACTTTTTCCATTTCTACTGTCCAGGCGTGACTAAGCCACTCTATATATGCATTATAATTATAAACATATGCATTATATATATGCAAATGTCAGTTACTATAATGTAAATGAACATGGCTATAGGTTATTTCTTCAACTGATTTATTTGAATAATTATGAACTGGATATACATTTCCTTTTGTAGTGGTGTCGGATGCAGATGGATCACCTATGGATTGTTCATGTAGGGTTGCAATACCATAGTTGGCCATCGTTTATTCTGGCCACAGGCCATGGGGGTTTGTTTAGAAGCCAGTAGGCGCTTTAGTCAATCAGCATTCACTTGATCTTCCAGCAGTCACTCAGTTAAGCCTGGAGCCTTGTCTTTTTCTCTGGCTCTCCCTCTGTCTCCTCTGTCTCCTCCCTCTCTCTATCTCTCGCTCTCTCTGTCTCCCTCTCTCTCTCTGTCTCCCTCTGTCTCCCTCTCTCTCTCTGTCTCCCTCCCTCTCTCTATCTCTCGCTCTCTGTCTCCCTCTCTCTCTCTTTCTCCCTCTCTCTCTCTGTCTCCCTCTCTCTCTCTCTCTCTCTCTCTCTCTCTCTCTCTCTCTCTCTCTATCTCTCGCTCTCTCTTTCTCTCTCTGGCTCTCACTCTGGCTCGCTCTCTGTCTCCCTCTCTCTCTCTTTCTCCCTCGCTCTCTCTGTCTCCCTCTCTCTCTCTTTCTCCCTCTCGCTCTCTCTGTCTCCCTCTCTCTCTCTTTCTCCCTCTCGCTCTCTCTGTCTCCCTCTCTCTCTCTGTCTCTCTCTCTCTGTCTCCCTCTCTCTCTGTCTCCCTCTCTCTCTCTGTCTCTCTCTCTCTGTCTCCCTCTCTCTCTCTGTCTCTCTCTCTCTCTCTCCCTCTCTCTCTCTGTCTCTCTCTCTCTGTCATGCTATTTCTGCATTAATCATCACTCTCTTATCTCCATTATTCACACTTTCTTTTTTTCCGCCCGGCGTCGCCTCGAAGCCGACGGTTCAGGCGGCAAGATGTTCGCCATGGCAACGCCGTCCAGCTGTGTAATGGGCTGCAAATTGATGGTGAGCGCACGTGATGTGCACGTGATTCGCATGCACTATGTGATATGATGCCACGTGTGTGTGTGTGTGTGTGTGTGTTTGTTCCTCTGTGTGCGTTTGTGTGAACTGTTTTGATTGCACATTATTATGAGACACGTGTCAACATGAATAACGGTCCACACATCAATAGCTGTCAAGCAAACACGGGCCACATTCAGCCAATCAGAAAGCAGGAAGGAAACGCGGGTGGAGCAGGCGTTTCACTCTCATTGGGCGCGTACCTTCACCGCTCACTAATGATGCGGCGGGGGAAGAGGGCTCTAATGAGTTAGCCATTTCCCACTCACGCACGATATGGTGCGTACGCACGCACCATAGGCTCCAGGTTCACTGGGTGCAGGGTGCCTAGCACAGCTCTTAGGGTGGCTGGAGAATCTCTGACCTTAGCATGGTCATCGGTAATTAGGCTTCAGCGACCACATTCTGTTTGTGTGTGTGTGTGTGTGTGTGTGTGGTCTCTTTTCCTTTTTTTTGCGAGAGGACATGAGTCACTAGTAGTTTTCTTGCCTACCTACAGTATGTCGTATGCCCTGTTGTTAAGCTGCTTCGGACAAAAGCGTCTGCTTAGTGACTGGAATATAATGTCATGTAATGTTATTCAAAACAGGCTTATTTTTTGGGTACCGTTATGCACGCACACCTGGTCAGTGTGTCAGCCTTAGGACGGGCAGTTCAGTTCTGGGAGGCCGTGTCCGTCAGCCGGTCTGATTGCGCTGAGGCTAAAGATTATGTAGTTGAATGGCCCAATTCGCTGATTACAATCAACAGGGCCTATGTACCCGATCCTACCTGATGGCCACACTAGTGTGTGCATGGGTGCATGCGTGTGTGTGTGTGTGTGTGTGTGTGTGTGTGTGCATTTGCATACATGTGCGTGTGTGGGTGTGCTCGTGTGTGTGTGCGTACCTGTGTGTGTCTGTGTTCGTGCGTATGTGTGGGAGAGAGTGATTCCGCATGATTATGCATGAATTTGTAACGGTAATAAACTGTGTTTATGACACTGTGTGTGTGTGTGTGTGTGTGTGTGTGTAGACCAGCAGCGGGGCGGGGCTGAGGAAAGGTTGGTGTACGCGGTGGAGACCAACAGCACCCTACTGGAGTGCACCCCTCGCTCTCTGCAGGCCAGGGTGCTCTGGTTCCGACAGCAAGGAGAGGAGCAGCACGAGGTCAGTCAAGGGCCCCACACACACACACACACACACACACACACACACACACACACACACACACACACACACACACACACACACACACACACACACACACACGGAGAGTCAGAGGGAGAAACAGTCTGAGTAATTTCACATGGAGTGCTCTCAAAACAGAAAGGTAGACAGCGAAAACAGACTCCTACATGTTTCCCACGGGCAGTTCACACCCAGTAGGTCTCATTTGTTCCCTTCCCGCAGAGACTATTAAAAGCGGCGATGTGAAGCGGCTCTACGAGAGAAAGCAGACATCTTTGAAGGAATCATACCCACCCAACATAAAAGAAACAATCTAGGAGCCAAATATGATCGATCTGTATTTACCGGTAGCTAAACACGTTGCATTTTTCGCGCACGTCTCATGTATTTTGCGTCATCTGATCGGCTCTTCTGATCGGCCGTTTTGGATCGCTCTGATCGATCGGTTTAGAGTTAATGTCGGCCGATCAATCGGAGCATCCCTACTATCAACGGTGCAGTTACGTCTCCAGTTACGCAGGTGCAGTTACGTCTTCTGGCTGGTCAATGCAACTTATACACCGAAGCAACTTAAATATGTTATATATATATATATATATATATATATATATATATATATATATATATATATATATATATATATATATATATATATATATATAACAACACATTTTTTGATAAGAGCCACTTATACTAATATAGCTGCGACTTATAGTTCGGAAAATACGGTACGTGACAATTCATTCATTCAAATTGAACGTAGGCCCATGCGTGGTTCACCTGGTGCCCAGCCCCCGGAGTCCCTAGTGCAGCTCAGGCAGTTAGCCAGGCAGTTAGCCCCCCCCCCCCCCTAACCCAGCCAAGCAAGCACACCCTGGGTAAACGTTTTGTCGCCCACGCTCGCCCCTGCAACCTAACTAGCTGGCATCCACACTTGGAGCCCACATGGGGCCCCATGAGGGCGTGTTGGCTGGGTTGTTGTTGTTGTTGTTGTTGTTGTTGTAAAGCCTAGAGCCCGGAGTTGTCGGCTAGTTTCCACCGACCTCTCCTTTGTGTTGGTTGTGGCCAAGTGACCTACATAAGACTAAACTGACTGAACTGAAGAAATCTGTTTTTGGTGCGTCTTGCTTGACATTGAAACATTGTGACCCCAGTGTTAAAAACCGCTAGTCTGTGTCAGTCTAATAGATGCTCTCTCTCTCTCTGACCGTGCAATCGCACGTGGAACGAAAAACAAACTTGTGTTCCGTTTTCGGAAGCCGACCTTATCGAGTCAATACAATACAATATATACAATATATCCCTACAATACAATACAATATATCCCTGGTATGATCACGAATACACACTGTACTTCCCTCAAGTTGTTTTCCGTGGGATGATGTTGTTACACTATTAACGTTAGTAAGTCCCTGCGGGGTAGAGAGAGGAGACACTAACCCCGGCCCCACTTGAGCGCTAAAAAAACCTCCTCCGCCGTCTCCCACCACCGCGCGTAGCTCCAGGCCAGCGAGCGGCTGGTGCCCACCGCCCACGGCCTCCTCATCCTGGGGACGCGGGCGTCCGACGCCGGCGTCTACCTGTGCCAGACGGCCGAGCACGGCTACGTGCACGCCCTGCTGCGGGTGGCCCTGGTGGTGCTGCGGGGGGACCGGGCGGCGTCGGCCGCAGCGGCTGTGGACGGAGAGGCTGAGAAGGTGGCGTCGTGTCCCTCCTCCTCCTCCTCCTCCTCCTCCTCCTCCTCCTCCTACGGTCCCCGGGCCGCGGGGGCAGGGGCCCCACCGCAGACGGGCCCCCACTCCCGGGTGTGGTACAAGGAGTTCCTGCAGCTGATCGGCTACGGCGACGCCCAGCGGGTGGAGGAGTACTGCGAGAGGGTGTGGTGCTCGGACAAGAAGCGCAAGAAGCCCAAGAGGAGGTACGCCGCCCAGCCCGGGCCGGCCGGGGACAAGAAGGGGAGGGCCAGGGGCGGGGAGGGCTCCTCCCACCGCGCGCCCAGACACACACTGGATACATGAGAGAGCGCACGCACACACACACACACACACACACACACACACACACACACACACACACACACACACACACACACACACACACACACACACACACGCACACACACGCACACACACACACACACACACACACACACACTCACACACTGGATACATGACAGCGAGTATACACACACAAAAACACATGTTGAAAACATATGTTGAAACACACACACACATTCTGGATACATGAGAGGGCACACACACACACACACACACACACACAAAATACAACACACACGATACATGACAGCAAGTACACACTCAAGCATGAGTTCAAACACACACACACACACACACACACACACACACACACACTGACTAAAAGGTCAGGCTCTCTCGTGTTCCCACCACCAAGCCGATATCAGGACACAATTTGCCCCTTAGTTATTAGTGTGAGTTACATTAGCTTTAAATGTCCCAAAATAAACGAAAACACGCCGCGTGAAATCAGGGCAAGTTCTGTTTGGTGAGCGGACGATTCTCACACGATCAGCATTAGACACGGGGGGGGGGGGGTGATGAGAAGTCCCATGGACTGTCAGTCAACACAGCCTCCCTGTCCCTCCCCGCCTCCTCCCACGCATGAGCTGAAATTAAGTGGATGGTGAGCTCTGACCCCCCCGAAGAGACACAACCAACGCATAAGCTCCTCCGGGGTGAACCGGGACCAACCGGGTTCACCGCAAAAAAAAAACAAAAACAACAACACAAGAACCACTGGACACAGCCGGAACCCTCTGCCTACCGGTCACAGAACCCGCGGGTTTCCGTACGACAGCCCCCCCCCCCCCCCCCCACCCACTCAGTCATGTCGTCATGTCACTGTATTCCACGCTTTTTCTCCCTTTTTTTGTTTTTTTCCTACTTATTTATTTTCCTTTGGGTTCCAGTTTTCCCGACGTTAGATGGGGTAGAGTGTGACAACTGGAAGTGTTTTTTTGTTTTTTTAATCGTTCTTATGTGGGTTTTTTTTTGTAAACTAGAAAAACAAGCGTGTGAGCTTAACCAGGCTTTTATAGCAGCAGCTGTCGTCGTCGTCGTCATCGTCATCGTGATGTGGATTTGATGGCGTGTATTGTCCATAGTAAAATAAGCCCTCAAAAAAACTAAATGCATCTTAAAAATATTGAAGCACTTCAACAGAAATTCTGTATTTGGGTCTGTAAGTGGATTTTCTTTTTAAATATCATTGGGTATTTGTGGCTATAGTGCGCACCTTTGCGTCTGCTGTATGCTTTTTTCGACAAGACATACCAACTATTGTATTGTATGCAATGTACATTGTATTTATTAGAAATTCTAAATTCTGCTTCTGTGTGGACGTCTCGTAACCGCAACCGCAAAACAAAAAAATAATAATGTTGCATCGTCGGATGATTCCAAATCGCCCCCCCCGATGATTACTTTGCTTGTATCATCATCATCATCGTCTTCTATTCCCCCTTCTTCCTCCTCCACCGGACTGCATACCTTCTCTCCTCCATCGACGGTGCGGACCCCGGATCCACCACCGTTTCACCCAAAACGAATGCCGAAAATAAGAAAAAAAAAAAAAACCTCAAGACGAAAGTGAAAAATGCCATTCTTGGGTCTTTGTGACGTAAAAAAAACATTTCCAAAGTTAAACAGGAACTAAGGGGGCGGGGCTACGGGTCACAGAGGAAGCGGAGAGGGGGGGGGATTTGGTTCCTTTCCGGAAGTATTCGCGGGAATGCGATTGGCGGTTGGAACGCTACGCCCCGTCCACTGTGTTTGTCCACGTGAAATGAGCGGCCGATTTGGTGAACGTTGCGTTTCATGTTGTCTTCTTCAGGGTGACCATTGAAGCATGCCGTGAGCTGTATTTAAAGTATTAAGTCCTCCATGAAATACCAGTCATGCCTGTATCTGGGATGTAATACTTTCTATGTTTACATAATCTGTTGTAGTGACCTTGCAGTAAGTAGTACTATACCCCGTTTGCCTTTTTCATATTTTCCTTTTTTTTTTCTGTGCCTTATTTATGTAATATTTTGTCGGTGGATTAGTTGGACTTTGTTGTCGTGTGACTATGCTTATGTGACGTGCAAAAAAAGGCCAGGCCGGTCGGACACAGCGCTAGTGGAGTCGGGTGGAAGGTGTTGACTGCTACATTAAAGTGTGAGTGTTGTGCCTCCTATTACTCCAATAAATACCTTGAATTATGACCAACAACGCAGCGCTGTCTCTTCACCGCCGCCGCCGCTGTGAACGCTAACCGTGCAATCCACACGAACACTGCAGGCGCACACACACACACACACACACACACACACACACACACACACACACACACACACACACACACACACACACACACACACGCAAGCGCTTCTGCACTAATACACACCAATTCAATGAACATAAATTCACCGAATTACACACACACACACACACAAAAATACACACATGCACACAAGTAGAGACCTCTTCAACTAGCGGGGCCCTCAGTAGAGCCTATACCTCCACCACACCAAAAACTCCCCTGGATCCAGAGGTTCAGATCCGGATCTGCACCCAAATCAAATCAACTGTTCCTTAAACCCATAAGTCATCTAACCACCAAACTGTGTTCAGTTCCGTACATCACTGTTTGAGTTATCTTGCTTTTAGTCAGTCAAGCAAACAAACAGACAGACAGACAGAAAAACCAACAGGGCAGAAAATATAACCTCTGAGATAAAAAATCTTGACATATATTGCAAAACCCACATTGATACTAATAACACATGCAGTATTCTGACCCCAAACACCACCTGAGGAGAGGACAGAGTGAGGCAGCCTGCAGGCTAACACGTTCATCACGTTGTTGGTATATATATACTGTATATATACTTTTCCGTGAGTTCCCGTAACCGCCCGCGGGAAGAGACCGCCGTCCCTCATCCCCTGCAGGGTAATCCTGAGCGGGGCGACCTGCCTTTCCGTCCGCAGAGGCGCCGCGTGGCAGCGTCTCAGGGGTACAATTCAAACACTCATTTGCCGAGTCC
>CM051010.1:16052124-16117124 GCA_027704905.1 Muraenolepis orangiensis | reverse complement strand
TGTTATGTGTGTTAAGTAACTAAGGAAACCAGCCACACATGCAAGGCATAGAACACAAACAAATGCAACTTATTCATCTGATAATACTCAAGATTCATGGCTATATTCTGGTGTGACGAATGCGTATTGTAATGCAATCTGTTTTAACGCAAACGCCATTTGTATCCAGAGTTCACAAAAGCTGTCAACCGCTGCTGCCGTCTCTGTGTGTACTTTAACCACCTCCATGCACTCTTGTTAAGGGTTTTTATATGTTTTTATTGGCTTGTTTTTTAGTTACCATCACACACATATTCCCTGGAGTGTAGTGTACACACATTGATATTGATTCTTTGTTTCAATACTGGATGCAGTGTTCATTAGTGCTTGTATCTTTGGTGTGTATCTTTTAATCAATGCTGTGGAGATATGACATATAACTGTACCTGGACTAAAAGTGTTCAACTAAAGGGACTGGTTTGGTTTAATCCAATATAGCTTTAAGTTTGTGATACACAAGCTGTGTGTATTCTCTCCATCCAGATAAGGCTTGGTTGGGGTTGGTTTGATTTGATTGTAGTCCTGACTAAAATGGGAGTTTATAGACATACATCTACTTTCACAAAAGCAATTATTGTGTCTTTACTTTCATATACCAATTTAGATTACATTAGATTCGATTCAAATTGAGTGTCATTGCACAGCACATCTAACCAGAGTGCAAATGTTGCAGTAAAGTGCAGGGTAATATATAATGTAGAGTTGTTAAATAAGATGTAAAAACAGTCTACTAAAAAAATACTATTAAAAACAGGTATACAATTATTTATAGAGTAGGTATGAGATATGTGCAGAATTAGTATAGGTATATATATATATATATATATATATATATATATATATATATATATATAAAAGGTAAGTATACAAGTATATACAAGTGTTCATGTTGTTAATATGACTGCTTGTGAACTGCTCTATTTGTATGTTTGCGTACCTCAGCGTTATGCTATTGTCTTCTTCAACAAATGTACACCGTGTAAGTCGCTTTGGATAAAAGCGTCTGCCAAATGTCCTAAATGTAAATGTAAATGTCAGTATGAACAGGTAGTGGCTTACCTGATAGGACTGCATATTTAGCTGAGGACTGTCACATGTTCACATGTATTTTTCCTGCCATAATTAATAAAAAAAAAGTGTTTTCAGCAACACATTTAGTTGTTGGTTTGGCCCTTCAGCCATACTGTTGGCTAAAATGATTCATTCAAGGCATTGGGGGATTTTCCTGAGACATAACTCAATAACAACATGGCTTCTTCTGTGAACAACCTCGGAGCTACACGGACCGTATTATGTTGTTTGATACTTCCGAGCTAGCATCCCATTGAAACTACTTCAATTATTTAAAAAAAATACCAACATCTCCTGTCTGGATGAATACAGTTCACCTTGTTGTGTCTCTCTCTCTCTCTCTCTCTCTCTCTCTCTCTCTCTCTCTCTCTCTCTCTCTCTCTCCTCTCTCTCTCTCTCTCTCTCTCTCTCTCTCTCTCGGCTTCAAACTGCCGTAGGTCATATTTGGGGGGGGGGGGGGGCAGAAGAAAACTGTGAAGATAAACACCCAAAACCCTCCCAACCCCTTCCCCTCCCCCCCCTTCTCCCTCCAACAGCTATGTGATTTCACACTTAAATCCACATTACGTTATATAAATAAATGGTACAACAACCCTCACTCCACCACCACCACCACCACCACCACCACCGCCACCACCACCACCACCACCACCACCACCACCACCACAACACACTGATAGCCATGAGGGGCGGTGCTGAGGAGAGAGGCCCTGATTGGTTGGGTCTTAAACTCCTCATAGTCCTCATGTACAGAGAGCACAGATATTCTCACAGCAGTTGCTTTGAGCGTCTAACCTCTCCTCAGCTCTCTCTCTGTCCCTCTCTCTCTCTCTGCCTCTTCATTTGTATGTTTTTTTAGGATTAGATTAGATTAGATTAGATTAGATTCAAATTGATTGTCTTTGTACTGCACAAGCACAGTACAGCAAAAGGAATTTGGCATCTAACCAGAGTGCAAATGTTGCAGTAAAGTGCATGGTCATATATTATGTACAGTGGTTGAATAATTTGTCATAACAGTCTACTAGCCACCACCTACTGAAAACAGGTATAAATTAGCTTATAGAGTAGGTATAAGATAGGCGCAGCATTATAGGTATATATACATATATATACACAGGTAAGTATACTACAAGTATAAACGGGTAGTGAGCAGGGGTATGCAGTTTTTTCAAAAGATAAACATATATAAATGTATATACATTGTGTTTATATTACTTTATTTTGTCTTGCTGTACTGTGTTTTAGATTAAAAAAAGCGCTCTATAACAAAAAACAAAAACATCTAAAACGTCCAAAAGCGTGATAGAAATACAATTATTATTATTATTATTATTATTTTTCTCACTAATAGCTGACGGATGGGCGACACCATCGCAAACAATTAACACTCAAATTACAGCCCCTTACATTTCACATCATCTTTTGGCGGCTAAAGTGTTCCATTTGAGGGTGGTGTGTTATTTGCAGTCCAACAGAATTGTTCACCAACACATCGTCCGTGCAGCATACAAATATATTGATGCTTTAGTCTAAAAGTGCTATTGAGAGGTGAGAGGTGTTTCACACATCTGTTTCCTTTTTTTCTTTGCCAAACAACACGTTTTTTTTACCTCAAAAGGTTAGTGAGCTTAGTGGCGTAAAGGGCAAACATGCACCAGCGTCTCCTACCATCGCTAGGAATGACCTCCCGTTTGTGACTTAACTTAGCTCCTCTCGCTGCTCACATCTCAGAGCCTAATAGAACATGCTTTGACATTTTACTGAAAACCTTGCGTCTTTGAAAGTATTATATGTGCATTGTTGGATTTATTTCAATTTTCGGAGCTGAGATCGACTTTTTTCTTCAGATCTCAGTAGCATCGTCTGATTAGTTCGTATAATATCGTATTAGATATTGTATCATGAGATACTTATGATCGACGAAAGGTGTTTTCACACCTATAGTACGGTAGACTCCGCCCCAATTCAGGGGTGAAGTTGTGACTTTGTAAAACTTTGATTTGGTTCGGTTAGCACTCACACTGGACATTGTCTATTGGACAGAAAATCGGAAGAAAACTCACTCAATTATTTATTTGTTCCTACTAATTCCCCAAAAAACATTTCCCCCATTTGGTCACTGAATAATTCAAAAATATTTTTTGTTTGTTTGTGAGTGACATCGAGCAATTGCTTTATATAGTCGTCAGACTATATTTTGACGAGTGCTTTCCCCATCCAGATTGCACCACGTCTGACGGTGACTCATTTGAGGAACATTTCCCATACTGAATATGTTTATATAAATTTCCCAGATAAAGTGTACATTAAACGTTCACACCTAGGGCCAACGGAAACCAGAGTTCCCTTGGAAGCAGACCATAGAGACCCCATTGTTTTTACGAGGACCAGAGTCTGTTTGTTTGGTTCGTGCAAATGAGCGTTCACACTGCTCCCTAACGGACCGTACTATGGGGAGGGGGGGGGGGGGGAAACGCTGCAGGGTTTCCATAACAACGGACCAAACCACTCAGGTGTGAAAGGCCCCTTAATGCTTCTCTCTCTCTGTTGTGAAATGAAAATGACGGAATAAGGCTACTTGAGTCCAGGGGGCCCAGAGAGATCTAAGGGCCACTCACAGTTTTTGTTGTGTTATGTTTTTGTGATTTTTCTGAATAGTTGTCATCTACTTATGGAAGGAAAAGTGTGAGGACCATGGGTGAGGGGAGTGCCCCTGCATCTTTTGGAAAATGTTTGTTATTTAGGGTCTGGTGTCAGTGTAATGTGTTGTAGTATTAGCCAGGTATTCTCTCTCTCCAGGCCCATGCAGCCCTACCTGGTCCCATCATCTGCAAGAGGACGACATCAGACATCCCTCTCCCTCCGTCGCTAGCCACGTCCCCACCCCCCCCCCTTTGCAACCCCTCTGATGACATCACTTCCTGCCAGGTACCAACCAGGTACACGGAGCAGGGTGCTGCCCGCCCTGCGTTGCCATGGTCCCCTTTGGTAAAATCATTCAAAAGTAAATTTTCCTTCCAGATGACACGCAGCTTTATCTCGCCCTGAAACCAAACAACAGTGTAATCTCAGCAATCCATTATTGTTCTCCTGCTTGTCTTCAAAGCCATGAAGGGGCAGGACCCCCCCCCACCCCCAACCCCTTTAATTCCACCTCCGGGTCCCTCAGGCCCCTGCTGTTACAGCCCCTAGATTGTGGAACAGCACTCCCCTCTCTATCAGATCTGCTTCTCCCTCCATTGATTCCTTTAAGTCCAGGATCAAAAGGTACTTTTGTTCTCTAGAGTCGGGATCCCCCCGATGTGGTTTGGTTGGTGCCTATGATTCCTGTGATTTGTCGATGTGTGTCCCTTTCTATGCTCTGTGTGTGCGTATTGATGCTGATGCTGTCTGTGTTTTTCGATGTTTAGTCTTATTGTGATCTTACTTGCTCTGCTCTGCTGAGTTGTACAGCGCTTTGTTCAATGCGCTTTAAAAATACAATAAAAATTGGACTTGAGTTGGCTTGACTTGACCATGGAAACTAAGAATTAATTGGCTGAAGATCCGGGTTCAAGTCAGGCGAGGTGCGGTCTCCATGGAAACCTCCTATTTTTCTGCGTCATGAGAATTAAAATGTAAAAAATCTCGGTGGCACAGCGGCGAGAGCAGTGGGTTATCATGCCCCGAGACCCGGGTTCAAGTCAGGCGAGGACTGTCTCCATGGAAACCTCTTGCCATTTCCATGGCATGTAGAAATGTAGCGATGTCGTTTGAATGTGTAATGTCAATTCTAACCTTCCAGCAGGTGTCACAGAAGGTGTCACAGCGGGAGTTTTGCAGCGGTGGTGCGGTGGAGAAAGCTGCTAGGTTTGATAACAGCCCTGAAGACTGGAGTTTGAGTCCCCGCTCACACGGACACCGTCCAGGAGGCGTTTAGGACAGCAACGCTATTACACTAAAGTCTACAAAACTAGGTACTACAGTAAACACTACTCAAAACAAGGTACAATATTTACAAGGTACTACAATACTGGTGGTAATAATCATAATAATATATCGAACTTATATAGCGCTTTTCCAGGTGCTCAAAGACGCTTTACAGGAAATAGAATACATAAAGACTAATACAAAACAAAACAACACAACAGAACAAAACAAGAAACAAAACAAAACAGAGAACAAATTATGGGTTGAAAGCAAGAGTGAAGAGGTGGGTTTTGAGGGCTGTTTTAAAGGACGGAAAGGTGTTGGCATTGCGGATGTGGATGGGGAGGGCGTTCCAGAGGGAGGGGGCCGCTGCAGAAAATGCTCTGTCACCCCAGGTCCGGAGCTTAGTCCTGATGGGTTTTAATAGGTTAGCATCAGCAGACCTGAGGCGACGGTTAGGGGTGTGGCGGTGGAGGAGGTCAGAGAGGTAGGGGGGGGCCAGGTTATTGAGCGCTTTGAAGGTGATGAGAAGTATTTTGAAGTGTATCCTGTGTTTGATCGGGAGCCAGTGGAGGTCACGGAGGACAGGGGTGATGTGGTCAGAGCGGCGGGTGGAGGTGAGCAAGCGGGCAGCAGAGTTTTGGACATATTGTAGTTCCGGTACCGTCAACACTGCTCAAAACAAGGTACTGCAGTCAACACTGCTTAATACAAGGTACTACAATACTTAATACTAGGTACTACAGTCAACACTACTCAAAACAAGGTACTACAATACTTAATACTAGGTACGACAGTCAACACTACACAAAACAAGGTACTACAATACTTAATACTAGGTACTACCATCAACACTGCTCAATACAAGGTACTACAATACTTAATATTAGGTACTACAGTCAACACTGCTCAAAACAAGGTACTACAATACTCAAAACGAGGTACTACAGTCGACACTGCTCAAAACAAAGTACTAAAATACTCAATGCTAGGTACTGCGCTACTCAAAACGAGGTACTACGTATTCAGTGCTAGGGTTATTCATTATTAATACATTATATAATCACTTCTATACAACTAGGGTTGTGGAGTAGAGTATGAATCTCAATACTCTTTTTATTTGTATTGTCCCCTGATGCACGACTCCCGTATCAAGTTACAAAAAAACAAAATCGACAAAATCAATCACACCCGATTAGAGGCTCGCTACAGCTATTAGTGGGCAATGCGGAATGTTATATAACGAGTAGCAAGGTTCTGCAGCATGCGCTTCATAACCCGAGACCCCACACACACACACACACACACACACACACACACACACACACACACACACACACACACACACACACACCACGCACGACCACACACACACACACACACACACACACACACACACACACACACACACACACACACACACACACACACACACACACACACACTAAACTTACAAGAAGATACTGTTACGTGATGTGATGTCACAAACAACACATGGCATCCTATTGGTCCACAACAGGGAACACCTATTTGCATATGGTGCTTTTTCCTTTTTACAATACACCATGTTGATGTTTCTCTGGAAGAACGTGCAAAGCTGTATATACCGTATCATCCGGCAGTCACTTTATTGTTCATTTTATTGTGTTATAGTATGTTGTAGTACCGTGTTGTTTATAATATATATAGTATAGTATATAGTGTTATCTATAGTATATAGAATAGCATATCGTAGGTAGTTTATAGTGTTGTTTATAGTATAGTATTGCAATAAGTACAATGAGAATGCTTACTCTCCATTCCCTCCCGCAGTATGAATTTCCTACAAAAAATACCCTACTTAACTATACAATACTCTACTGTACGAAACAATACTATTCTGTAAACAACACTATACACAACCTGTGATATGCTATACTATATACTATAAACAACAACACATACACTATACCATACTGTATACTGTACTTACTGTATACTATACAACACTTTAGTAATGTATCGTATCGTTTAGTATAGTATTGTTGGGGAAATTCAGAATGTGGAAGTGAATGGGGGTGTAAGCATTCCATTGTACTTGTGCAACCCTGAATCTTGAATCTTGAAGGCTACCAGCGCCGGTATGCCGAGGGACCAACCCCGCTAGTGGACGGTGGACAGCGGTGTTGTGGAGGACAGAGGAGTAAACACATTATTTTCAGCAGCTGGATGAGCAGAAAAATGAGAAGACTGCATGCAAAATGCCATGTTGGAAGCAGCAGGTTGCTGCGGGCGAGTGTTTGCTACTAAATACTTAATGAGAGAATGGATCCTCTGCCTGCGCAGGCTCGCAAATGTGCACAGGCACACACACACACACACACACACACACACGCGCGCGCGCACGTGCACACGCACACACACATTTGAATGCATGCAGATTGACACACCACACACACACACACATGCGAGCGCATGCAGCAGCAGTAGTAGCTGTATATTTTACATTGTATTCAGCCCCCCAGTAATGCAGAGCAGGGCTTGAGTGAAGTTGATGTTGGAGTGCCACATGAAACACACACCAGAAACCGATGCCTCTATTCTCCAATGGTTAGCATCTCATCCGAATAACTGGCACACACACCCACGCACACCGACGCACACACACACACACACACACACACCGACGCACACACACACTAACACACACACGCACACACACTCGCACACACACACACACACACACACACACACACTAACACACACGCACGCACACACACACACACACAAACACACACACACACACACACACACGCCAAGGTCAACACACTTTTTTGTGATGGATTATTTATTTTGTGATACTAGTTGCATATTATTGCATATTCCAAAAATACAATATCTAATATTCCAGTTTTTCACACAGTTGAATAATTGTTTGTTATTAATTCACCGTTTTCTAAAAAAAAATCATCGGCAAAAAAATCATTATTCTAAGAAAGCTGGGGGAAATTCGCAAAATATTTATAAAACATTTCCTACCAGAAATATGACAAATAAAACATAGCCATAGCCTGCCAAACACACACACACACACACACACACACACCTATTTCTCAATAGTGTCAATATTTATTGATTTATTCATAATAAATCAGTCACTGGTGTTGCGCTACACAGCGCCACGCTGACACAGTGCTAGGCCTTGATCTGTCCTTAATAAAACATACGACATGCGTTCACTGGGCCTGACTGAGGGAAAATGACCTCTGACCACGGTACACTAGAGAGCCCCAAGTCCTCAGGTAGCCTCAATCTCCCTCCAGCTTCTTTTACAGCTCCTTAATAATATACAGCTGGCAGTCTAGACACACCCCGGCTCCACAAACTAAATAAACTCACATCAGCACTAAGCCTGAACTAAACTCCCATCTCCCATCAACACTAAGCCTGAACTCAACTCACATCTCCCATCAACACTAAGCCTGTACTGAACTCACATCTCCCATCAACACTAAGCCTGTACTGAACTCACATCTCCCATCAACACTAAGCCTGTACTGAACTCACATCTCCCATCAACACTAAGCCTGTACTGAACTCACATCTCCCATCAACACTAAGCCTGAACTAAACTCACATCTCCCATCAACACTAAGCCTGTACTGAACTCACATCTCCCATCAACACTAAGCCTGTACTGAACTCACATCTCCCATCAACACTAAGCCTGAACTAAACTCACATCTCCCATCAACACTAATCCTTAATAAAACTGATGATGTTGATGTGAGTTTAGTCTCTACAATCAACACTAAGCCTAAACGGATGATGTTGATGTAAACACACATCAACACTAAGCCTGAACTAAACTCACATTTCACATCAACCCTAAGCCTCAACTCACATCAACACTAAGCCTAATGTAAGCACAGTGATGTGATGTGACCTCCCCTCATGTCACTTCAGGTTGTGTTTTTGTAGTGTTGAAGCAGGCCCATGCAATGCAGCCTCTGACCAGTAGGCTGATGTGAGGGAGCTCCCTTCCTCCCATGTGTGAGACCCAACCTTCATCCCGCCAACCTGAGACCAGTGTTGTTCCGAGTGTCGAGAGTCATCCTAACCTGAGGGGTGTGCCGCTGCTGCTATGACAACAGGGCTTCCCTTCTCATTCCGATTACCCTGCACAACCATTCTCAAACATCTCTCCTTCCCTTCCCTTCTCCTTTCCTCTCCTCCACGTGTTCCCTTTCCTCTCCTCTCTTCTCATCTCCACCCCTCTCACATCTTCTCCTTTCCTCTACTTTCCTTTCCTCCTCCTCTCTACCTCTCTTCCCTGCTATCTCCATATCTCCTCACGCCTCTCCTTCCTCTCCTCCCATTCTTCCTCTTACTCCTCCCCTTGTTTCATCTCCTCATCTCCTCTCCCCTCTCTTCTGCTATCAGGCTGTCTTTGATTGGTCCCCCGACCGACCGCTGATTTCCTGCCGACTGTTGATTTAAAAGAGGATCAGGGGGCGTTGAACCACATTATACTTTCCCCATGGAAGGAGGGGAGGGGGAGAAAGAGGTGGAGGAAGCCATTAGGGAGATAAGGGTGAAAAATAGAAGTGAAGATAACGGATGGTGTTGAAATTGAAAGTGTGGAGGGGGGGGGCGGGGCTAAGTTCTGAGCTCGGGACGCTGTCCCTTTAAAAGTATTTCAGTGTGGCAGATAGCAGTGGTCCCTCGTCACTCAGAAGATGGAAAAAAAAATGGATTTAGAGTGACAGAAGAGACTCACTGCAGCTCTCTCACACAGAGAGAGAGAGAGAGAGGGAGAGAGAGAGAGAGAGAGAGAGAGAGAGAGAGAGAGAGAGAGAGAGAGAGAGAGAGAGAGAGAGAGAGAGAGAGAGAGAGAGAGAGAGGGGGAGAGAGAGAGAGCGGGCAAGCATAGTGTAACACCAAGCAGACATCGGTACGTTGGTTTATGGTTTGTTTACACTTGCGTTCACTATGCCGTGCACTCGCTGACACACACACACACACACACACACACACACAAACACACACACACACACACACACACACACACACACACACACACACAGCAGCACCAATCAATTCATTATACATATTTAATTTTCCTTAATGTACTTATCCTGGTGCGGTGTGGAAAGGGCTAGAGCATAGCCCAGTGTGGGAACTCCTATGTGTGTGTGTGTGTGTGTGTGTGTGTCTTTCTGTGTGTGTCAGTGTGCCCCTGTGTGTGTGTGTGTGTGTGTGTGTGTGTATGTGTGTTTGTATGTGTGTGTGAGGCAAGGAAATACCCTGATAACTCCACACAGAGAGATCCCAAGATGGATTATTGATCCCAGTGTGGAATCAATACACCACAGCAGTGCCAGTTCATAAGAAAAACCAATGCAATCCTATAAATCGTATAATATAATTGCATACGTATCATTTAAGTATGTACCCATCGCCACATCAATAGGTGTATGATAGTGTGGTGAATCATTTCTGTACTCATTCGGCACTCATTCATTTATTTATGGATTCATTAACTGGATTCATTCGGTTGATCACCCTTTACATTTGATCCCGTGTGCGTTGAAAGGGTCAAGGGTCAAGGGTAATTTCCATAATGTGTTATATTTATTATAAGTCACAGTATGGTCAGACCGTTGCTCGTCTGCCATCGACTGGCGTCGCCAGTGAAGCGCCGTTGGTCCATATTTTCCCCTCCTCAGGGTTAGATATGTAACTTTAATGATGCTGGCAAAGTGTCTGTGATCGGGTTACTGTATAGATTACACGTTGACCCTGGTGAACACACGGCTACGACACACACACACACACACACACACACACACACACACACACACACACACACACACACACGGATACCTGGAGACCCAGCAGAGGACGTTAACACACCTCCATGCAGGTCCCCTCTCCTCCCGGGTCCTCCTCACCGCTCTCTTCCTCAGCGCCAGCTATGCCGGGCAAGGATTGCTTCGCCTTCCTCAAGGCCCAGCGGCAGAAGTAGGTGTCTTTGGTCTTTGTGTTGTTGTTGTTGTTGTTGTTGTTGTTGTTGTGGATTTTTAAAACACATTTGAGACCGGACGCTGCTCAGTGTTGGACGGCGTTCTGTTCTACCGTCTGCTGTGTCCTGTGTCCTCTGTGGGAAACAGCTAACGGCCGGTAGAGACGCCAGCCCTCAGCTATTCTTATTCACCCACAGTCCCAGCTTAATTAAAAGCACTGAGATAAGTACAACTGCCGGGCTCTGTTTGTGTGTGTGTGTGTGTGTGTGTGTGTGTGTGTGTGTGTGTGTGTGTGTGTGTGTGTGTGTGTGTGTGTGTGTGTGTGTGCGTGTGTGTGTGTGAGTGAGCACAAGAGAGAGAGAGAGAGAGAGAGAGAGAGAGAGAGAGAGAGAGAGAGAGAGAGAGAGAGAGAGAGAGAGAGAGAGAGAGAGAGAGAGAGAGAGAGAGAGAGAACCAGAGAGTGCCGGAGAGAACCAGAGATATGAAGTAACTTTGACAGGCAGGCTAGACCGGTGTCCTGAGAAGAATACCAATGTGTATGTGTTGTATGAATGTAATGTCTCTCAGATTGGACCTGCCTGAGTGAGCTCCATGCCAGTGTCACAGAACCCTGGAGCAGTGGCAGTCTGTAGGCTAGCTGGCATAGATGGCTGGTATTTTGATTGAAACAGTGAATCTTGGTGTATATAGATATACAGAGTCATTTTAATTCATGAGTTGTAGTTATATTCAAAACTCTGATTGTATATTAGGTTTATGCACTTTGACTGTCAACAGACACATGCAGCTGTCTTCAAACTCAAATTGGAAATCCATGCATAACTATGGATGTATTACTTTATCTCATTCTCTCATTCAATCACCCTTACCATTGTACCCTAACCTGAACCACCCCTCTACCCTAACCTTAACCACCCCTCAAACCTAACCTTAACCCTCCCCTCTACCCTAACCTTAACCTCCCCTCAAACCTAACCTTAACCCTCCCCTCTACCATACCCTAGCCTCAACTTCCTCATCACCCTAACCTAAACCTCCCCTTTACCCTAACCTTAACCTCCCCTCAAACCTAACCTTAACCCTCCCCTCTACCATACCCTAGCCTCAACTTCCTCATCACCCTAACCTAAACCTCTCCTTTACCCGACCCTAACCTTAACCTCCCATCTACCCTAACCTTAAAGGGATATTCCAGTTACAGGCACATTTCTATAAACTCATAGTGTCATCATAGTTTTTTCATTGTGTCCTAAGCTTAGAATTAACTACAGACATGAGTTGATGAACTACAACGACCATGGTGCATTGCGTGAGACATTACGGAAAGTTGTTTACATCCGGGTGAGAGAGAGGGAGACGGTGTGAGTGGACCACGCGGATAACATCATGCTGTCTCATGGTTCCGGTCTTGGTTGTACAGTATTTCCAGTGGCTAAAGCTGCTGCCATTACATTTACCATGTAACTCTTGAGCCTTGTCCCAACCTATTATATAAAAGTACATGCATGTCAGTATTTGGATTTCAATAATAATAGTCTTTAAAATGACAATATATCCATGGTCTGTACCAGTTGATAACAGTTGAGATTGTGCCAGGACCCGCTCCACATCAGGTAGTGGGTTTGTAAAATGGTCTGAGCCATCTTCTGCTGCAGATGTTGTAATCCTCATCTTCACGGTAATCCTTTTGAAGCTGCAGTGGTTTAGTTGTACTTATATTACATGAGTCAACTCTGATAATTGATTCAAAAAACATTGCCATGAATCTATTGCCATGAACCTTCTGTGCTGCATGTATGCTGTTGCCACTTTATTCGTGAGACGCTGAAAGCGCATGAGTAGTAAGACTAGTGTTTCAGTACTGGCAATACTGCATTTATTTAACATAGCAGTACAATTATTTGTCAAACGTCCATCCAGCGATACTTTATTGCTTGGATGAGAGAAGGGAAACAGCAGGACTCTGAACACGCTGTTGCACATTTGCCTGCTGCTTGCCTGTCTCCACTGTACGATGTCCTCTTCTGTCTATCCTAGCTTAAATAAATATCCTCATTCCTTCTGCTGGGTAAGACTTCATTTGATCCGTAGATTAGTATTCATTGCTGGCAGCCCTGGTCAAATATTGTGTAGGTCCTCAGGCTAACAACAACAACAAGGCAACATGATTTATGGAGCCAAATTCCAAGCTCATTGGTCAGGGGGACTTTTTGCAAGGCAGAAAGCTCCCATAAGTCCCAGGAAAAAGACATTTGCCAGGACATTCTGCAGAATGAAAATAGCCATATTTGTATCCACTGAATGCATTTTTTTCCCCCATTTGTACACTCTTGTTAGGGAACTTGGAGACCTTTATTATTTATTATTATAAATCCGATCAAACGTTCCTTTAAACTCCCCTCTACCTTAACCTCCTCTCCCCCTCTACCCTCAATATCCCCTCTACCCTAACCTTAACCTCCCCTCTACCCTAACCTTAACCTCCCATCTACCCTTACCTTATCTTCTTCTCTACCCTTACCTTATCTCCCCTAGACCCTAACCTTAACCTCCCATCTACCCTTACCTTATCTTCCTCTCTACCCTTACCTTATCTTCCCCTCTGCCCTAACCTTAACCTCCCATCTACCCTTACCTTATCTTCCCCTCTACCCCCACCTTAACCTCCTCTTCATCCCCTCTACCCCGCGCCATATCCATACGCGCAACCTCTCCACAAGAGGCGTGACCTACCGGGGCGGAACTGAAATAGTCTTGGCGACTAGGCTGGACCTAGTTGGCGGGCGTGAGTCTCCGTCTGGATCCGGTGGAACCCCCCCATAGCGCGCGTAGGAGGTGGCGGGATGGCAGCGGGCGCGTGTGCTTCCTGAATAGACAGATAGGCTGATAAAGGATTCCGAACAAGATAATAAGGAGAGCCGCTGGGCTCTGGAGCGACACGGCGTTACGCAACATCATGGGACTTGAGAAAATACAGCTCCAAGGCACCGGGAAAAAAACCAAGAATATCTCTAAATGAACTGTCGATAATACTATAAAGTCTTCCATGGTGACATCGTGACATGAAGTGCATATAGTAACACTAAACAAGGAGAGCAGGAGTGGATACCGGTACATGCACGTTTGTATCAATTGCACATGCTTGTACGGCTTGTAAAAGCCATGCTTGCTTTCTGTTAGACGCTTTAGGTTGCTTTGTACTGGGATTGATGGTACGATGGTACACATGGCGTACAGGCTGAATGATAGACGCTATATGCTGCGATAATTGACAGACACCTCTAGTGTGTGTGTGTTGAATGTGAACGTGGTGTTCTCCTGAGAGACATCCCAGCCTCCTGCTGTTCGAGTGTGACGCAGTTACCCCTACACATGGCTTGTAACCCTACCTCCCACACACGTGCACACACACACACACACACACACACACACACACATGCACGTACACACACGCATGCACCCACCCACGCACATACAATCACAGTCACGAGGACAAACGACCACCCCCCCCCCCAACACACACACACAGTCACGAACACAGGCACACGTACACTCACAGATACATGTTCATACACAGACACACAAAAAAATGGAATGCGCGCACATACACAGACAATAAAGTGAAAGAAAAACACACACCACACCACATAGGCCAGAGAGCCTCCACACACAATGCGAATAGATTTCATGTGTGCCCACGTGTCTCTGTGTGGAGAAGCTTGTGTCCATGTGTCTGCGGGCATGTGTGTGCGTGTGCGTGTGTGCGTGCGCGCGTGTGTGCGACCGCGCACGTGCTCATTGCTTTCCCCGGTGATTCATAAGCCACCGCAGGCAATTTATCTCCGCTTTTGCAGACGAGTGGAGACTGCGTGAAAAGTGACCGAAATATGACTTGAGTCGGCATGTCCATTGGCTTGTGGCTCTCATCATCGCTGCCTTAAACCCCGGCTGCAACAGCACCACCGCTTCCCCGAGTGCACAGGAGCAGGTGCTCACGTGTGTACTAATCTCCCCATCATCAGTCCAGAGAGAGAGAGAGAGAGAGAGAGAGAGAGAGAGAGAGAGAGAGAGAGAGAGAGAGAGAGAGAGAGAGAGAGAGAGAGAGAGAGAGAGAGAGTCCTATAGTCCTAGTCAGGCTTCCCTGCTGTAGGACTGGGTTTGCATGACAAGTAAAGCGGTGGGCGATGAGGTGATGGAATGGAAGCTACGTGAGATCTGGAATAGCCGTAGGGTTGGATTTTGGGGTGGTGGTGGGGGGGGGGGGGGGGTGCTATGGTTGACCTTCCCTATTGGTCCCTCCAAGTGGTCCACTGAGATGACGATTATAGAGTCAATTGATGCTGCGCAGATTCTCTGACACTCACGACTCACACACTAAACCATGCGTGTTAAATTGCATCCTACTAGTTCTAATTGAATGCGTGCACACACACGCGCGCGCACGTACGCACGCACACACGCACGCACGCACACACACACACACACAGGATCGCATGTATATGGTCTTATATTAGTGCTTTATAATAATATCTGTATATTTGTGAGTATGACCATAGACTACCATGAATATTATTAGGCCTTACAAAAATGCAAGCAGTTTCCCACCAACACGTGTTCCCACCATTCTGATTGCTCATTACATAACAACCGCACATTGTGCTATGTGTGGGACATCTTCCCACGCATAATAGCATTTGTATCAAACAAATCACGACTTTGACTATAGCCTGCTACACAACGTAAATGTGCCAAACACGTGTCTATACATTATATTCTACCATATATACTATACTATACATTACCATAGCCTGCGGGGTATTTATTCATATGCATATAACGAGGACATTTTAAAAATCATTTTAAAATCATTCCTGGAGGTTGAATCCCCGGGAACCTAATAACACGTGACTGACGAAATAAATCAGGTTGTCCCTTTAATTCCCATTTCCGTGCTTGATGTATTATGATCACCTGTCAGGCTCTGCGCATGCGCGCCGGCGTGCTGGAGGAGGAGAGAGTGAGGGACGCGGAGTGGATGCTATAGTCGCTTTCGCTGCCCTGTGCTTTCCATACCGCGTCATTCTGACACACACACACACACACACACACACACACACACACACACACACACACACACACACACACACACACACACACACACACACACACACACACACACACACACACACACACACACACACACACACACAGACGGGGAGGAGGAGGAGGTGTGTGGGGGGGATATCCGACGACATGTAGGCGAAGATGGGGAGACCACAGCTCCACAGCTCCAGAACCAGAGAAAAGGTATCCGCTCGGGCTGCTGGATGTTGTGGATGTGGATGGACTTGTACTTGTTCCCTTGTTCGGTTTGACATTGTGACCGCGGAGAGGGTGAAGGGATGCTCGATGGTCGATGGGTGGGTGGGGAGGAGTTGAGACACGGAGGACACGGAGCGGATTACGGATGGATGGATGGATGGAGGGCTGGATGGAGGGATGGATGGAGGGATGGATGGAGGGATGGATGGGGAATACAGCACATGATTTTACGCGCTGTCGGTCGGTCGGTCCGCATGACAAACTTCCTTTGAAAAGAATATACAACCGAATTACAGTAAGAGTCATTATCGAGGACACCATGCACGCATAGGTGGTCAATGGATGTATTGCATACAGATATCTCAGCTGGGCTTGTAGTATTTGAGGCTGTCATCACTTGGCTCTCTGCGGCTCGTGTCTTGTGTGTCTTGTGTGTCTTGTGTGTGTGTGTGTGTGTGTGTGTGTGTGTGTGTGTGTGTGTGTGTGTGTGTGTGTGTGTGTGTGTGTGTGTGTGTGTGTGTGTGTGTGTGTGTGTGTGTGTGTGTGTGTGTGTGTGTGTGTGTGTGTCTGTGAGTAGTATATCAAGCATCCTCTCTTATAATCAGAAGTAGTAAAGACTCAGTCAGTATGGAACCAGTAACAGTTCAGATCTGCTATCATACGGTATGGTAGCCTATACTGTATGCATACTCTATGCATACATTGACTCTTATATTGTACTTATATTGTCTATTTACGTCTATATGTGTCTTTATGTCATTTTGGATGTTCCGTACCCGGATGTCTGTCTGTATACAATATTGACTTATAGACAGCTCTCGTTTTGAATATATCTGAAAATGGCATATGTGTGACAGCACGATTGAGGGACTTTTCGTGACGCAATGTTCACACTACTACTACTACGATCATCCTAGTCTATGAATCACACGCGTTCATACCGATATGATGACCACGGTGCGTTAAACGCCTATACTAGGAGAGATCTGTGGTTATAAGGCGTACGTGTTTATTCCAATCCATTCCGTAAAATGCATGTGCAAGTGTCTACAGTAGTAACGACTTGGTTCCTATAAAGGGACAGTCCATTATAAAGTGTAATGACCAGTCCCCGTGTTGTGGCCTGGATTGTATTACTGGGCTTACAACGAGAAGCGACAGGACGCTGTGATCAATAGAGCCGCTCGATCGCCTCTGTCCAGGGTCCTGGACGCCTAGAGCGTAGTAAATCACACAATGATTCCTGATCTTATCGCTGTCGGGCCAGTGAATGCATTAATGGTCATCTTATTATTATTATTATTATTATTATTATTAGCCTATGTAAAACAACCATCGTTTTTGTTTAATTAGGCTGTTTTTGTGGTGGCCCACAGTCAGTGCCCAAATGCAGCCTTGGCTCCGTGCCATGTGTGGAAATGTGAAATAGTTCATCATCATTTTAAATTCTTTAATTAAAAAATAATATTGTCTGAGTGAATCTAATGAGAGAGAGAGAGAGAGAGAGAGAGAGAGAGAGAGAGAGAGAGAGAGAGAGAGAGAGAGAGAGAGAGAGAGAGAGAGAGAGAGAGAGAGAGAGAGAGAGAGAGAGAGAGAGAGAGAGAGAGAGAGAGAGAGAGAGAGAGAGAGAGAGAGAGAGAGAGAGAGAGAGAGAGAGAGAGAGAGAGAGAGAGAGAGAGAGAGACCAATAATGCATCCTGATACTTCCTCTGATAGCACCTCTTCCTGATGATTCTCTGTCTCCTTCCCCCACGTCTCCTTCCTCTCCTCTGCTGTCCTGTGACTGCAGGAAGTCAGATGTAGATGCTGAACCAGCAGAGACTCCAGGAAGCAGCGGCGGCAGCAGCGGCGGCAGCAGCAGCAGCAGCAGCAGCAGCAGTACTGGGGCTGTGGAGGCCCTCTCCAAAGCCCCGGTCCCACGTCCCCCTCAAGGCTCTGCAGGAGCGCCCGGACAGAGAGGGGAGGACAGCGGCTCCTGCTCTGGCTCGGACAGCTCGCTAGACTCCACCTCTAGCGAGGAGGAGGAGGAGGAGGAGGAAGAGGAGGAGGAAGAGGAGGAGGAGGAGGAGGAGGAGGAGGAGGAGGAGGAGGAGGAGGAGGAAGACCCCGCGATGTTCTCCTCTAAGTTCCTCAGCGGGGCTAATCCCCTGAGCGCGGTGTCCTCTGCGGTGAACAAGTTGGGTCGTTTTGGGGATGACGGCGGAGAGGCGGATCAGAAGAAGAAAGCCTCTGCCCAGCAGACGGGGACGGGCCCTGGCAAAGGCCCCACGCAGCAGCCCCAGGGCTCCCAGAAAGCAGGGCAGGGTCCCCCAAAGCAGCAGGGAAACGGACAGGCCGGTCATCCAGCCAAGTCTAGCAGTCAAGCCGCTGCTCAGAAACCGGGAGCAAAGTCTGAGGAACATCCCAAAGCTCCAGCAAAGCAACAACAACAACAACAAAAACAGCAAGGCTCGCCAAACGTCGGAGGTCAGCATCAAAGTGCAGCTAAGGCTGAACAACAGGCATCCCCTAAGTCTAAATCTCCACCACAGAAACAACCGCAACAAGTTCCTCCTAAAGGTGGGCCACAACCGCAGGGGAGCACTAGACCAGAGGTAGAGCAGCAAGGGACTACTGTAAAGACTGCATCCCAGCAAGGGACTTCTGTAAAGACTGCATCCCAGCAGGGGTCACCTAAAGCTGGGCAGCCGCAGAGCTCTAGCAGGACTACACCCGACCAGCAGTCTCCTTCTGGGAAACGTGCTCCTCGGATACCGGATACCGCTGGCCCAGGTAAGCCAGCCCAGTCAAGGCCGCAAGCCCAGGAATCTAAAGCGGCCGGACCCAAGGCCTTGTGTCCTGTGTGCACGACTACGGAGCTGAACCTGCACAGTAAGGAGCCTCCGAACCACAACACGTGCACCAAGTGTAAGACCCAGGTGTGCAGCTTCTGTGGCTTCAGCCCCCCGGATTCTGCAGTGAGTATATCCTTGGTCTTCATGTGTGTATTTATGCATTGATTGAAGTTACTTCATAGTTTTACTTTTCAAAGATGGTTCATGAAGCGTTGTTCTACTGTTCATTTTTATGCTAAATGTTTGGTTTCATTTTTGTTCTATTTATGTTTAAATGTTATGTCTTTTGATTATTATATGATGAAACATTGCTGTCGTTCTAGTTTCGTGATACATATTTGGATTCATTTTTGGTAAAAATGTTAGTATAAATGAACATATATTGAATGATAAACGGCTATTATTGTACAGAAGGTGTGTTTCTTTGCCCCTCCAAATGTAAGCACTTCATGATGGCATCTTACTGGCTGTACAATCTGGCTGGCTGAAACTTGTGTCACGTTGACACCGAGTAAAAGTGAGGCTATATTATACAGGCCGTTACAATTTTCTGCTCAAAGACACCAGATGCAACAACCTTTCACCCTTTCCCCAAAATGATGTGGGCCTCTGCCCAACTGTATAATACAAACTACGATACAGTTATAGTTACATTGTACAGTAACAATGGGCACATTTCAGTGTTTCATAGCAAACGTTTGATTACTATTACAAATGGCATCAAATGTGTCAGCAATTAAAACAATTAAACATTCAGCAAATTGGTAAGCGTTCCATTGTACTTGTTACGCATGGCAAATAAATAATCTTGATCTTGAATCTTTAACAACATTTCAGTTGTTCATCATTCATTTAAAATGATAGTATTATACAGCATATTGCTTAACAGCAGATACAAGTAACTGATGACCTACAAATCAAGCTATTCCTACATTAGGTCATCTGCATTGTTTATCCTTGTGGAAACACAACACAGCACCTTGATTTGAACATGTTGCTTTGTGTGTCTTTCTCCATAGGGGAAGGAGTGGCTTTGTCTTCCCTGTCAGATGCAAAGAGCTTCCGGAGCTCCTGAACCTGCCGTTTCTTCAAAACTACAGCCATCACCCAACAAAGCCACTGCAACGCCGAAGCAGACCCAGAATCCTTCTCCTCCAACCCCTAAACAAGTCACTTCGACCCCAGGTTCACCCAACACAACACTGTCTAAGCCAAGAGAACCGTCATCTATGGCAGAGGCTGCGAAAGGCCAGACACAGTCGAGTCCATCTCCTGGTCAGAAAACACCACAGGAGAGCCGGAAGACGTCAGGTCCTCTGAAACCTCCAGAACAGACCAATCCAACTGGACGAAAGCAGAGCACACAGCAGGAGTCTGGGGGCTTCTTTGGCTTTGGAGGTTCTAAGGCTCAGCCTGATGCTGCGAAGCCTGCAGAGTCAGTTACTGGGAAGATGTTTGGTTTTGGTTCCTCCATCTTCAACTCTGCATCCACCTTGATAACCACACCACCAGTCTCCCCAAAAATGTCTGCAGCAAAGGACATCAAACCGGCTGCTGACCAGAAAGCAGAGCAAGAAAAGAAGCCAGAGCAACCTCAGCAGGCCAAGGCTTCACCATCAGTACAGGCAAAAGTGGACAAAGCTCCATCAGGCTCTCCAAAGGCAGCAGCTTCCCAAGCTGCTCCTAAAGCAGGCCAGTCCACCTGTCCACTCTGTAAGGTGGGACTCAACATCGGTTCCAAGGATCTCCCCAACTACAACACCTGTACTGATTGCAAGAACGCTGTCTGCAACCAGTGTGGATTTAGTCCAATGCCAAATGTTGGGGTAAGATGAAAACACCACAGTCACACATGCTTTAATGCTTTAATACTGAAAGTGTAAAACAAATAAGAAAATGGACAAAGTTGTATGTATCCTCAAAAAGAAGGGTACTTTTAACACATACACATGTATTTGATGGTCACGCTCTGAGATTAATGAAGTTGTACATGATGGAGCAATGTGATCTTCCAACTTGTTTCAGGTTACTCTTAAATGATGTATGCATTAAACATTAAGTGGTCTATCCAAGGTTCAAACACTACGGTGTAGTCGTAAAAGTGCAAGGCTTGAGACTGATATATAGGTAGTCAATTACCTTGTGGGTGCACAATTTCTTTGTAGTTTGCGTTCGCCATTGAAAGCACTCTTTCTATATATTCATATAATTTTTCTGATGGCAGGCATTTCAAATATTAATACATAATGTCATACAAACCTCCATCTTAGTAAATAAATAGTATATATACATATAGCTATATCTATAATTATATAACCAATATAATATAATCAATTAGTTAATATCTAATTAGATAATCAATTCAGAATAATTTAATTAGGCTTCAATGCATTCTATTTCATTGGCATGCATCCAATATAAGCATATACAAAGCAAAGAGGAATAGAGCAATCCTCATTATGATGAGGTGTCATCATTTGTTCATCATCTGTTATATATTTCCTTTATTTCACATGAGGATGTAGATATATTTCATCATCTGTTATATATTTCCTTTATTTCACATGAGGATGTAGATATATTTCATCATCTGTTCTATATTTCCTTTATTTCACTTGAGGATGTAGATCGATTTCTGCTGATGGCAGATACACGAATAGAAACATCATACAAACCTCACTGAAACATTAACTTCTGTGTCCATGCGATGCAGTTTGAGTGAAATCCATTCCATGTGCTTCTTACGTCTACATGACCCAACATGCTGATATCTAACTGGGGTAATACCTTGGACCAGCTTCAACAATATCTCTGCCGATGTATCATAGATTCAGACTATCACCGACGATTAGCAGCGCTTAACCCAGCGTAAACGGAAACACTGCAAGAACAATGCTGATGGAGTGGCTCTGTGCAGTCCGTCATGCACACAAATACCTCTGTAGAAAGGACGCCACACACCTCTCTCTCTCTCACCGGTGAATTGAGCTCAGGGGGAACCAGCCGGAGCATCTTCTGGTTCTGTGTGGGCAGCAGCAGCAGCACACAAAGGCCTCTTGACACTTGACTCTGTAATTCAACGCACGCTGTTCTAGTAAGCGAGATCGCCAAGAACAGTCTAAGGCTACTTGATCCTATTGCTCTATTCATGTTTGTATGCTGCAAGTGTTTCAAATCCCTAACGTCCATATGGGAAACACAGGGAGGAGTGCCGGAGCAACTAGCAGGCATGTTATTGGACATTGGCCTTTCAATGTTTGATGTTGTGGATTCATGACGAGGATGTTCATATGTTTTGTCAGCACTCAATACACGTAAATTATGTAAACCCCCCTGTATGTCCTTGCGGTTTACAGATTATAGGGACTGCAAGGACTGTATTGTAGACAATATACACATACGGCATACAGAGATTCTGCCTCTGTTTAATTATACAAGTATAAATGCATTGTTTTACACCTTCATTTTTTATTTTAGTACCATTTTTCACACCTAAAACACAACAACAAAGGTACATGTTTTGGGTTTCACAATAAGAAGGGGGGGGGAAACAAATATTAACATTTAATATAACCTTATATTTTGGTTTAGAAATTTGAATCACTCATTACAACACATTGTTTTTGATATCTTGAACAACATCGATCCAAGCTACAAAAAATTGGCCTGTCATGTTCATGAACTGTTTATAAAATGTGCATATGTGGGATTTTCAGAAATATGCCAGAGGTATTTAACTCTAGGTTAATATTGAATATATTATAATGCTGGTACATTTGAAAAAACAAAACATGTAACAGATTTTAACCATGCTGTCCTTTGTCTGCTGTGTTTGAATAACTGATTTAAACCCTGCATTGTTGTGTGTTTTTGCATTCAACAGGGAAAGGAGTGGCTTTGTCTAGACTGCCAGGTGAAGCGAGCTGCAGGGGCAATGGATGCGGCTGGACCTCCGGTTACAAAACCACAGGCTTCCTCTACGAAAGCATCGACACAAAAGGAGACATCAGCAACAGGCTCTGCTCAAACACGGTCATCTACAGCAGTGTCACAGCCAGCTAAGGCTGAGGCTAAAGGACCAGAGAGCCAGAAACAGCAGAGTCCATCTCCTGGTCAGAAAACACCACAGGAGAGCAGGAAGACGTCAGGTCCTCAGAAACCTCCAGAACAGACCGATCAAACTGGACGAAAGCAGAGCACACAGCAGGAGTCTGGAGGCTTCTTTGGCTTCGGAGGTTCTAAGGCTCAGCCTGATGCTGCAAAGCCTGCAGAGTCAGTTACTGGGAAGATGTTTGGCTTTGGCTCCTCCATCTTCAACTCTGCATCCACCTTGATAACCACACCACCAGTCTCCCCAAAAATGTCTGCCGCAAAGGACACCAAACCGCCTGCTGTCGAGAAAGCAGTGCAAAATAAGAAGCCAGAGGAACCTCAGCAGGCCAAGGCTTCACCATCAGTACAGGCCAAAGTGGACAAAGCTCCATCAGAGCCTCCAAAGGCAGCTGCTTCCCAAGCTGCTCCCAAAGCAGGCCAGTCCACCTGTCAGCTCTGTAAGGTGGGACTCAACATGGGCTCCAAGGATCCCCCCAACTACAACACCTGTACTGAGTGTAAAAGCGCCGTCTGCAACCAGTGTGGATTCAACCCACAGCCAAATAGCACAGGGGTAAGTTTTCTACTGCATTGCTGAGTTGTCATTATCTTAATCATTTCATTCCTTAATCATTTATCAATTTATTGAAATGATCCCTCTTGTGCTCAAGCTAAACTACTTTTATATCTTGTTCTACTTTGGACGTTGAAATAAGTTTTATTTTCAGTGAATTCTGATCTGATAATAGTGATGCTGACACAATAATGTCTTTCAATTAGGTGAAAGAGTGGTTATGTCTCAACTGCCAGATGCAGAGAGCTTTGGGAGCAACTGAGCCTCCTGGAACACCTATGATGAAACCAGAATCCTCACCCAATAAAGTTCCTAATGCACCTGACAAACTCAAGAACCTCCAAATGATTTCAAAGGACAGTCAAAATAAAGTCACAGAAACTATTGTTGCTTCCCTGAAAAAAGAAAATTTGCCACAACGGTCTGAGAATGAAAGCTCTGCACATGTGATGAAGCAAGCCAAAGCAGATGCCGCTAAAGGACCTGAGAGCCAGAAACAGCCAAGTCCATCTTCTGGTCAGAAAACACCACAGGAGAGCCGGAAGATGTCAGGTCCTCAGAAACCTCCAGACCAGACCAATCAAACTGGACGAAAGCAGAGCACACAGCAGGAGTCTGGGGGCTTCTTTGGCTTTGGAGGTTCTAAGGCTCCGCCTGATGCTGCAAAGCCTGAAGAGTCAGTTACTGGGAAGATGTTTGGATTTGGTTCCTCTATCTTCAACTCTGCATCCACCTTGATAACAACACCACCAGTCTCCCCAAAAATGTCTGCCGCAAGGGACACCAAACCGGCTGCTGTACAGAAGGCAGAGCAAGAGAAGAAGCCAGAGCAACCTCAGCAGGCCAAGGCTTCACCATCAGTACAGGCCAAAGTGGACAAAGCTCCATCAGAGCCTCTAAAGGCAGCTGCTTCCCAAGCTTCTCCTAAAGCAGGCCAGTCCACCTGTACACTCTGTAAGGTGGGACTCAACATGGGTTCCAAGGATCTCCCCAACTACAACACCTGTACTGATTGCAAGAACACTGTCTGCAACCAGTGTGGATTTAACTCCATGCCAAACGAAACAGGGGTAAGAAAAAACATCATATCAGTAGTTTATTGTTAACAGGTGTTGGCTGTGTAGGTTCTTTGTATGTTCTTAATTGACTAAAATCAACAATTTGTTTTCATCTTAATGTCAACGAACATAACCGTAGACATACATGTTTTTATTAATATTACTGGTTTTATACACTATTATCTTACAGGTAAAGGAGTGGTTATGTCTGACCTGTCAGATGCAGAGGGCTTCAAATGCATCTGAATTATCATCCAAACCCCATGTCTCTCCTAACAAAGTCCAAAATGTTGCTGGCAAAAAAGCAGAGATTCAGAAAGTAGCAAGTCAAGTCCCAGTTCAGAAGACATCACAGGAGATCCAAAATATATCAGATCCGCAAAAACAAAGTGTCCATAGTAATCCTTCTGTTCCAGATGCACAGAAGAAACAAGGAGGGCTATTTGGTGCCATTGGTCCTCAAACACAGTCTGATACTTCCAAAACAACAGAGTCTGTTACAGGGAAGATGTTTGGCTTTGGTTCATCCGTTTTCAGCTCAGCATCCACTTTGTTAACATCATCTGTTCAGGAGGAGTCCAGTACAACACCACCAGGTTCTCACAAGATGTCTGGACCAGCTCAGGGTTCCCGCAGGTTATCGGCAGTCCCCAAGATCTCCCCAAATAGTACGCCCACAGGTTCCCCTAAGATGTCACCTTCAAGGGAAGCTAAACCATCAACAGTGCAGATACTGGAGGGAGGGAGAAAGCCAGAGGAACCTCAGCAGGCAAAGGCTCCACCATCAGTACAGGCTAAAGTGGACACAGCTCCATCAGGCTCTCCAAAGGCAGCAGCTATCCAAGCTGCTCCTAAAGCAGGCCAGTCCACCTGTCCACTCTGTAAGGTGGGACTCAACATTGGCTCCAAGGATGCTGCCAACTACAACACCTGTACTGATTGCAAGAACACTGTCTGCAACCAGTGTGGATTCAACCCCATGCCAAATGTCGCAGAGGTAAGGAAATTATAAATGTAGATCTAGCTCCCTTGCAAGGAATAACACATGATCATCTATTGTTTTTGTTTTTTTAATGTTCTATTTGTATTGGAAACCTATTGAAATTGCATTAATTGTAACAATGTGTCTATTGCTTTGTTGTTTTTAGAACGAGTGGTTATGTCTCAACTGCCAGATGCACAGAGCACTAGGAGCATCGGAGCCTCCTGGAACTCTATCCATGAAGCCACAGCCCTCCCCCAGTAAACTGCACACTGCTTCTGATATCCAAAATAAGGACATCCCCAAACCACATGAACCTATGAAGAAAGGAACAGCCCTGCACAATGAACACAACAAGATCAACGCTTCAACACCAAAATCCCCTCTGAGTAAACAGCTCACACCTGCGGTGCAGCCACCCGTATCTGAGGTTGATATCAATACACCGAGTACAACAAACCAAGCACCAACACAGACAAAGCTAATTGGGAGTAGGCAGGACAACTCAGCTTCTGCCAAACAACAGGAGTCAGGAGGATTATTTGGCTTTGGAGGTCCTAAGGCTCAGCCTGATGCTGCAAAGCCTGCAGAGTCAGTTACAGGGAAAATGTTTGGTTTTGGTTCCTCCATCTTCAGCTCCGCATCCACCCTGAAAACCACACCACCAGTTTCACCAAAAATGTCTGCTGCAAAGGACACCAAACCAGCTGCTATCCAGAAACCAGAGCAAGAGAAAAAAACACAGCAAACGTCAGACCCTCCAAAGGTAGCAGCTACCCAAGCTGCTGCTAAAGCAGGCCAGTCCACCTGTCCACTCTGTAAGGTGGGACTCAACATGGGCTCCAAGGATCCTCCCAACTACAACACCTGTACTGATTGTAAGAACACTGTCTGCAACCAGTGTGGATTCAATCCGATGCCAGCTAAAACAGAGGTAGGGCAACATGTGTGTCAGTCTGTTGAGTGTTATTTAAAATACATTATCTTCATACCTTTCCAAACATTACTATCTTCATAGTGAGGCTAATTTACCCTTCCTCTTTCCTTGTTCAATTACTATTGGCATCCATTTTTTTTATCTAATTTGCATCAACGTTAATGCAATTGTTTTTATCAGACTCAAAACAGACTAAGTTCAGAATCAAATACATTATTAATTTATTGTAATCAATATATTGTATACCTTGAAATCATTCCATAGGTGAAGGAGTGGCTGTGTCTCAACTGCCAGATGCAGAGGGCTCTGGGAGCAGCTGAAGCTCCAGGACAACCATCAGTCAAACCTCAGGCCTCACCGAAGAAAGTCTCTCCATCTCCTGAACTGCAGAAGAAAACAATTTCTGATTCAGTCGGATCATCTCTTATGAAACAACCGATGACAGCGGCAAATCCAAACAAGGCTGAAGTGGCTAAAGGGCCAGAGAGCCAGAAACAGCAGAGTCCATCACTTGGTCACAAAACAACACAGGAGAGCCAGAAGATGTCAGGTCCTCAGAAACCTTTAGACCAGACCAATCAAACTGTACAAGAGCAGAGCACACAACAGGATTCTGGTGGCTTCTTTGGCTTTAGAGGTTCTAAGGCTCAGCCTGATGCTGCAAAGCCTGCAGAGTCAGTTACTGGGAAGATGTTTGGCTTTGGTTCCTCCATCTTTAATTCTGCATCCACCTCGATAACAACACCACCAGTCTCCCCAAAAATATCTGCTGCAAAGGACACCAAACCGGCTGCTGACCAGAAAGCAGAGCAAGAGAAGAAGCCAGAGCAACCTCAGCAGGCCAAGGCTCCACCACCAGTACAGGCAAAAGTGGATAATCCTCCATCAGAGCCTCCAAAGACAGGAGCTTCCCAAGCTGCTCCTAAAGCAGGCCAGTCTACCTGTCCACTCTGTAAGGTGGGACTCAACATGGGTTCCAAGGATCTCCCCAACTACAACACCTGTACTGATTGTAAGAACACTGTCTGCAACCAGTGTGGATTTAATCCGATGCCAGCTAAAACAGAGGTAGGAGGAAGGGATGTGTTTTTAATCTATTGAATGTTATTTCAAGCAGATTAACTTTGTGCTGTTCTAAATAATTACATTTTTATTTTAGGATTCTCAATCTTTGGCTTTCTTTCTTCATTTACTTTTCAAATCTCTCATTAAATCTCATTTGCATGAATACTAATTCCGTTTTTTTGTCCAATCGATATATAAAACAAGTCTAGAATCAAATATACTTCTGATGTATTGTAATTAATATATTGTACACCTGGATCATTCCATAGATGAAGGAGTGGCTGTGTCTCAACTGCCAGATGCACAGGGCTTTGGGAGCGTCTGAAGCTCCAGGTCAACCATTTGTCAAACCTCAGGCCTCACCGAAGAAAGTTTCTCCATCTCCTGAACCCCAGAAGAACATAATCTCGGATTCAGCCAGATCCCCTCTAAGAAAACAATCAATGACAGATGCAAGTCCAAACAAGGCTGAAGTGACTAAAGGACCAGAGAGCCAGAAACAGCAGAGTCCACCTCCTGGTCAGAAAACACCACAGGAGAGCAGGAAAATGTCAGGTCCGCAAAAACCTCCAGACCAGACAGATCCAACTGGACGAAAGCAGAGCACACAACAGGACTCTGGGGGCTTCTTTGGCTTTGGAGGTTCTAAGACTCAGCCTGATGCTGCGAAGCCTGCAGAGACAGTTACTGGGAAGATGTTTGGCTTTGGTTCCTCCATCTTCAATTCTGCATCCACCTTGATAACAACACCACCAGTCTCCCCAAAAATGTCTGCAGCAAAGGACACTAAACTGCTTGATGTCCAGAAAGCAGAGCAAGAGAAGAAGCCAGAGCAACCTCTGCAGGCCAAGGCTCCACCATCAGTGCAGACCAATGTGGACATCGCTACATCACAACCGCTTCAGGAAACAGCTTCCCAAGCTGCTCCTAAAGCAGGCCAGTCCACCTGTCCACTCTGTAAGGTGGGACTCAACATGGGCTCCAAAGATCCTCCCAACTACAACACCTGTACTGATTGTAAGAACACTGTCTGCAACCAGTGTGGATTTAATCCTATGCCAGCTAAAACAGAGGTAAGAGGACAACATGTGTTGTGTATATTGAATGGTATTTCAAGCAGATAAACATTGTACCTTTCTAAATAATAACATATTTATGATAGGAATATTTGAAAGGTCCTCTTTCTTTCTTCATTGACTCTTCACATTCCTTTGAAAATCTAATTAGCATGAATCCAAATTCAGTTTTTTGTTCATCAGATTAAAAAAAGAATATGTTAAGAATATAATAACATTTTTATGTATTTTAATTAATATATTGTACACCTGAATATCATCCCATAGGTGAAGGAGTGGCTGTGTCTCAACTGCCAGATGCAGAGGGCTCTGGGAGCATCTGAAGCTCCAGGACAACCATTGATCAAACCTCAGGCTTCACCAAACAAAGTTTCTCCATCTCCTGAACCCCAGAAGAAAATAATCTCTGAGTCAGCTGGATCACCTCTAAGAAAACAGTCAATGACAGCTGCAAATCCAAACAAGGCTGAAGTGGCTAAAGGACCAGAGAGCCAGAAACAGCAGAGTCCACCTCCTGGTCAGAAAACACCACAGGAGAGCGGAAAGATGTCAGGTCCTCAGAAACCTCCAGACCAGTCCAATCAAACTGGACGTAAGCAGAGCACACAGCAGGAGTCTGGGGGCTTCTTTGGCTTTGGAGGTTCTAAGGCTCAGCCTGATGCTGTAAAGCCTGCAGAATCAGTTAGTGGGAAGATGTTTGGCTTTGGTTCCTCCATTTTCAACTCTGCATCCACCTTGATAACCACACCACCAGTCTCCCCAAAAATGTCTGCCGCAAAGGACACCAAACCGCCTGCTGTCCAGAAAGCAGAGCAAGAAAAGAAGCCAGAGCAACCTCTGCAGGCCAAGGCTCCACCATCAGTACAGACCAAAGTGGACATCGCTACATCACAACCGCTTCAGGAAACAGCTTCCCAAGCTGCTCCTAAAGCAGGCCAGTCCACCTGTCCACTCTGTAAAGTGGGACTCAACATGGGCTCCAATGATCCTCCCAACTACAACACCTGTACTGATTGTAAGAACACTGTCTGCAACCAGTGTGGATTTAATCCTATGCCAGCTAAAACAGAGGTAAGCGGATGACATATTTTTAAGTCTATTAAATGGTATTTCAAGCGGATGAACGTTGTACCCTTCTAAATAATAACAAATTCATGATACAAATATTTGAAAGGTCCTCTTTCTTTCTTCATTGACTCTTCACATTCCTTTGAAAAACTAAATAGCATGAATCCGAATTCAGTTTTTTGTTCATCAGATTAAAAAAAGAATATGTTAAGAATCAAAGCCATTTTTGATGTATTGTAATTAACATATTGTACACCTCGATATCATTCCATAGGTAAATGAGTGGCTGTGTCTCAACTGCCAGATGCAGAGGGCTCTGGGAGCATCTGAAGCTCCAGGACAACCATTGGGCAAACCTCAGGCTTCACCGAAGAAAGTTTCTCCATCTCCTGAACCCCAGAAGAAAATAATCTCTGAGTCAGCTGAATCACCTCTAAGAAAACAGTCAATGACAGCGGCAAATCCAAACAAGGCTGAAGTGGCTAAAGGGCCAGAGAGCCAGAAACAGCAGAGTCCAGCTCCTGGTCAGAAAACACCACAGGAGAGCAGAAAGATGTCAGGTCCTCAGAAATCTCCAGACCAGTCCAATCAAACTGGACGTAAGCAGAGCACACAGCAGGAGTCTGGGGGCTTCTTTGGCTTTGGAGGTTCTAAGGCTCAGCCTGATGCTGTAAAGCCTGCAGAATCAGTTAGTGGGAAGATGTTTGGCTTTGGTTCCTCCATTTTCAACTCTGCATCCACCTTGATAACCACACCACCAGTCTCCCCAAAAATGTCTGCCGCAAAGGACACCAAACCGCCTGCTGTCCAGAAAGCAGAGCAAGAAAAGAAGCCAGAGCAACCTCTGCAGGCCAAGGCTCCACCATCAGTGCAGACCAAAGTGGACATCGCTACATCACAACCGCTTCAGGAAACAGCTTCCCAAGCTGCTCCTAAAGCAGGCCAGTCCACCTGTCCACTCTGTAAGGTGGGACTCAACATGGGCTCCAAAGATCCTCCCAACTACAACACCTGTACTGATTGTAAGAACACTGTCTGCAACCAGTGTGGATTTAATCCTATGCCAGCTAAAACAGAGGTAAGCGGATGACATCTTTTTAAGTCGATTCAATGGTATTTCAAGCGGATGAACGTTGTACCCTTCTAAATAATAACTAATTCATGATACAAATATTTGAAAGGTCCTCTTCCTTTCTTCATTGACTCTTCACATTCCTTTGAAAAACTAAATAGCATGAATCCGAATTCAGTTTTTTGTTCATCAGATTAAAAAAAGAATATGTTTAGAATCAAAGCCATTTTTGATGTATTGTAATTAATATATTGTACACCTCGATATCATTCCATAGGTAAATGAGTGGCTGTGTCTCAACTGCCAGATGCAGAGGGCTCTGGGAGCATCTGAAGCTCCAGGACAACCATTGGTCAAACCTCAGGCTTCACCGAACAAAGTTTCTCCATCTCCTGAACCACAGAAGAAAATAATCTCAGAGTCAGCTGGATCACCTCTAAGAAAACATTCAATGACAGCTGCAAATCCGAACAAGGCTGAAGTGGCTAAAGGACCAGAGAGCCAGAAACAGCAGAGTCCATCTCCTGGTAAGAAAACACCACAGGAGAGCAGAAAGACGTCAGGTCCTCAGAAACCTCCAGACCAGACCAATCAAACTGGACCTAAGCAGAGCACACAGCAGGAGTCTGGGGGCTTCTTTGGCTTTGGAGGTTCTAAGGCTCAGCCTGATGCTGCGAAGCCTGTAGAATCAGTTACTGGGAAGATGTTTGGTTTTGGTTCCTCCATCTTCAACTCTGCATCCACCTTGATAACCACGCCACCAGTCTCCCCAAAAATGTCTGCCGCAAAGGACATCAAACCAGCTGCTGTCCAGAAGGCAGAGCAAGAGAAGAAGCCAGAGCAACCTCCGCACGCCAAGGCTTCACCATCAGTACAGGCCAAAGTCGACAAAGCTCCATCAGAGCCTCCAATGGCAGCTGGTTCCCAAGCTGCTCCCAAAGCAGGTCAGTCCACCTGTCCACTCTGTAAGGTGGGACTCAACATGGACTCCAAGGATCCTCCCAACTACAACACCTGTACTGATTGCAACAACACTGTCTGCAACCAGTGTGGATTCAATCCTATGCCAAATGTAGAAGCGGTAAGTAATACATTTAGTTGACTAAGTTTTAGGATTTTTTTTGTATGACATTTGTTTGAATCAATGCACTGTTCTGTATCACTAATCTAAAGTGTTAATGTTCCCTTAGGTAAGAGAGTGGCTGTGTCTCACCTGTCAGATGCAAAGAGCTCTATCATCATCTCAACTTGAAAAGGATCCACAGACGAAACCGAAGGCATCACCAAACAAAGCGCTTGCATCTGAACAGTGTGTCACACCTGTCTCGTCACACGCTAAAGAGACTGCAGCTCCTGCTTTAGTATCCCAGGTTAATGAGATCCAAACTCATGTTCCACCCCAAGCCACAGAGACATCTAGTCCTGGTTCATCCCAGGTCAAGGAGACACCTGGTCCTGCTCAATCCCAGGTCAAGGAGACTTCATGTCCTGCTCCATCCCTGGCAAAGGACATATCAAGTCCTTCTCCACCACAGGTCAGGGAGACTCCTGGTCCTGCTCAATCCCAGGTCAAGGAGACTTCAAGTCCTGCTCCATCCCTGGCAAAGGACATATCAAGTCCTTCTCCACCACATATCAGGGAGACTCCAACTCCTTGTTCACCCCAGACAACAGAAATGCCAATTCCAGCTCCATCCCAGGCCACAGAGATACCAAGTCCTTCTCCACCACAGGCCAGGGAGATACCAGATCCTGCTCCACCACAGGCCAGGGAGACACCAAGTCCTGCTCCACTCCAGGTTGAGGAGCCACCAAGTCCTTATCCACCACAGGCCACAGAGACACCAAGTTGTGCTCCACTTCAGGTTAAGGAGACATCGAGTCCTGCCCTACCGCTGGCCAAGGGACCAACAGTTGGTGCACCCAAACTCAATGGAACCCCCAAGGTACTCGATAATAAGATGGAAATTGCACCTCTAAAGGTAAATAAAGAAATCCCTGCTACAGGCACTCTAGAGAAAAGTGCAAAGGGGCTTGATGAATGCCTTCCTGGGGTACAACCACAGAAGACTCTTGAAACAGAACCTTCTGAGGAGAAAGTTGGCATACACTCTCAAGAACCTCCAAAAAGTGGCACCGCTCCAGCCAAAACACCAGTAGCTCAGTCTGAAAATCAGACATCTGGGGGACTTTTTGGCTTTGGAAGCCCTAAGTCTCAGCGTGCTGCTTCAAACACAACAGAGTCGGTTACAGGGAAGATGTTTGGTTTTGGTTCATCAATCTTTAGCTCTGCGTCTACTTTGATAACAGATGCTGTCCAAGATGAGTCACGTACAACACCACCAAGTGCTCGTAAGATGTCTGCACCAGCTCAGGTTTCCCGTAGGATGTCCATCACAACACATATTTCTCCTAAATCCACACCACCACTCCCACCAAAACGTTCTCCTTCAATGGACAACAAACCACCTGAAGTCCAAAAAGCAGAGCAAGAGAAGAAGCCAGAGCAACCTCAGCAGGCCAAGGCTCCACCACCAGTACAGGCCAAAGTGGACAAAGTTCCATCAGAGCTTCCAAAGACAGCAGCTTTCCAAGATGTTCCTAAAGCAGGCCAGTCCACCTGTCCACTCTGTAAGGTGGGACTCAACATGGGCTCCACGGATCTCCCCAACTACAACACCTGTACTGATTGCAAGAACACTGTCTGCAACCAGTGTGGATTTAATCCTATGCCAACCATAGTAGAGGTAAATTCACTGACACTAAATAGTGAATGCAATTGTGTTGCAATACAACTGTGGTGACATATTTCTTGTAAAGTATGGAATTTGAACTTTAATATTCTGGACTAACTTGATTGATCATTATATTCCAATACATACATGTTGTGATAAATCACATAAATCAACCACCCTTCCTGAATAGAACACTCATATCTGATTGAATTTCAGTCACAATTCATTAATGATATAATTCTTTTTCTCCTTAGGCGAAGGAATGGTTATGCCTCAATTGTCAAATGCAGAGAGCACTTGGAGTGTCTGAACCACCTGGCCTTCCTATGACTAAACTACAACCATCTTCGGTAAAGATGTCTAACCAACCTGCATCCTCTCCAACGGACCAGAAAGCGTTAACAATTGCTACTGAGGACAAAACTCCTAAACACCCATCGCCAACAAAGGAGCCAGTGACATTATCCACTGGCAAAGAAAAAGAATCACCTCCACAAGATGTATCACAATTATTGATTTCCCCATCAGTTCCCCAGCAATCAAAACAACAGCCTTCAGAAACGGGGGCTTCCACTGCCAAGTCTGCCCTTCCTACAACTCAGTCTGTCAAACAGGAGTCTGGAGGTTTCTTTGGCTTTGGAGGTCCGAAAGCCGAGCCTGCTTCTACCAAGCCTGCAGAATCGGTTACTGGAAAGATGTTTGGCTTTGGTTCCTCCGTCTTTAACTCTGCATCCACCTTGATAACCACACCACCAGCATCTCCTAAAATGTCTGCTGCAAAGGACACCAAGCCACCTGCTGTCCAGGAAGTAGAGCAAGAGAAGAAGCCAGAGCAACCTCAGCAGGCCAAGGCTCCACCATCAGTACAGGCCAAAGTGGACAAAGCTCCACCAGAGTCTCCAAAGGAAGCAGCTTCTCAAGCTGCTACTAAAACCGGCCAGTCCACCTGTCTACTCTGTAAGGTGGAACTCAACATGGGCTCCAACAATCCTCCTAACTACAACACGTGTACTGAGTGTAAGACCACTGTCTGCAACCAGTGTGGATTTAATCCGATGCCAAATACAAATGAGGTATGTCAATCCCTGGTCCTGGGTATTTGTCTATATTTGCTAAAAACCATCACTAATCATAAAATATAGATCCACCTGTATATTGCTTAAGTAGTTAAGCAATATACAGTATATTGTTGAAGTTATGGAAGAGAAAATGTGTAAATGGGTTTATGGGTGTAACTTCACATTTGACATGATCTTTAATCGGACACATGCTCATTGTTTCAGATAAAGGAGTGGCTTTGCCTCAATTGCCAAATGCAGAAAGCATTAGGAGCATCTGAACCTGCTGTACCATCCTTGATGAAATCACCAAGTAAAGTTCCCAATCCCACTGTCCTTCAAGAGAAAGACAAACTATTTGGCAAACATGGAATCCATGCAGCTGGTACTCAAATGCCAACTGTGACCCAAAAGGACGATAAACTTACACAAGAGCCTTCACAAAACAAAGTTTTCGTTTCAGGTACAGTGGTGGATGAAAAATGTCAGGCTCTTGACCAGCAAGAACAGCAACAGCCTGTTGTCAAACCCCCAAGTGTAGAACCAGTGAATGCTTCAACATCAGATGCTAAACCAGGGCTCATACAACATAAGACCAATAAGCCATTGAATGAGATTCCAAAAGCTGATATTCCACCTACCAAATCTGCACCATCACCACCACAGCCTGTCAAAACAGAGACAGGAAGCTTCTTTGGGTTTGGTGGGGCTAAATCTCAACCCACAGCTACCAAACCTGCAGAGTCAGTTACTGGGAAGATGTTTGGCTTTGGTTCCTCCATATTCAACTCTGCATCCACCTTGATGACCACACCCCCAGCATCTCCAAAAAGCGGAAAGATCACCAAACCACCAGCAACACATATTTCTCCAAAACCCACACCACCCGTCTCACCAAAACTTCCTGCTTTAAAGGACACTAAACCACCTGCTGTCCAGAAGGCAGAGCAAGAGAAGAAGCCACAGCCATCTCAGCAGGCCAAGGCTCCACCATCAGTACAGGCCAAAGTGGACATAGCTCCATCAGAGCCTCTAAAGGCAGCTGCTTCCCAAGCTGCTCCTAAAGCAGGCCAGTCCACCTGTCCCCTCTGTAAGGTGGGACTCAACATGGGCTCCAAGGATCCCCCCAACTACAACACCTGTACTGCGTGTAAGACCACTGTCTGCAACCAGTGTGGATTCAATCCGATGCCAAATACAAATGAGGTATGTCAATCCCTGGTCCTGGGAATTTGTCTTTATTTGCTAAAAAACAATGAAAAATCATAAAATATAGATCAACTATGTCAAATATAGTTGTATTTAGTTAGGCAATATACAGTATATTGTTGAAGTTATGGAAGAGAAAATGTGTCAATGGGTTTACGGGTTTTACTTCACATTTGACATGATCTTTAATCTGACACATGTGCTCATTATTTCAGATAAAGGAGTGGCTTTGCCTCAATTGCCAAATGCAGAAAGCATTAGAAGCATCTGAACCTGCTGAACCATCCTTGATGAAATCACCAAGTAAAGTTCCCAGTCCCACTGTCCTTCAAGAGAACGACAAACTATCTGGCAAACATGGAATCTCTGCAACTGGAGCTCAAATGCCAACTGTGACCCAAAAGGATGTTAAACCTGTACTAGAGCCTTCACAAAACAAAGCTGTTGTTTCAGGTGCAGTGATGGATGAAAAAGGTCAGGCTCTTGACCAGCATGAACAACAACAACCTGCTATCAAACCCCCAAGTGTAGAACCATTGAATGCTTCAACAGCAGTTGCTAAACCAGGGCCTATACAGCATGAGACCATTAAGCCGTTGAATGAGGTTCCAAAAGCTGATATTCCACCTACCAAATCTGCACCATCACCACCACAGCCCGTCAAAACCGAGACAGGAAGCTTCTTTGGGTTTGGTGGGGCTAAATCTCAACCCACAGCTACCAAACCTGCAGAGTCAGTTACTGGGAAGATGTTTGGCTTTGGTTCCTCCATATTCAACTCTGCATCCACCTTGATGACCACACCCCCAGCATCTCCAAAAAGCGGAAAGATCACCAAACCGCCCGTAACACATATTTCTCCAAAACCCACACCACCCGTTTCACCAAAACTTCCTGCTTCAAAGGACACCAAACCACCTGCTGTCCAGAATGCAGAGCAAGAGAAGAAGCCACAGCCATCTCAGAAGGCCAAGGCTCCACCATCAGTACAGGCCAAAGTGGACATAGCTCCACCAGAGCCTCCAAAGGTAGCAGCTTCCCAAGCTGCTCCTAAAGCAGGCCAGTCCACCTGTCCCCTCTGTAAGGTGGGACTCAACATGGGCTCCAAAGATCCTCCCAACTACAACACCTGTACTGAGTGTAAGAACGCTGTCTGCAACCAGTGTGGATTCCAGATGCCACATTCCGCAGCAGTAAGTATTACATAACTGTTACTTAACTGTGTCTTTTTGTCAGTTTTAGAAATGATATAGTAGCACTGCAACTTCATTAAAACAATTCCTTAATGGAAAGGTTGTAATGAAACAATAACTGTTGTTTGTTTAATTGTTAAATTTAATAATGTATAAATGTGGTTCTGACATCCCAGTGACAGTTACACAAGTATAGCTTGTGTCACAAGTTGAATGGAATTTGTGATTGTTCTACCTATTCTGCATGGCCACAAACAAAATGCAGCCTATGGGTTTGCTGACCATTGTGGCAGACACTACACGTAGAAGCAAGAGTGAATGTGACGTGATGTAATGCCTGGTGAGAACTGTGCTTTGGCAGACTAGCATCACTGAAAGTGTATTAAAGTGATTTACCATTGTGCAATAGCATTAGTGAGATGGTTTCCACTGTTTTTGCAGTCGAGGGTACGCTACAGCCATTGTAAGAAATGAGAGATTGCAAATCGCAAGGTATGCCAATGAGCAGAGGTGAACCAGATGAAATCTTAACGTAACAAGACACAGTACATTAAAGCCGCCCGCGCGGAGCCTGCAGGCCATCTGTTCCATCACAGATAAGTGGTTGCATACCGTTTTATTCTTCAGTTTCCATGTATTTCGCACAAAATGCAGAGTACCTATAGGCGCTATAGGCCCCTGGTTAGGCACCAGTATATTAATAAATTGAATGCTGTCAATGACTAGCCGTTATGCTGAGGAATCCTCCATGGGCCCTCAGTAAGATGTACTTGCTTATTGTCTTTGAAACACTCGGTTGTTTCATTTAGCAGTGCAGATTTCCTTACTGGATGAAAATAAGGAGGTTGAGCCTTGTTTTGTAATTAAAAGGTCTTATGCTGCTATACAGTTTACAGAAACTTGTTTTTGTAATCCGTTAAGTTGAACATATTACTAATTTCACTCTGGACAGGATGTCATTGTGGTCCGTGTTTACAAAAACCTGTGTTTGCCAATTATAATGTGGCATTTTAATTTCACAGTGTCACAGTCATATGGCTTCAGGCTTTTAGGATAAGGTCACGTTCGCCGGCAATATTTTCACAAGGCTAAAGTTAAATATTATTCATTATTCAACTAGTTTAATATGGAATATGTACTACGCACTTCAAGTATCTTAGGCAAATGTAAATGACAAGAATCAGCTCATCCACATCACGTTTTCCTCACTTGTGTTTCCTGGGCACACATACACAGCGTCACACGTTTCAGATGGAGGCAATGTCTTTTTTTCCCCCAGCCTCTGAAAGCTCTTGTATGTCTAGGACTAGGCGCTAGCAGAGGAGTCCGTGCCAGCAGCGAGTCTGTCTTTTCCCTCTCGTTCTGCTCCAGCTGACAGGCTGAAAAGCCGGAGCGTGATTGTTGATATCTAGGCCACACGTGTTTTTTCTGATTCTCACATGCGTCGACAAGGTCACAGACTAATAACTGCAGTCTGTATGGGCGTTATGCACTGTTTAGTTTGTTCTTGACATAAATGCTTGGCCTGCCTTACCCAGGCCATATTATTGTCTCTCTAGATACCCTTGAAATTGAAGTATAAAGCCACATTTATTAATTGCAAAATAAAATATAGCATAGACATATAGCACAATTTAAACCTTTCAATTAAATTGAGCTGTTTTTGGGCCAGGGCCTGTAAAAGAGTCATATCTTAATGTAGATAAGGAGAATTGGCTGGGATGGATTTCATTACTAATGTACAATTAGTTAATACCTGTTTTACAGTCTTTAAGGGGGATTGACTGCCAGATAGCAATTCCAGTAATTCTATGCTCTGATCCAAATAAGGTTTGAAGGTGTGTCAGTACTTATAGTTTAAGAACCCACATAACCTGTACAGTTGTCACTAGGTACTAGTTGTGTATAGGTACTCGTTGTTCATAACAGAAAGAGAGGGGTCACCCCCTGATATCAGATCTTGTTAATGTAGCTGTTGCCTCGTCCTCTCTCCACCACTCCACCACAAAGCTGGAAAATGCTATTGAATTTGTTTAATTTAGATTTTTGATATACTGCCAAACTGAACAATGTTTGATCACGGGTGCTGATGGTTGCCCTTTCTCTCGTTGACGGCGTGTGAAAAGCCCGGGTGAATAGAATACAGGATCGCATGGGGGACACGCCTTAGTCTCAGATCAATGACCTGACGTGCGTAAGCTGTTGTTTCGAATACAGAGTTCCCTGTGTTTCCCTGTGTCCCGACCAGGCCAGTGAATAACATGCTTTTGTGGAGGTATGATATAATGTAGATCCCAGCACATCCAGCCAGATGTAGCAGGCCTGGTGCGTCAGCAGCCCAGCCCCTTCTGATTGCTGTTACTGTGAAGGTCTGGGAATTCAGCACGCCGGCTAGTCATCAGCAGACACACACACACACACACACACACACACACACACACACACACACACACACACACACACACACACACACACACACACACACAGCCTGCCCAGACTGCTGTGCACTTCCTGCTCGGGGCCCTTAACTCTTTCAGATTCATGCTCTGAGTGGTCCTTGATGTTACTGTACTGCTTAGGACTGCAGCCAGAATGTGTAGGCGGAACCTATTGAGAGAAAGTTGCCATGATTGGCTGAGTATTGTTGACGTCTGTGTGTGTGTGTGTGCCATTGCATACATCACCAATGGCTGTACAATATTTGTACATTGCCAGGCAAGATTGTATTGTTAACTGTCTGGTGGAGCTCAGACATTTCCACAATCCAAACCCTCCTGATGTGTCCTGGTGGCTCCATGTGTACATGGACCATGTATATAACACCAAGCTGATCAAGTACCTTTAGGCTTTAGGTATAGGATCATAGCTCTTGTATTGGGCAGCCTGGGACATGTACACCAGCTAGCATGTGGGTGTACCCAAGAACAAATCAAGTATAAATAGCTGGCTAGTTGTTGCTTAATCTCTGCCACCATAGGCAGTCTGGCAGTGTGGTGAAGGGCTGCTTGTACCCATACCTTCCCACCCGTACATTTGGTTCAATTCAACTGAAGCTTTTAAAATGTGTGTGTGTGTGTGTGTGTGTGTGTGTGTGTGTGTGTGTGTGTGTGTGTGTGTGTGTGTGTGTGTGTGTGTGTGTGTGTGTGTGTGTGTGTGTGTGTGTGTGTGTGTGTGTGTGTGTGTGTGTGTGTGTGTGTGTGTGTGTGTGTGTGTGTGTGTGTGTGTGTGTGTGTGTGTGTGTGTGTGCACGCATGCATGCATGTCTGAGGTAGGAGGTTGGCCACAAAATTAGGTAGTTAGATAGTCAGACTTAGACTGGAGCTGAGCTTGCACCTGGGGAGAGTTGTGACAGATAGGGCCATATTTAGACCAAGAGAGAGGGTGGAGGAGGAGGAGGAGGAGGAGGAGGAGGAGGAGCAGCAGGAGGAGCAAGTCACTGCTGCAGCATTTAGAAACACATGGCTCTGGCTCAGCCATCTGTAAACACAGCCCTTTGATCTACAATTCTCTATTTTCTTGGCAGGCACCTCCCAGTATTCCCCGGTTTAATAGAAGCAGAATAGAAGTTGGATGTTCATAAAAAGAGATTGAATGTCACTTTTTAATGGCAGGTTTGGATTTTTGGTCAGGGTGATTCTTGTTGTATCTTGTTTGTCTTGGTTGTTTCACTATTCCAAGGGCTGTACATGCAGGCATTCACTACTGATTGAATCCTTGAGGGAATGGTGCATTAAAACAATTCTGTGAGTGTAATTGCCTTTATAAAATGATGAAACATATTTTCATTCATCAACAGTTCAGCATTGATCAACTAGATTTTTAGAAGCAGTATGCATACATGCAGCTAATTGATTGCAAATGAAATTATGCAATCAATACAGCAACAATTATGAATTGCAATTCCATTACAGCTACACACTGCAGTTAACAAATGGCTTATCTTTCCGTTAAGTGGTAACATCATCCCCGAGACCATGACATGCTGGATATTTAATTCTTTGTTATTGCAAACAAACAAAGACGGACCCCCCCCCCCCACACACACACACACACACACACACACACACACACACACACACACACACACACACACACACACACACACACACACACACACACACACACACACACACACACACACACACACACACACACACAGCTGGACTGAAAGCCTAAAAACCAGGGAATGACAAAGAAGAGAAGGTTACATCACATATTAAAGCCACACGCTTTCTTCTCACTCGATCACTACTTTGCGTATGGTCTGGGTATATGAGACACATGTCACATGCATGTGTCTCATATACCCATACATACTGCGTATGGTCTGGGTATATGAGACACACGTCACATGCATGTGTCTCATATACCCATACATACTGCGTATGGTCTGGGTATATGAGACACACGTCACATGCATGTGTCTCATATACCCATACATACTGCGTATGGTCTGGGTATATGAGACACATGTCACATGCATGTGTCTCATATACCCATACATACTGCGTATGGTCTGGGTATATGAGACACACGTCACATGCATGTGTCTCATATACCCATACATACTGCGTATGGTCTGGGTATATGAGACACACGTCACATGGATGTGCTGTCAGTCACATGTGTGTTCAGAGGTGCGTGAGAATCTCCCGACACACAAGGTTATAGTGAAGTGCGGTGGTGAGTATGTCCTCTTCTGTACTGCACTGCACTGTGTATGAGAAGCCCTCTCCTCGGCTCCTCGGCTCCTAGTCTCCTCGGCTCCTAGTCTCCTCGGCTCTGCTGCGACAAGCGCAGTGCTGGGGGGTTTGGTGTGTGAAGGCGCTGATGGCATCCCCTCTCTCTTTACTGAGGGATCTTTCGAGGAGACGTACTGCTGTTTTCTTTGAACCTCGATGCAATGTAAATGCGATAATAGCACATGTTTTCTACGGAGGATTACATTGTAAAAGCGTTCCGATGGCCTGTACAATGTAATTCGGTTTTAAGATAAGCTTCTGTAATCTGTTGTCCAATATCTTGTCTCAGATGGCAATTTAATATTCCTCATAGAGTAAGTGTCTATTGGATTATGTCTCTGAATTGCTGTGACTGCAGTCTGTGAAAACCGTCTGTATTGGTGTGCGGACTTACTTTTTAATCAACCAGTGGATGAATAAACCTGTGGTCTTATAACAATGTGATAACCTGACCACTTTTACACTTGTATTGTTTACTTATCTGTTTCACTGTTCACTGTGATTTCAGGAAGAATGGCTTTGTCTCAACTGCCAGACCCAGAGGGCTCTGTCAGGACAGCTGGGAGACTCCAGGGAAATGGCCCAGGTTTCACCTGCACCTGCCAAGCCTGTGACAGAGCCCACAGCTTCTTCCGCAAAGACAGAGCTCACCGCTACACCCACCAAGGCAGAGTCAACATCGGCCCCTGAACAGGACGAGTCTTCTGCGCTCGCCCCTACATCTGGCAAGCTGGTGGCCCAGCCTACAGAAACATGTCAGAAAGAACCAGAATCCAAACCGCCTCTCCTAATAGAGCAGGAGGATCCTGTCAAACGAGTGGACACCATCTCTGGCATTACCGGTGCAACAGTCCAACAAGAGGCAGAGATGGCCGTGGTGGACACCTCAGGGGTGGACGTTGTTACGGCCATATCGACTAAAGATAACACAATGGCCATAAAAATGGATCGTCCTGTCACAGAAGAGGAGGCTAAGCCTAGCACAGCTGTTGCGGCAGCTGCGGCTGTCTCTGTGGCTGAGCTCACGGTAAGACCATCTTCTCTTATTAATGAAGAGGTACCCACAGAGACCGAGCCAAAGCCCACTCAGGCTGCTGAACGCGCCAATGAGCCGCAGAAGGTTATTGAGGAAGAGCCTTGCAGTGACAGGTTGATCACAGAGGCACCCAAACCGCTAGAGCAGCAAGTCGAGGTAACACAGAAGCAACGTCAAATTCAGCCAGGGATGGATCTAGCGCCACTTGAACTGCCGGACACAGTCACAGTGAGTGGCAAGGAAGTGGCTGAAAAAGATCTACAAATCACTGCAGACCAACAACCAGCTGTCTCCGATACAACAATTCTAAATGTAAGAATGCCTCCACTGCACATAGACACAAAGTTTAGAAACTATATTTTTAACTTTTTCTCTCTCTATCTCTCTCTCTCTCTCTCTCTCTCTTAAGATTGTAAGACAGGCAAAACTCTATTAATTAAATCAGCCTGTTTCTATGAATATTAATATCAAATGTAACCATGTATGCAGTGAATATATTATGTTTCTGATGACAAACCTGTTTGTTTTTCTATTCTCCTTTAACACCAGGATGTAAGCAAAGAGGAGCCCATCCAAGCGAGGAAAGTGTCTCTCACTACTGTACAGGAAAAGGCTGTCCTAATATCAGAGACAGAGTTCAAGGCCAGGGATGAGGATCTGAGCAAAGAACCAGGGAAGCCACCAGATGTTAGAGATGTGAGAGGAATGATTGATATTCCTGTTAAAGATGCAACCACAAATCCATCTCTGCAAGTGAAGGAGGCAACTACAGAAAGGAGACGCCTTACATTCCAACCAACGGAGGAGAGTAGTGCAAGTGAGCTCACGCCCTCCCCTTCACCTCAAGTCCAGAGAAGAAGGCTGAAGGTTACCGCTATCTCGTCCAGCAGTGAGGATCTCAAAACGGAAAGTGCTGATTCATCTGCAGAGGATGAAGACTTCATCCGCCAGCAGATAATGGGTATGGGTGGTGAAGAGGAAATGTCTCTCTCTGAGGACGAGAAAGACGGCAAACTGACAAGTGTTGAAGCCGTCAATGAGGTCGAAGTGGACAATGCTCCAGTGACAACCGAGCCAACACTGACTAAAGTGGATACAGATAATGAAGACCTAGCAAGGCGGATATCACAGCCAAGGATAGATACTGCGGTAGCACAAGATGTTTCTGAAATAGCCCCCTCCACTGTTATCAAAAAGGCCATTCCAGTGACGAGAATGAGACAGAGCACTGATGAAGATGGTGAAAGTATCAGTGAATCTCTATCAAAGGGCTCCTCAAGTGTTCACGTATCTAGCTTCACTCCAGATAATTCACACACATCAGCCTCTTCCCTGGAAGAGGACAGTGACAGCAGCCCCAGCCACCGGAAAGCCAGTGTGGACAAGCACCACCGCAAAGCAAAGCACAGGCAGCCAGGACAAATGCTGGCCACCATTGAAGACTCTTCTGAGGAGGAGGAGGTAAAAGAAGAAAGGGAGCTCTTTGGAGATCAACAAACTATAAAAGATGGTGACCATGTTGAGAAGAGAATTTCCAAGAAGTCTCGTAAAGACAAAGATGAATTTAAATCCCAAAGGAAACACGCTCAATCAGTTTCAACAACTAGCTATGCCTCTCCACTTGACGATACTTCACATTCAGATGATTTCCAGCACTCCAAAGCTATTGGGGCAGTCAGCATGAGCTCTAGCTCAGAGAACTGTAGCAGTATAGAATATTTACCAGATGCCACTGTTGAAGTGCAGAGAGGAAGTAAACCCTCGCCAACAGTCATTCCATTTACTCCTTCTGATCCATTTAGTCATTTTGCTGCGAAACAACTGAAGAGTGCAGATGAAGCATATGAGGACATTATTCAGAAAAGTAGAGTTATTCCTGGGGACAGCCCTCCCGGTGTTGAGCCACTTTATGGGGGAATGACAATTGAAGACTATCTGTATGAGTCCTTGGTTGAGGAGTCTGAAGTCATACTAGGTGATGTTCAACAGATCGAATACATTGATGACACTGGCATTGAGCCTGTCAAGAAACTCAGGTCCCCAGAAGACGTTTATGAGGAGTTGATGCAGAAGAAGAGAGAACTGATGATGATAGAGCAAGAGTTCCAACAGGCCCAGACTGCCATGGAATTGTCAACATCCGAACCGTGTGGACCACCCCCAGGTGTTGAGACCTGTGTGGTGACCATCCTCACAGAAGAGCCAACTCCACCAGATGAAAGGATCATATCAGTGGCTGAGTTTTCCAATGATCTAACTGTAAAGAAAAAGAAGCGACCAGCTCCACCTCGACCCTCTGCACCACCAAAGCGGAGTGAGATATCGAGTGTCCCCAGTACACCAACTGGAATAGGCTTTGTTAGGCCGATGACACCTCAAGATCCTGCTCTGAGAAAATCTCTGTTCCCTATACCAGACCTCAAGATTACCCAATGTTCATCTGGAGAGGAGGAGGAGGACAGTTTTGCAGAGGAATATGGTGTTGGTGTCTCATCTGATATTACTCCCAGTGATGAGTCTGGTAAGGAAGAGCCAAGTGTTAGCCCGCCATTGTCAGAATATGACATGGAGCCTATCAGTGTAGTGTGTGAGATTCCAGAACCTAGGCCTATTCCATCTCCAATTTCTGCCCCGGAGTTAACCACTACACCTTCCTCAGTGTCATCAGTATCCCCTCCGACTTCACCAGCTACTCCAGACTTCAGTTTAGCCTCAAATGCCACATCTTCTTCAGATGCAACCCCACTGCCTACACCAACACCACCAACTGCTGTTGTAGCCCAACCTCAAATGTCCCCGCCGTCGATCCTTTCTTCTCAAACCTCAGTTATAGTTACAATACCAGATGTGGTGTCTGACCCAGACAAATGTCATACAACAGTCTCAGGTCCATGTGAGGTTTCTCCACCTAGTGCTCCAAATCTATACTCAAAACAGATTCCAGGCCGTGTTGTTGTTCAAATGCCAGAGCTGTTTTCATCAGCATCTGAAATACCCTCAAGGCCAGCACCTTCTGTAGTTCCAGTTCCTACCCAAACTATAGCCCAAGTCATCACTCCTTTGTCCTCCCCAGGCCCTTTCATTGTTCAAATGCCAGATTTGGTTTCTACTACATCTCCTCTCGCAACACAATCTCCACTACCAGTTTCTCCACGGGTAACTGCCCCCATTCCAGCAAAAGCCACCGTAGTGCACTCAGTCCCCGTTCAGGCAGCTGTCCAATTGCCCACTCAAATGATAGTTCCTGCTCAAGCTCAAACAGCTCATGTGTCACCATTAACTTCTGGAACAACTACAGTGGTCAAAAGGAAAACTCCACCACCGCCTCCTCCTCGGTCTACATCTGTTTCCCTTCCTGCTGTAGACCCCTCACCTGTCAATACTGTGCAAAATGCCCCCCCTACTATGAGCACTACAACAGCTACTGTGGCTGGCCAACCGATGCAGTCTGTATTTGTGGATATACAGCCGAGGATGGATAGCCAACAAGATGCTTCTGTTCCCCAAGTAGCTATTCCAACAAGACAAGGACATGTCGTTATTATAGTACCCACTGTGGAAAACATTACTGCCCTTGGTCAAACTGCACAATATGAATCAAGTACAGTAACCTTCCCTGCTCCTTTGACACATGAACCCGTGGCTCATGTGGCTCCCATTGTGTCCAGTAAAGCAACAACTGTAGTGCAAGCTTTGCCAGTCTCAGCCTCAGTCCCATCAGTTCCTTCTAAACCAATTGTGCCAAGAACTCCAGACACAGTGGAAATAACAGTTGCAGAAAGTCCTCCACCAACCGATGTACCTTTGCCGATGGTTTATTCAAACCTACCTATCTTATTTTCCCCGGCCCCATCTGTTGTTTCAGTATCCACAGCTAAAATAACACAAGCCCATGTAACATTATCGAGCCCTAGTCAAGCTGCAAAACCTCCACCACCAATACCACCAAAGCCTGTGTCTATTCCAGCTGGACTGGTTTTCAGTCATAAACCAGGGGAAAGTGTCAAACCACCCCCTCATCATGTTGCTCACAAAGCTGCAACGCTTCCAAGAACCAGAGAACCACCAAACGCTTTGTCATTCAGTTTGACTCGACCGGTAGAATCTAAACTGTGTGCCACATCTCCCAAGTCTCCACTGTCACCTAGACATGGTAAATGTTTGCAAACCTATGTAGTAATAACTCTTCCATCTGAGCCTGGCTCACCAACCGAGAGTATAACTGTCCAGGCTCCAGTGAGCAGAGAATATATTTCTTCAACAAAGATTGCAGGGGTACGTACAACACCATCAGAGCAAAAGACATACACTGAGATTTGTTCAGCCCAAGCTACAGTAAGGAGGGCATCTGTCCCCACCATAAGATATCCACCTCCAATAACAGTAGTTACAACTGCAGCCGAAGAGCAAGTCCTAGCCACAGAGTCGAGTACTGTTAAGGCCCAAGTCCAGAGAAACACTATCCCAGCAGCAGAGCCCCTTCCTGTAGCAGTGCCTTCTGCCATATCTGGTCAAGAACATCTGATTCAATCTTACAGTGTTCCACTTCCTATCAAGAAACCATATGTACCCCTGACAGCCAAACAAATGGAGCCAGTTTCTCAGCCACCTCCATTGATGTATGAAATCATAACAATGCCTCTAGAGCCAGAACTTCCTCTTGAACCATGTACTGTCCAATTCACTGCTCTAACATCATTTAGTCCCTCTGCTGGCCAGCAACCAAAAACTAGAGAATCAGAGGTCATAGAAATTCCCCCAGAGGTTTCATCTGAAATATCCGTGGTCCAAATACCTACTGAAATTGTACAAGTGCTTCCTGTGGCGGAAAACGACATACAGCTACAACCTAGAGAAACACCACCTCCTCATTATGTGAGCCAAGCAATCCATATTGAGTATCCACATGATGCCACTCAAATTCAATTAATACAGCAAGAGCAATACATTCCTATTCAAGTAATTCAAACTATTCCAACGAGTACAGTACCACCAATACCATTAGTGACCCAGCAAGTACCATCACAGGTATCTAAAGATGGGACGTATGTGGATCTTATCATTCCAACAGAGGTCATTACTCACGATGCTGTTGCTGAAAGACCATTAGAAGAAATGGTGCAACATTCACTTGTGCAGAAAGTACCCACTGGAGTTGACGCAGTCACCCTCCTTCCAAAAGTAGCTACAGAGGTCATTCCATCTCATGTGGGAATTCCAGCATTACTCACAGAAACACAATATACTCCTGAAGCTTCTGGTGTTTACCAATTATCTGACGTACATAAGGCAATGACAGTATTTCCTGCTGAGATGGGACCAACACCAATGGTGGTGGAAGAGACACCGATGCCATTATATCAAGCAACACCTCCTGCCATTTATAACCCACTGGCGTATGTATCTGCACCTTCAGTCATGCCACAAACGGCAACAGTAATAGAAGCTATTCCGATGCAACCTGTATATGAGATACGAACCGAGATCAAACCAGAACCTCTAATTGAGTCTCAGAGAGTCATTGGTGAAATGGTTTTCCTGCCACAATCTGAAATACAAATTGGTGTTATAAAAACAGAGGCGATAACTACAAGTAGAAGAACGTCTATATCATCAATAGTTCAACCACCATACACCAAGGCTGAGATGTCTATATATCCCTCAGAATATGAAATTCCTACACAAGTGGTCACAACAGAGGCAATTGCTGCCACCAGAAGGGAATCAATCACCATGCAACAGCCATTCCCACTGGCACACGTTGGAGCTATGCCAAAAATGGAAATACCTGTGGATGTATATGGCTCTTCTCAAAGCCTTTACAACAAAGAGTATATTAATTCTGTACAACATCCACATATGTTAACATACTCCCCATCGCTTGACAAAGCTCCTCAAGAGATTATGACTTCTGACGGTTATGCAAGAAGAACCTCCATACAAACAGTCCAGGAAATTCCACAGTCAGTACCTGTGGCCCCTGTCCTTATCACTCCGATTCATCATGATTATATTGCGAGCCAGGAGGTACGGGTCCCAGAGAAGATTGTCTCCAGCATGAGTCACATGTACTCTTCCTCCATCTCCACATCAGATCAGCTTCCGGAGAACCTGCCAAGTCGAGTGACTCAAGTGGTGACCACTGAAGTTCAGAGGACCACTGTGTCAGTTGTCCATGAAAGACTGCCACAGGTCATTCCACACGGTGTTGCAATCACTATACAACCAGACATCACAAAGGTCCTGCAAAAACAGAATGGGAAGATCATCTATCCCAGTGATGTTGTTGATCTGCGTACCATGAAGGTCGGTGTCAAGATGACTGACAAAGGCATGGACCTCACCCCTACCCAGTCCCGCCGGCAGTCCATTTGTAGTGACTCTAGTGGAAGACAAATCACCGCTGTGCAGCCTGTGATAGTAAACCTTAGTCCTGAGATTACCCCTGCTACCACACTCTCTGTTGTTACTGATAGCATAACAATAGTCACATGCACAGCCACCATTGCATCATACAGCACACCAGCAGAGAAGCCTCTGGATCTACAGGACATCATTACTTCTATGCCTTTGCCTCTCGCCACAGGCAAAACATTTGAGCCATTGGCACAAATTGTGTACAGGCCTGTGAACTCCCAACCTGTAGCACCTGTTAGCGCTATGAGAAGTGCAGCTCAAGACACACCCATGAATCTTTCTTTTGGAGCCATTACCTATCCAGTAGAACAACAAACCTCAGTTTCTATCACCAATGGCTATCCCGTAATTTCACTGGAGGCTACAGGTGCCATGGATCTATCAAACTACAAACCGATGAGGGCAATAGTAGCTTTGTCTAGCACCAGTCCTGGAGTTGTTACCACTGTGGTGGAGGATGATGCATCTCCAGTGGATTTAACATATGGGAGAAGAAGTGTGTGCTGTGACGTTATCTATAAGCTACCATTCACTGGAAGCTGTAGAACAAAGCCACCAGTTTCTGCGCAGCCCGACAACCGCCTTGGGTACAAAGACTACCACTACAATACTGTAGCGGCATTTGGTGTGAAAGGCATGGATGTTATCAAAGCCTCCGCATCTGAGACCAATCTGGCAGAACTTTTTACCTATGAGCCAAATAATGGCTTTGCATACTTTAGTGGATCATCGGATGGAGCAATAGACCTAACGCCTTCTCATTTTTCTGCTGGTGAGTACAGAATAGTTGTTGTTCAATGTTCACTGCTGTTATATGCTTATTATAATTTGAAACAATTCAACTGTGCACTAATTTCTTGCAGCAATATAAATATGATTACATCTTATGTTCACTTCTTATGTTGTTTTCCATTTTGTACCTGGTAGTTATCTTTGTCCTTGTTGTTTGTTCTGTTTTGGACTATCATTTACTCGTTTTTAATCATTTGTTTTCTTTGCTTTTCCTTTTTGTATACAGATGCATGCGTGTGCCTGCGTGTTCTTCCAAATTTTTTTGGCTTTGCTTCATGCTAGCCAAAAAGTTCTCAAGACTTGCATGTATTGTTGCTTTCAAAACAAATGTGCATGGATTTTATATATTTATCTTATATTGTTGTTACATGATCAAAATGTTTTACCAATATTTTTTCATTCAATATGGCAGGTACAGCCGTAGACTACACCAGCAAAGCGGCGGAACGATATGCTGGGATGGTCATTGTTCCATATTCCCAGATCCCTGCAACTGGATTCGGTGTAACTAATGTCTTAAGAACCTCCGATGGAATTGTTTACTCCTCTGTATCAGCCCCAATCCCATCCAGCTATGCCGTGACTACTCAGCCTGGCTCAATTTTCAGTGCTACCTTACCCGCTACAACAACCCTCCAGAGCCATCCACTGCCACACCCATATGGCTTCCTTTCCACCACAGATCAAAGCCAGATCATTCCCCTTGACATAGGTTTGCATAAGGAGCTGGTGCCATCCGCTCTCGCTGACCTCCTCACTGGCTACCCTGAAATGTACTCAGACACAACCCTCGAAGCCATTGCAGCTTCCCTGGATGCTCTGGCTTCCTCGCCTATATTCCCTGGTCTGGACAATACCAAGATGGCCCAGTACCAAATGGAGAGGGAGTTTCTGGAATTAGAGAAGCTGAAGCAGCTTTGTTTGGCGGAAGAACTTGAGTGGGAAAGGCACGAGATTCAGCGTTACCGCGAACAAGAGCAGTTGATGGTCCAGAGAGAGCTGGAGGAGCTCCAGACGTTGAAACAGCAACTCCTCTTACAGCAAGAAGAGGAACACCATGCCCATATGGTCGCTCAGCAGGAGACATACACTCAGCAGAAAGAGCAGCTCAAGCAAATTCAGCATCTCCAACTGCAGCTCCAGCGACAACTGGATGAGCACTATAAGACCACAGGTAGCACAGACAACCTCTTAGATGCCAAATATGCTGGCGTAGGGGACAATGGCCAGTACTGGCCAGTCAGAGATGAGGGTACGAGTCCCATCCCCAGGGGGATACAGTCAGATGGTCAGGATCAGCGGACCAGGAAGACTTCAGATAGTTCCAAGCAGGCAGATCAGGACACAGGGAGGAAAATAATCGATAGCGGGGTACAGACGGACGATGAAGACTCAACAGAGAAGCAGCATGTTGGGAGGAAAAGGAGAAACAAGAGAAATGATGACAGCAGTGCTCAGAGCGATGATGAAGATCAAGATGACTGGGGTACGCCCACGCGAGCTCGGCGGCGGTCCCGGAAACACAGTGGCGAGGGGAAACACAGTTCGAGAGTATCCAGCATTGCGATCCAAACTGTGGCAGAGATTTCTGTTCAGACCGATCACTCTGGCTCCCTCAAAAGACCCAACGTGCAACTGGATACTAAGGTAGAAATCATCAAACACATTTCAGCCCCCGAAAACTCGCAGCGAGGAGGCAGTTTGAGCTGTCAAACGGACTCAGAAGGCAGAAGGCATGCTGAGATTGGATATACGGCACATTTTTTGGCAGAGGCCCCTGCTAAATATAGAGTAAGCTACTCCCCAAGCGTCTCTCCACTGTCCCCGGATAAATCGATGGGAGGCAAGAAGATGCTGTCCGCTGACCCGTCCAGGTTTTCCTCAAGCCCTAGGATGCTGAAGCCAGGTCAGAAATCTCTCTCTGATTCAAAGTCACTCAGCCCAGTGACTGATGACAGGATGAGTGGATACTATGTGGACAGCCTTACCGTAAGTTGCTACAGAAAATAATACACATAATAATAGAGAATACAAATAATTAAATTGCAGAATACTCATACTCATACTCAATAAATACACATATATATGTAACAATATTACAACACTTAAATCATACAACAATCTAATTGTACATAATTGTGTCGTGTGTTGAAGGGCCAATGCTCTCCTTCTGGCACCGGAAAGAAAGTGAAGCGGACTCTGCCTGACCCCCCTCCAGAGGACGACCCCCTGACTGGCAGGTCAGGCTACAGCACCAACTCCGCCCGCCGTCGGCTAGCCCGCAACACAACAATGGCACGGGCTAAGATCCTGCAGGACATCGATAAGGAACTGGATCTGGTGGAGAGAGAATCTTCTAAGCTCCGTAAGAAACAGGCAGAACTGGATGAAGAAGAGAAAGAGATTGACGCCAAGCTACGGTAACAAATTCAATTAATCATCAATTGCATCACAGAAAAAAACAACAACAAACCACTTTTATTTTTTTTTATACTTTTAATATTATTCCATATGTTGAATGTACGGAAGAGTATTAGGGCCAGGCATAAAAAAGAAAAAAATATTTTGTTTATTTTGTTTATTTATTTGAAATTTTTTTTTTTATGCCTGGCCCTAATTCCGTATGAATGTGATTTATTGATTGCAGGAATAATGTCTTTGAGTCTCCGTCCCATTGCACCATTATTTCATGCATGCATGATTCACCTCTCACCTCTCCATTAGCTTAAGGGCAAACTGGCTTCCCAGGCATCAGTCACTGAGACCCCTCCATATTCACACATAGTAAAGGTACCAGTGTGTGAGCACCCTGCACATCTTTTACCTCTTAGGCTGTTGTGTTGGCCACCTAATCTGTAAGAAGAGCATAGCATGTAACCACAACCTTACTGCCGTTGTTCACAGGTACTTGGAGATGGGTATTAACAGGCGTAAGGAGGCCTTGCTGCAGGAGAGAGAGAAGAGAGAACGGGCTTACCTCCAAGGGGTGGCTGAGGAGAGAGACTACATGTCCGACAGTGAGGTCAGCAATATCCGAGAGACCAGGGGCGAGGGTCGGGAAAGGCCCCGTACGGCTCCCCAGTCCGAGTTCGACCAATTCATCCCCCCGCAGACGGAAGCCGACTCCCAGTACTCCACACTCAGCAGTCCCTATTCGCACTATGCACAGTATGCGCCTCAAACCCAGACGACCAGCCATTACACCCAGCAGAACATCTACCAGCAGGAATCCCTCTACCACGAACAGGTGTCACCCTACCAAAACGTTTCTAACCTGTCCCACGGCCAGTCCCAGCACAGCAGTTACCAGCATGCGCTTCTCCTGCAGTCGGGGAAGCAGCGGCAGACCACCATCTCCGACCTGGAGCCTAAGATCACTACCAACTACGAGGTGATTCGGAACCAGCCTCTGCTCATCGTGCCAGCCTCCACAGACAGCGGCTATGAGGTGGCCCATCTAGGGGGGAAGTACGGAAGCCTTGACTTGAGGATGGGGCTGGAGGAGAGGAGCATTGCATCCAGCCCCATGTCCAGCATCTCTGCTGAGTCATATTATGCTGATATAGACCACCACAATGCCAGGAATTATGTGCTGATTGAGGACATAGGCGAACTGACCAAGGGATCCACAGGGTTGGGTTCTGCGGGCCTGGTGTCTGGGTTCAGCCTGCCTGATAAGGACCTGTCCAAGGCGGATAGACTGCTTAGAGCTGCAGAGGCCAGACGTACAGCAGAGGTAAATACGACATATTTTTCAACAGACAAGACTCCTCTTTAAGGCTTGTGGTGATCATTTTATTGTTAAGTTGTTAAAACAGTCTTTGTTTTGTATTTGTTGTGGTCCGTGGTCCTTTAGGCCTATATTTCTTTAGAAGTCAAAGGTCAATATGCAAAATGTTTTTAGTTAGAAATGTTCTGTAAACCACATTATGTCTTGAAATTGCATAGCCATCCGTCAGGCTGCCGTGATCCGTCTGTGTCAAAGATGACATTCACATTTTCTAATCAGCAAACCATCAGCATGTTTTTTTAATTCATTATAATAAACGTGTTACTAATTGCCGCGGTCGCTTTTGGCTCCCGTCATCAGTCGACTAGAGTCAAGTAAAAACAGAATTATATCGCGGCTGCAGCAGAGGCTGAAAGCTTCAAACGTATGGGGCTAGTTTAAATTAGCTAGCAACAAAGCGTTGTTTCTTCACTGTGCAAAATGTCCTTTTTGCACAATGTAATTTCACAGCAGCGCTTTGATGGGTTTTATTGGTTGTTTAGTTTTTTTCTCTTGTCTCTCTCAAATCTTACCTACCGCAGCTTTCATAATAATATTTAATCAATTTGCCTACATATGCCATACATTTAATCTGATAATGTGCATGCCTATATTGTACTATTAGATGTATGTATGCACGCAATTATCAACGTAAAAATCCTTGAATGATCATCATTTTCCTTTCTAGGTTGCAGATTTCTTGGGGGCATCTCGTCTCCAGGGCTACGTTAAAGGGGAGGATGACACAATGGAAGAGCCGTATGAGCTGAAGCTCCTGAAGCAGCAGATCAAGCAGGAGTTTAGACGAGGAACTGAGGGACAGGATCATCTAACGGGTTTAGGCCTGCCTCAATACCTCCCTAGTGACGCTAATTTCCGTCATTTCCCCAAAGGAGAAAAGTACAGCATTGGCAGACTAACCCTAGAAAAACAGGCCGCAAAGCAATTACCTGCCGCCGTTCTTTACCAGAAGCAAGTAAAGAACAAAAAGGCCCTAATAGATCCCAAAGCCGTCATCAAATTTTCCCCTATACAAGAAAATAGAGATCATGAACCTGACTATGGTAGCTATATGGGCTCTGGATCCTCATCTGTGACTAATCTAGCCGCAAGGGCCAGGTTGCTGCAGGATGAGATCACGTTCGGCCTTAGGAAGAACTTATCTGAACAGCAGAAATACCTGGGCTCATCTCTGGGGGCCAACCTGTCTGGCTCTCTCAACCTGGGCCAGTCCCTAGCCCTGGGCTCCCCCATGAGGTCCTCTGTTCAGGACGACGGGACCTACCCCAGCGGGAACCGCTCCCGGCCCTCGTCTCGGCCCTCTTCGCGGCCCTCGTCCGTGTACGGTTTGGATCTGTCCATCAAGCGTGACCTGTCCAGCTCTTCGCTACGGCTAAAAACGGAAGGGGAAGTGCTGGACGCCGCATTTGCCCCCGGAGTGGCCAGAGCCAAACCTACCAGTCTACCGATCAGCCAGAGCCGTGGGCGTATTCCCATCGTGGCCCAGAACTCCGAGGAGGAGAGCCCTCTGAGCCCGGTAGGCGAGCCAATGGGCATGGCCAGAGCGTCCGCCGGCCCACTCCCTCCCATCTCCGCTGACTCCCGGGACCAGTACGGCTCCAGCCATTCTTTGCCAGAAGTGCAGCAGCATATGAGGGAGGAGTCTCGGACGCGGGGTTACGACCGGGACGTTGCCTTCATGATGGACGACATGCAGGGTGCCATGTCCGACAGCGAAGGTAAATGGGGCTTGACACCGATGCGGCGGCTCCACGCACTGGACCCGCTTGTGCATGCTAATGCTATGCAGTGACCTCTCGCGTCGACCGGCACCTACTCGGTCATCTGTAGGCTAGACGGTGAACTGCTTTCTTTCACTGCTGGTTTGCCTCTCGGCGTGTTTGTCAAATTGGTTGTTTTTTCTGCATGCTGTTGTTTTCGTGTCATACGTTCCACCTCCCGTGAATGTAAGTGATCAAAGTGATCACTGTCTTACATTTTATGTACAGTATGTTTGTCTTTTTTTTGTCTGTCCTTTGTTTATGTGATGTCCTTACTGTGCCCTTTCTATTTTTCTAAAAATCAAACGCAAATCAGACAATTTTTATGCAAATGCATGTATGCATATGCCAGCTTTCAGCAGTTGGCTAGTTTTCTATATTGAGTCAGACACAGTTGTGGCCAATTAATCTGGAGCTGTAGTGTCTACGCCATCTGAGCTTTCCCCCCCCTAGCCAGAATGCCTTGGCCTCTGCCGCCCATTGAAAAATAGTGGCTTGTATGGGAAGTAGGTCATTGCATCTTAAAATAAAAAGTATATATATATATATATATTTTCCAAGTCACCCTTGAAGCTCTTTTGGATCGGCGACATAGCAAAGCCACAGTGCTGAATCACAGTGTCTGGGTTGACTGAAACTCTGTAGAGAAGCTGTGTATTGTAGCCTGCTTCTCTCTATTTCTTGGGTAATATTTAACTCATCGCTCATGCAAAGGTCGTCTAGTGTACTTCTCTGTATATTCTTCCCTTAGTGATTTCAGGATATAGAATATGTTTTTTTGCAAACATACAATGTGTATAGCACATACACTGTGACAACCCTTTGTATCTGTTCTGGTATGTTTAGTTGTGTTGTCTCTGGTCAGTCCTTGATTTTGCATCCATGCATGTTGTGCAATGGTTTGTCTTTCCATCTGAATAAAGTGAATGTTCTGCATGTTGGTCTTGGTGTGGACGTCCTCTGCCATGTGTCAATTTGCATGTGACCTGTGTTATTCATTTATTTGGGTGTACTTATCCCCCGGTGTCCACTGCATTACAATGTCAAACTTGTATTGCAGAGGGAAACCACATTAAAAGTTAGAAATCTAAATCAGTTGGCGCTTTCCCTATCACTTGTTTGATGCTTCTCTTTGGTCTGGATAAGGGTGCAGGATATCTACAAAAAAACACTGGTCAAATGAGACGCTCCAAATCATTTAACAAAAACTAAATCGCAAGCAATTGCATTATGTTAAGATAATAACCTCCTCTCTGACTATAGGCAGAGTTCACAGCAATTATCACCAGAGAAGTGTTAAGACAATGTGTAATTAAGATCAGGCAAAAGGGCAAAACATATCCTCTTCCCAACGCTCGGCTTTCCTCTTGGGCTTCCTTGATCATTCGTTAAGCATAATTATAATAATCTTGAATGAATGAATAGTAAAGTCATAAGTCATAATAAGTAATAAGCAATACAAATATCTGAGTGTTCGTCTGCCTTGATTACAGCATTAAGTGACTCCATGTTGGCTTTGAACAGAGATGATGCCAGAATCTTTCATGAGAGTATCAGACACGGTAGGGTATATTATTGCTAAGTTCTGGTTTGAAAGACAACAAATCCCTTTTCTATGATGTCAATGTAACTGAGTCATGTCTACTGAAATGATCTTCCCGCTGATTCTTGAAATATACTTTGTGTGTGAACTTGTGATGTTTCCTTTTAGAAATGTTAGTCGCCCTATCAAGTAGAAATATAAGAGCCTGCGGAAGTATATACTCCCAAAGCATGAACTTTATACTAATTAATGAATCCAGTGCATGTGATAAAGCATATTTTTAGTACCTTCCTATATTTAACACAGATCCTGTAGTCTGATAAGTTAATAGAAAATGTGTTCAACATATCTCAAAAAGCATACATATCATTTTTGTATCCCAGCTGGAGGCCCAAACTGGAATATAGAAGGTGAGACCATATAACTTATCAGAGTGTGCGTGTGCCTCCACTTCACACCTTTTGGTTCCCAATGACACCACATTACCGGTGGATGATGCAAACGTGACAGCCTCATGGAATGCAATGACCCATACCTTTCGATTGAATCCTTCCCAAACACATGCCATACACAGTAGATTAGTCCTCAGACCCATTCTGAAATCAATCCCATCCTGATGGTGCTAAAAATCACTGAATGTGTCATCATATAATTGCTCAATTAATACCTCCATTCCGGAATGACTCCACGGCAGCTCTGTCAAAGTAGCCCACCCATTACCAGTGCTCATATCCATGCAGTATCACAGCAAGTCCAGGGGTTACCGGGTTACGCATATTCTGCAACCGTAATCGTAAATGTTGCCAGTGAAGCATCAACCTTTTTTTGCAATTTGCAATAAGGTGCAATCATTAACAACAACATTATGTCTTGCAATTAAAGGTCAACGTTGCCATATGGTTACGTTTTATCTTTGCAGGATAAGCTCAGCTCAGGGATACGTTTCTTTGCTGGCTCCTATTTAAGCAGCCCCCCCCCCCCCCTCCGTTTTGTCCTCCATTGAATTGGATCCCTGGCAGATGTGTGTGTCCCCATCTTCCAAAGTATACATTTAATCATATTGAAGAGTTTGACTGGCAACATTTACCTTCAACCGTAGACCATTGTTAGGCCCTATGAAGCATGACTGGTGGATTTTCCTCACTTCTCTCTGCTGGCGTCTGTCCACAGGGCTTTGTCCATTCCAATGCATTTAAAATGTCAACGCGGCGCTTTGACATTCAGATATTGGATAGTTTAGAGGAACTGTAGGTGAATATTGTTGGCGAAGCAGTGTGATGGCTGAACAAACAGGGTTTCTGTTACTTGGCTTCGGAAACATCGGTAGACACATACGTCCCATACTATCAAGAAGAGATGTTAAAATCGATGGGTTCAAATCGATGGGATAAAGGACAATACCTCTGGGTGTTCAAACCATCGTGACTGTCCTGGCTTTACTAAAATGTCCATTACCAATGGAATTGGTCTTATCACAAAGACCAAAGTGCCTGTTTACATTTGCGCCAGGTTTGCGTACAAAATGCTACTCGACCGAATGGCATAAGTAATTTTGACTCATGACATTGGTAACGGATGTTTTAGAGAAGCCAGGAGAAACGGTAATGGTTGTTTAATCACCCTGACCCGGGATGTTCCTTTAAAATCTGCATTTGTTGCTGATTCATTCAAAATGGCCTTGACAACATGCGGTGAAGCATTCATTATACAATGCTAAAATGAAGGTATATTGTTGTATCAAATACTGACACTTTTATCACACGATTAGAGCAACAATATCATGGACGATTGCCTTCAAACTAAAATGCAGGGTTAACGAGGGATATATTTAATTCATGGACGACATGAAGATCATAAAAGGCATTTATAGCTCAGTAATTCATTGCCCCTATCTTGGATATATCTGATGCCATCCTACAGCTGAACATCATGAGAGAAAGACACGCCCTGCACTGCAATCCATTCCTCTATCTAGTGTCCTGTGGTTTGATTAGCTATTGCCCAGCTAACCTCATCGAATGACTATACTTTATCGATGGATAAAGCAGAAGCTAATCCTGCCACATGGATGGTCGTGCGTGAGGTTTCATCCTGCTAACGTACGACGATGACCTATCCTCCTGTGCAGCCTACCACCTGAGGAGGGAGGACACAGACTGGTTTGATAAGCCCAGAGACGGACACCCAAACAGTGCACACATACTGGACAAGAGACAGGTCGGACTTCACAGAGCCTCGTCCTCACCACGTTTGGTGTCCTGTTGTGTTTGATGTTTGTTCAAAAATAACCGCTTGTGAACACTGTGTGTATGTATATATATATATATGTGTGTTGCTTCCTCAGATGAGGGTCATCCCTTATGCCTTCTCTCACGCCCGGGTTACGCTCAAGAGAGACCTGAAGGACTCCAGTGTGTCAGGTAGATGCCGTCGACATGCAAAACTATTTGATGTTTTACAGTACAATTGAATGAAAGTGTTCATTATCATTGTAAAGTGCTGTCTAAATCCAAATTGTCATTATCATTGTAAATTGCTGTACACATCCAATTCTTCATTTTCACTGTTAAGTGCTGTGTTAATCACATTCCTCATTATCATTGTAAAGTGATCATGTGTAAGTCCAGTTCTTTATTATCATTGTAAAGTCCTATGTACATTATATTTTGCATTATCATTGTTAAAGGCTGTATGAATCAGATTATTCATTGTCATTGTAAAAGGCTGTGTGAATCCAATTCCTCATTATCATCGTAAAGTCCTGTGTAAATCCAATTTCGCAAGTGCTGTATGTAACAGATTATTCATTATCATTGTAATGCGTTGTGTAAGTGAAATACGCAGTATCATTGTTAAGTGCAATGCAAGTCCAATTCTTCATTATCATTGTGTGATCTTTGTCTTCCCGTTGAAAGGGGGTGATTTTGATTATGTGATTCTTGTGCCCAGGGAACGGTCTGGGCATCAGAGTGGTTGGTGGGAAAGAGATTCCCGGCAGCAGAGGAGAGATCGGAGCCTACATCGCCAAGGTCGTTCCTGGTGGAGCAGCAGAAAACACCGGCAAGATCGTGGAAGGTAAGAGGAGAGTTAGGAGGACATCGACGGCCGCACTCGTGGTTTGATGTAATCCTGTGTCAATCACAAACATAGCAGCATAGACCGTTCTGTCAATAACAACGTCCGTACTAACATCTGCCACTTGATGCATTTGGATTCCTAGGGTTTTTGAATTGATCTCCTTCAGCAGGAGCTGAGGGTCTCTTTGTCTGAAATAAGACATTTGACATAGCTGCATCCTCCTCCGCCTTCCTCAGTTCGTGTCTTATTTGTGAATGAACGCTCTCCCTCTGCAGCGCTGGGGGCTGTGTTTAAATGTACTGGGCTGTGTGTTAGTCATTTGCCTTTGTTTAGACTCCCTGCAGAGAAAAACATGGTAGACGGAAAGAGGCACAGTCGCCGATTAAACACATTTCACACACACACACACACACACACACACACACACACACACACACACACACACACACACACACACACACACACACACACACACACACACACACACACACACACACACACACACACACACACACACACACACACTAATGCTCTTCAAAAACAATTGGTAGGGCATTATTTTCAGCAAGGCATTAGTGAGTCATCGGTTTCACGTTCGTGATTCTCCAGTTTGCCTCTATTTTAGTTTTCCAATGGACGGCCATGACTTTGGTGCAAACAGGGCGTGTTTATTAACGACATGATGGGGTGCGATGGCTTCCGCGTCTTGACACACGACACGCAAACAATTGCTTGTAATTGCCTTGGCCCCCTTGCCTTGCCTTGCCGAGCTGTGTTTCCTTTTTTGAGTTCTAAGCATGATGGAAGACACCAGGAACATCAATAGCAGTCCGTTGCAGCTGCATTGTCATGCCGCTGTGTGCTGAATTTCAATGAGCTACGTCTGATGGCTACCGGGTCCACTGAAGGGGAAAAGAGTGGAAGAGGGAGAAATGGAAACCATTGAAGCGGGAGAAGAACTGAACAGAAAGGAGGGGGGGGGGGGGGGGGGGAACTGTAAAAAAAAAAGTGTGGATGAGGCTACCTTCACAAGCATATGGGGATATGGGGTATTCTCTCCAACAGATGCTTTTACTAAAACGTATTCATTCCGGTTCCAATAAATGTTTTGTGGTCACAGCGACACCCTGCGAGCGAGTGTCCTTCCCTCGTGGCCACATGTGATCTGGAGGGGTGCAGGTGTGTGTTTACTGTGTAAGTGATGCTCTAGACCTTCGGCCGGACGGGGGGGAAAGTCCCTCTTCCTCGTCCCTCTTGTGTGCTCTCCTCTTCCTCTTTCCTGTCCCCCCCTACTTGGCTCCCTTTTCCATGGTGTGCTGCGGTCGGTTTCCCCCACTTGGTGTGACTGACCGGGCGGGGACTGCTGTTACATCGCCGGCCATCTTGAAACCAAGATGGGACCAAGATGGCCGCTTGGCGACTACTGGCCAATGGAGCTACCTTTTGCAAGCTTGCTTGGTGACGCCTTCTGCTTCCTGCGCCACACTGTGCTGGCTTTTGAAACAATCAAGACATTTGAAATGAATTCAAAACACACATTGAGTCAACCCTTGCCTCCATGGCAGCTTGTAGCCATGCACTTCTGTGCAAATGGTGTTTCTCTTCTTGGGCGAGATGTGGTAACGTGCGTGACATTAGTTTTCTGGGAATTGACACCTCTGTCTCTGTTTTGCTTGCCGTACAACAGGAATGCAGGTGTTGGAGTGGAACGGCATCCCGCTGATGGGGAAGACGTACGAGGAGGTGCAGTGCATTATGGGCCAGCCGTGTGCAGAGGCGGAGCTCTGCGTCGGACTGTGAGTCACGGCTGTCATCGCTCTCGTTGTTTAGGACCTGCACACACACACACACACACACACACACACACACACCTCCTCTCTCCCCAGCCCCTCTCCCTCTCTCTCTCTCTCTCTCTCTCTCTCTCTCTCTCTCTCTCTCTCTCTCTCTCTCTCTCTCTTTCTCTCTCTCTCTCTCTCTCTCTCTCTCTCTCTCTAGAGAGCCTTTCTCAGCATGACTTCACATAATATATAACATAATATTTTTAAATTCCTCTGGATCATTTCACAAAAAGTACTCTGGTTTATATCATACATTGAAATATTGTAGGAAATCCTATTGTTACGTTATTATGAGAACACAAAAGACAGAGAGAGATCACACAATATGATGAGGAGGATGATGAGGATGATGATGATGATGATGATGGTGATGCTGATTAAGACAATGATGATGAGAATGATGATGATGATGATGATGATGATAATGATGATGATGATGGTGATAATATTGATGACCCCCCCCCCCCCACAGTGACCTCAACATGCTGTCGGACTACCCTTATGTCTTTGAGCATCATGCCATGCTTAAAGCCGGTATGTACAAACAACAGCTGGAGGTAGCAACCCTGCAATGCACCACCCTTTGCAGGTGTTAGACATCTCACACTGTGTGGTCTCCATATAAATGTGCATGTGTGTGTGTGTGTGTCACCTCACTCTCTGCCAGGTGGCCAGCGGTCTCCGGGCGTGGACCCCAAGCAGCTGGCGGCCGAGCTGCAGAAGGTGTCCCAGCAGCAGGTGCCGGGCCTGGCCGGAGCAGGACTCCAGGGCCAGGCGGGGCTGGGCGTCCTGTCCGCACTGGAGCGCTCCGCCCTGCTGCACTCGGGTCCCGGATCCGCCGCCTCCAGTGGGGTGCCCAGCCCCGGACAGCCGGGCTCCCCCGCCGTCAACAAGAAACAGCGCCACGGCGCCAAGGTAACGTCACTCGAGATGGGTTTATCCAGTTAGGATCACTTGCATGGCTGTTTTTAGACGTCTTTATGACATCTGAGAGGGGCCTGCCCTGAGGGTTGAGGGTTAGGGGGGCGTGGCCTGATGTGGGCTACAAGCCCTACAAAGGATAATGAGAATCCTACCAGTGTTGGAAACAGAATCAGATTCAGAATCAGAAGGCCTTTATTGTCATTGCGCAGTACAATGAAATTGTGGAGCAATCAATTCTTACAGCCACTGTTACGCACAACAGCAATTAAAAAATATTAATTATTAAAAAAAACTAAAAAACAATATAAACAGAATAAACAGATGTTAAATTGCCGAATATGATATGAGTCAGATGTATATATGCATATTGCAGTGGCCCTATGTACAGTTTGACAGTGTTCAATCGACAAGGAGGTAGGATGTCTCCTTCTAGGAGCGGACAGGACTGTCAGATGTTGCCAGATGTTCCGTTCCAGGCGACGTCCTCCATAATCCTCCAAAATTAAAGACAGAGCGGCTAGTCAGTCAATTTGTGACCAGTAAATTCAACACACCCGGAGGCATGCGCTCCTGATGTCTGCACTGAGAGCTGGCGATAGTGATAGGTGGCTAGGGAGCATGGGAGTTAGGAGCTGTCTCTTTGACAGCAGATTCACCATTCCTCATCCTTTATTATCACATTAACCTCCTGCTTCCGTAACCTGTCTGTGTCTGTCTTTTATAAAAAAATATATAAAAACATAGCAAAAAAGTGCTTTTGAAGGCATTACATTGGCTACTGTGCAACCAATAGAATGACATCAGCCGTGTCTTTAGTGGCGCCACGGTCAAACCATCAGGGAAACGTGACAGGCCAATTATGATTGAACATGACAATGATATGATTAAGGGACATAGAGAAATGGTATGAGAGAGAGAGAGAGAGAGAGAGAGAGAGAGAGAGAGAGAGAGAGAGAGAGAGAGAGAGAGAGAGAGAGAGAGAGAGAGAGAGAGAGAGAGACAGAGAGACAGAGAGACAGACAGACAGACAGACAGACAGAGATACAGCAGTTTGAGTTTAAATATGTGTTTAAAAGTCGAGTTTGGCATGGATAAACATCCTTTCTAAGTATCCGCCAGATCATGAATCTCTGCAAAATACTATGGTGGACGTCAGCGACATACAGGCTTCCATCACAGAGTGTGTAACACTAGGGGCGAACACATGTGTATCTGAGGTTAATTAACGGCACTGCCTATACAGACCCGTCATTAACCGAATGAGCAACACTACAAAGCCCAGACCTCGTGAAAACTCTCTTTTAACCCTCTCCCTTTCTATAAGGGCATCATCAACGGCCATCTATCTCCTATATCTGGTAGTAAATGTATTCCATGGTGTAGCATCACAGACACACACCGCGACCCAAACTCAAGGTTATCACTGAAACCCACCTGGGAAGCCATGGTTGGTTCAGATGGGAGCTATCCTATTTCAGCACTCTACTGCCCCCACTATGGATACTGCTACGACTACTACTACTACTACTACTACTATAATAATAATAATGATAATTATAATAATAATTATAAATTCGATTTCATATAACGCATTTCTGGACACCCAAGGCGCTTAACAGACATGGTCAAATTGCACGTACAGTAAAATCATTTAATAGTTCTATCGATTAAAATAAGACAGAATAAAATTATAACATTTTTCAATTTTAATGGAAAATTACCGGTATAATGTAAAGTATAATTATAATGTAAAGTCATGGGATGGAGGGGGAGGTGGG
>CM051010.1:16027124-16047124 GCA_027704905.1 Muraenolepis orangiensis | reverse complement strand
ACCTGCTGTGGGGCCTGGAGCCCCATGGTGCTTATCTCTCTCTCTCTCTCTCTCTCTCGCTCTCGCTCTCGCTCTCGCTCTCTCTCTCTCTCTGTCTCTCTCTCACTCTCTCTTTCGCTGCCTCTGTCGGTCCTTCCCTCTCATTTTGAGAAACAACCTCAAAAGCTTAACTGCTCCCTTTACAAGAGGCCGAGTCAGCATCTCTGTCATGACTCCAAGTCTACCGAGAGAGAGAGCGAGACAGAGAGACAGAGAAAGAGAGAGAGAGAGACACTTTATCCCGTCTGCTAAACTGGTGTAGCTTAGGTTCGATGCTAGTTAAGTCCTTATCCATATCCATCTATTGTATTCTGGTTCTCAAGGAAATCCCCTTGCCACAAACGTTCTGTCGGCCTCGCCTTACAGAACAGCGGGTTCACTGAGGGTTGCTTGTGTTCCGTAGCCCCTTTGGTGTGACTTATGGACACAAGTTATTTGTTCCTCTTAGCAATTCCTAGCTCTAGTGGCTACCTGATTGTTTGCTTGTTAGCTCTATTTTTGTATAGTTCTATTGTTAGCCAACTTATTGTACTTTTTACTTGAGCACTGGTGCCACTGGCTCTTGCAGACTTTAGGATAGACGTTAGGAAAGAAATTAGGAAATAGGAAAGTACTTATGACCTCTGGGTGACTAGTGGTTCTCTTGCCTACTCTTTGTTGAACACACTGTTGTGAGTCGCTTTGGACAAAAGCATCTGCTGAATGACTGTAACGGAATGGAATTCTATGCTTGTTGTTCTCTCTCTTCTCTCTCTTCTCTCTTTCTCTCTCTATTTCGGCCCCAAGAAGCTAATGCAGCACTTATTTTTATCACAAACCCACCATTTGACCTGCATGAACATAAAATACCATTTGTATATTTCGTTCTAAGTATATCAGGGCCTTAAAATGCTGTGTGTGTGTGTGTGTGTGTGTGTGTGTGTGTGTGTGTGTGTGTGTGTGTGTGTGTGTGTGTGTGTGTGTGTGTGTGTGTGTGTGTGTGTGTGTGTGTGTGTGTGTGTGTGTGTGTGTGTGTGTGTGTGTGTGTGTGTGTGTGCGCGTGTCCGTGTCTGTGTGTATGTGCGTGTGTGTGTGCGTGTGTGTGTCTGTGTGTTTGCGCGCGCGTCTGCGTCTGTGTGTGTGCGCCCATGTGCGTGTGTTTGTGCGTGCGTCTGCGTGTGCGTGTGTGTCTGTGTGTGTGCGCCCATGTGTGTGTGTGTGTGTGTGTCAGGTGATGATCGACCTATCGAACACCACCCAGCTGGACAACACGCCTCGCTGGCTGGCCCTGATGGAGCAGAGCGATGGCGTGGAGCAGAACCGAGTGCAGCAGCAGCACCACCACCACACCGACCCCCCGGGGTCCGGGGCCGGCTCCGGACAGCCCATGGGGCACATGTCCCTGGGGCCCGGCATGATGATGATGGGCGGCGGCGGGCCCGGACTGGGTATGACCCACGGCCAACACCACCACCAGGGGGGCCAGGGCCAGGGGCAGGGGGGAGACGGGGGCCTCTTGGAGTCCCCCAAGAGCTCTGTGATCAAGAGCAGGAGCCACAGCATCTTCCCCGACCCGGCCAAAGGTGAGGCGCTGCTTTAGGGGGAAAAAAACCCGGGCCAGGACCCCCCTGCCTGTGGAGGGCGGGGGGGGGGTGGTGGGGGGGGGGGTTTGGTAGACCCTGGTGGATCCTGACAAAGACAGATCTCATCACCACCACAAGGGAGAAGGGAAGAGAGATGAGTTAACATCTGGATGTGTTTTTAGTCTTCGGCGTTCACATGAAACAGGCAAGGCATGATGTAGGCATGGCATGGTTGAAAGACAATACATACAGGGTGTTTCAACGGTGGCTGTCCAGGCTTCGACCCCCCTGCTTACACGAAATCGGACACTAATACCGTTTTCACACCGGGCTAAAATACGGTATTCGTGGCGCTGCAAAACCAGTTTTGCTTCGCTTTTGCTTTCACACTGGCAAGTAATGCGCATGCGCTACCCAACTAGTGTGCATTAACTAATCCACCTTGGGTAGGTGGTTTCGATCCCGAAGTACCTAGTTCGGGTGCAAAGCAATAAAACTACTACGGGTTTGGCTTCCCGTGTGTGTGTGTGAACAGAATCTGAACGAAAACCTGGTATCCAGTGCGCAGCGAATCACGAATTAGAAGAGAGTGCGAACATAAAGTGTATTCGATGCGCACTAACTAATACGGTATGGACACCCGTATTGACTAATACGGGAGTCGATACCGTATGCAGTGTGAAAACGGTATAATTGTGGGCCGGATTATGGTTTGTTAAGTAGTGCACTTATAGGGATAGGGAACCTGACTTCTACACACATTTAGGACACAAAGTTTGAAGTTCACATTTCCACTGCTCCTTTCTCTTCGGTGTGGATCCTTCTGCCTTTTGCTCCTTCCCTGAGCTTATTTCATGTCCCCAAGCCACAGTTTTGAAAAGCCGTCGACTTTTTGTCCGACTGGAACCCTCTAATCACACTTTGGCCCACTCTGTCTCCGCTCTCTCTCACCGCTCAGCTGGTTGATTCCAGGGCTCCGGCGCCACAAGTAATCATTTGAATAACGGTCACTCTGTGTTGTCATAGGGACGGGAGCCTGGTGTCATGGCGACGGGCGCTGCTAATCGCTGCTCGGCAGCTGTAATTACAGTCCTCATGCGTGCCAATCCCAATAACAACGTTTATTGAATTTCTCCGTTCCAGGGGAGCTAGATCGTAAAAACACCGTTGGAATTGGGCCGCCGCTCCTCCTTCTGTCTTCTTCACGACGGGTTTCGGGGGCGTTTGGGGGTTTAGCATTTTACCGAATCCAAATCTGAAATCCGCTTATGTTGAATCTGAATTCTTTCAAATCCCCTATGGAATCTTTTGTTGGTAGCATTTTGCACAACACTCTTGTTCATTTAGCCAAATTCAACCCAGACTTTTGACTGTTTTAGCCGTTCCACCATTCTTTTAGTCTCATCCGTAAACTGCTGAGCACTCACTCCAAGTCTATTATATTATACATAATTGATTATCAACAGTTCAATCAACAGTTGCTGTAGAAGAGCACACAGCAGCCAGAGGAGCCGTGCGCTTACACAGCCATGGAGGAGGAAAAGATCCCACAAGACGCAAAACAACAAACGTCTTTGAATTTCCTATTTGAGCCCTATTCGAAAATACGGTCATGGGACATTTGCATGTTATCTGTGTGCTTTGCTTAATAATAATAATAATAATAATAATAATAATAATAATAATAATAATTATACATTCAATTTCATATAGCGCTTTTCTGGACACCCAAGGCGCTACACAGACATGGTCAAATTGCACGAAGAGTAAAATCATTGTATAGTTATATAGATTTAAAAATGGCATAATAAAAAAAAAAAAAATAGTTATATTTTATAATAGTTATAATAGAGTATACTAATAGAGTAGAATTTAAATGTAAAGTCATGAGATTGAGGGGGGGGGGGGTTGTTAAGCAGAGGAAAACCAGTTTGAAGAGGTGGGTCTTGAAACAAAACCAAAAAAAAACTAAAACCTAACGGTTCTGGGTATCTTTCTTACCTACTCGGAACCAGTTCCAAAACCGGGGGAAAGCGGCCCGACGGAGCCACCACGACAAGCCTCACCAGCCGACCATGTTGTCGTTGTGCTCTCCACCATCCCCTCCTCCCCTCCTCCCCTCCTCCCCTCCTCCCCTTCCTCCTCCTCTCACAGACATCCTGATGACCCCCCTGGAGAAGTCCCACAGCAGCCCCGGCAGCTCCAAGTCCTCCTCGGAGGGCCAGCTGCGTTCCCACGGCCCGTCCCGCAGCCAGAGCAAGAGCAGCGTCACCCAGGCCCACCTGGAGGACGCCGGCATTGCCATAGCGGCCGCCGAGGCCGCCGTGCAACAGTCCCGCCTCCAACCAAGTAAAGACCCCCCCCTCCCCCCTCCCCTCCCCTCCCCTCCTCTCTCCCCGCCCCTCCTCTCTCCCCGCCCCTGCCCTAACGGGTGACACGTCGTCATCCTGGGGACACGCCTACTTTCTTCTTCTTTTGTCCAATTATTTTGTCCGGCTCACATTTGGCTTCCCTCGCTCCTTATTCCCTCTATAGTGAACCTACATAGTATGCTATTTCGGGAATAAGTATAGGGGGGAAACCGGACACTAATTGTGGGCCGGATTATGGGTATTAAGTAGTGCACTTAGATAGGGAACCAGATCTCTACACTACACACATTTAGGACACAAACGGAATGTTTGAAGGTAACATTTCCACTCCTTCCAATCCTCTTCAGTGTGGATCCTTCTGCCTTTTTGCTTTCCAGAGCGTATTTTATTTTCTAAAATCTAAAAATCTGAAAAAAACAACGACAACTTTTGCTTCTGTGTTTCATCCAATTTGCTTTTTAAATGCCCAATTAAACTAATCATGAACATGAATTATAAATGGGAACTTGTGGGAAAATGTGTAATTGTACTTAAACATCCAAACAACCCAAATGACATACAACAAGCGTTGGCATCACAAATCCCTGTATCAAATCCCTGTAAATATTATATTATGGTCTTTACTTTGACGCCTACACATGGGAAGGTTAAAAAGTATGCATTCCACAGAACCCCATTCCTCTCCAGGTCTTTGCCTATTCCCTCCGCCATCCAAGATGGGATGGAGGTTATGTTTTCTACAGCCCATGTCTGTCTGTCTGTCTGTCTGTCTGTCTGTCTGTCTGCCTGTCTGTCTGTCTGTCTGTCTGTCTGTCTGTCTGTTTGTGCGGTGCGGTGCAGTGCACTGACACTGCTTCTACTACTACACCACTCAGCATGCAGACTCAAACTTCCCCTAGCTTCCCATCCCAGCCCTTGAAAGACTTTGCGACGCCTCTATGTGTGTGTGTGTGTGTGTGTGTGTGTGTGTGTGTGTGTGTGTGTTTGCGTGTGTGGAATTATGCATGAGCCTCCAATGAACCGGGAGACACACAGACATGCAGACAACCCCCCCCCTCCATCTCTCGCCCCCACCTCCATCTCTCGCCCACTAGTATTGGGAAAATTGAGTCACCAGTCGGAACCGGAAAGCACAGACACACCCGTTGAGCTTGTCTCCGGCCAATGAGAGGGCAGATGCTTAGCTGCTGTCACCATGAGGGGAACAGGTGTGGAGGGGGGGGGGGGGAGTGAGGAAACATGGGAAATTGAGTTCAGTGCTAATAGCTAAATATCTAAATATCTGAGTATCTGAATTATCTAACCGGAATATCATGCTTTGAAAGAGGCAGTGGATTTTTTTGTTATTTAAGGTGATATATGACTTGGTAATAATAATAATTATTATTATTAATAATTAGGATCATTGTATTTTTAGGTTTCTTGTCTTCAGCCATTGTTCTGGTGCATAGGCTAATTGATGATGATGATGACAGTGCTTCTTTGAAATGTAAAATGAATGAATATAACAAAATGATAAACAGGCCTCCAGTCTAGACGAAAAACCCAGTAAAAACATACCTTCAACATGGCATGAGGCAGAAACGGACTAGCTGGACACTTACGTGAGTTTCTGTATAAGCAGGCAAACATTCATGTCCTCTAAGTACCACCACCACTATCCTAAATGAAATCCTTCATTGAAAGTACAAAACAAAAAGAAAATGATGAACACATTGCTTCATTATCTTCTATAGCTAATGCTAAAATGTCATAAGATACAGCCCTACACCATTTTACAATGGAGACAGATACGAAGAAACACAGAAACATCCAGAATGATCAAGAACTGATCATTTAAACAACCAAAATTGTTTTTTAACAAATGCCTCATATATATATATATATATATATATATATATATAATACAATACAAATTAGTGTGACTTGTCAGAAATGTGGGAAATAAAAAAAATTCCCCATTCGGCATTCCTAAAAATATCCCAGCTGAGTAAAATACAAACCATGAACCATTCTTTTAACCAACTGATAATAATAATAATAATAATACTAATAATAATAATAATAATAAATCGATTTAAAATAGCGCTTTTCAGGACACCCAAGGTGCTTTACAGACATGGTAAAATTGCATGTACAGTAAAATAATTGAATGGTTATATAGAAATCAATAAGAAATAAGACAGAATCAAATAGATTAAAAAAATGTAAGTTGAATGAAAAATGTAAAGGATTATAATTAAAATGTAAAGGAGTATAATTCAAATGTAAAGGATCCTCTTTCACATCCAATCCCCTCCCCTTGCCTCTGCAGGGCCGGGCCACAGGCTGGGTGACGTCTCTGGGTCTGTAGTCCTGTCGGCCCCCAGTCTGGTGGGAGACGGTTATGGAGGTCTGGAGGGAGACCACGAAGCAGGCACTGGTGTGGACAGCGCCATTTTCCAAGTCCCACGCATGTAAGTCATTCAGTTATAAACCATGTCAGTCATTATGTTATTATAAACCATGTCAGTCATTTAGTTATAAACCATGTCAGTCATTATGTTATTATAAACCATGTCAGTCATTTAGTTATAAACCATGTCAGTTATTCTGTTAGTATAAACCATGTCAGTCATTCAGTTATAAACCATGTCAGTCATTCAGTTATAAACCATGTCAGTCATTCAGTTATAAACTATGTCAGTCATTGAGTTATAAAACATGTAAACCATTGAGTTAGAAAGTTAAACCGTGTCAGACATATATATATATATATCAGTTATATAGCGTGAACCGTTTCATGTTCACCACTGAAATGTATTCACACTGGTTTTTTTTGTGGGATTCAAATAGTCTTGTTTACTTCACACTTTCTGTTCCTAATCCAAACAGCGGTAAAACCATTCCTAACGACACAGATAACAACCGGCTGGGACTTCTTGATAATGAAGGTAACCCTGGAAACATTTGCATATGAAACTGGCTCTGTTCCCAAACTCTAATGCTCGATGATAAGGCTAGATCGCTCGCCAAGCTGCTTTTGGGTCATAAAAGGCATCGTTGACCATTGATGATGTGGACAGATATCAAACTCCCGTTGGTTATACTTGTCCTTATGGCAGTTTGGTCATCTAGAAATGATGTCAACATAAGGGTTTGTCTTAATGTTCTACTATGTCCAATGACATAGTAGAATGATTAAAACACTCTCTGTAAGGATAAGCTCGAATCCTCGGCCTACAAGACAAGGGTGTCCACCTGTTCTTTTTTTATGTTGTCATTTACCTGTATGAACAGAACAGAGAACAGAACGTAGTTGATGCAGATTGACCATCGGTGAATACACTTTGGCGCCCTCTGTCGGACGCTACCAGTCACTAAGATAACATGGACCTTCCCTTCTCTCAAGCACTACGGAACCAAAGAATCGCCATAGTCACATGCATTCATTTTTTTTATTTAAACACAGACACATTGGTAGGCATTCAGCAGGTCAATGTGTAGGTGGACTATAAAGAAAGGAATCAAAAATAAAACAATATTCATTACATTTATTTTGTTGTGTTCACAGCACCACCTGCTGGTCGCTCTGTGACACAACCGTTTTTTTTTAGTTTACAGTAGCTTATCTCAACAGCAGCCTGTGTACAACACAGTCGTGTGATTAATGAAGATACAGCACATTCTATCCCATGTGAGATGTACAACAAGCGGGGTAACAAACGCCCCATGTCATCCATAACCCCACATGCTTGTCCCAGGATGCAACCAGTGGGAGGGTGGACATTATCGCACTCGCAGATATATGGGTGTATCAGGTTAAGATGTAGGCGTATACTTAGATTTACGTGCAATGTATTGACATAGCAGCAGACACCGGAGTCCAAAGAGTGAGGGCAGAGAATAATGAAAGCATCGATCACTGCTGGGGCAACATGCACCGCCCATTGAGACACTGACAGAATATAGTGGGAAACAAAGGCTATCTTTCCCTTTCATCCCCCCCCCCCCCTAGGAGCCCAATTCAATACTTTATAAAGCCTAACAACCACACAAACAAAAACAAAGAAACAATAAACGAGATCGCAAACTAACTACATTTCGACTGCGCACAACCGATTATATTCTCTCGGTGTGTTTCTTTCTGTTCCCGATTCGTTTAGTTTGTTTTAATGGTCTCACTGTTTTATTCACCGCCTGTGTCTGTATCTCTCGGTGTGGTGGAGGATGCCCCCAATTAAATCCCCCGTCACGCCAATTCACGCTTTTCGTGATGATACCAGAGCACCGTCGTTGCATATTGATATTGAACGGCGTGACGACGAGGTGTCATCGTATATTACGACACACACACACACACACACACACACACACACACACACACACACACACACACACACACACACACACACACACACACACACACACACACACACACACACACACACACACACACACACCCCGTGGCGCTCTGCAGCGCATGTTTCGGTCACGTAGCTCCGATGACAAGCAGTTTCATCTCCCGTTTCAGCCACACAACAAAGCGTCACCGTATTGCATGACTTGGCACACACACACACACACACACACACACACACACACACACACACACACACACACACACACACACACATGCACGTACACGCACATACACACACACACACACACACATACACACATACATGCACGTACACACACACACACACACACACACACACACACACACACACACACACACACACACACACACACGCACGTACACACGTATACACGCGTTCACACGCACACACACATGCACATGCACGCGTACACACACACTTACACACACGCGCGCGCACGTACACACACACACGCACGTACACGCACACACATGCACACACACACACACACACACAAACGCACATGTTTCTCTAAATGTTCACGTTTCTCTAAATGAGAAAGGCGTCCACCTTTGAATTTGAAAGAAAAAAAAACCGTTTGCAGTTGTTTAATATTTAAACCACAGTCAAACACAGAGGCAATAATATCAGGTATCGCATGAGAATCAGTTGGTGCTCTAATATCTTCTGGCACTTGTCCAAAATGTCACCTTAAACATGAGCGATCCTGTACAACTCTGGATGGCTCTTTTACTACTACTTTTTATACAGCAGCCCAAGGCACTGTTTATTAAATCATAACAATAATTTAAATGTAATTAAATGATAATTATCCGGCAATCTGCTTACTGTTCTCATTCATTCCGTTTGTCTTCAGACTCTCCCCTCTCTCTCTCTCTCTCTCTCTCTCTCTCCCCCCCTCGGTCCAGTAAAACCAAACCACAACACCACTTGGTTGGTTTGCTGGTAGAGGACTCCCTCTACTGGTTGAACAGGTGTATTGCATGTATCACCTGGCTGGTGGTTAACTGGTCACCTGCTGATGAAGCGATAAGCAATGTGACACACCTGTTTTCCACAGTTTTCCAGCTTTAATGGAAGAGGCGTTTACTTTGGAGCTAGCAACCCTGACCCAGGGAGTTTTATTCGCTTTAAGAGATAATAAGCTAATGATGTGTACTTTGACAACACCTGCTGCTAATTCAACTGTCTTCTAATCAGGTCCAGAGAGCCACGGGCCCCTAGCCACACCCCTCCAGACAGAACCAAGCCCCCTCCTAGCTCTCCCCTCCAGACACAGCCACGCCCCCTCCTAGCTGTCCCCTCCAGAAAGAGCCACGCCCCCTCCTAGCTGTCCCCTCCCCTCCAGTCACAGCCACGCCCCCTCCTAGCTCTCCCGTCCACACACAGCCACGCCCCCTCCTAGCTGTCCCCTCCCCTCCAGTCACAGCCACGCCCCCTCCTAGCTCTCCCGTCCACACACAGCCACGCCCCCTCCAAGCTGTCCCCTCCCCTCCAGTCACAGCCATGCCCCCTCCTAGCTCCTCCTCTTCCTCCTCCTCCTCCTCCTCCTCCCCATGTAACCCAGCCCTCTGTGTGTGTGTGTCCCATGCAGGTGGTAAAACCCAGATGATGGGGGAGATCAAGGTGGCTCTGAAGAAGGAGGTGAAGACCGACGGAGACCAGCTGGTGCTGGAGGTGCTCCAGTGCAGGAACATCACCTACAAGTTCAAGAGCCCGGATCACCTCCCTGGTCAGTGGGGAGGTTATGTTTATGCCCCTGTTTGTTAGACTGTCTGTTTGTCTGTTTGTCTGTCTGTTTGTTTGTTTGTTTGTTTGTTTGTCTGTCTGTTTGTCTGTTTGTTTGCCTGTTTGTCTGTTTGTCTGTTTGTCTGTTTATTTGTCTGTCTGTCTTTTTGTCTTGTCTTTTTGTTTGGCTGTTTGTTTGTCTGTTTTTCTGTTTGTCTGTTCTGCAAAATAACTGTAAAAGTTATGTAAGGAAAAAGGACAAGTGGTAAGATTACGTATGGGCCAGATTTTGGCGCTGATCCCGATCCGAATCCGGATCCTTTTTGGTGTGGGCGGAGGTATGCGCTCTACTGAGTGCCCTCGAGTTTTTGTGTGTGCGTGCATGCATCTGTACGTGTGTGTGTCCCTGACACCCAATGTGTGTGTGTGTGTGTGCCTCCCCGGGGGAGCAGACCTGTACGTGAAGCTGTACGTGGTGAACGTGGCCACGCAGAAGAGGATCATCAAGAAGAAGACCAGGGTCTGCCGACACGACCGGGAACCGTCCTTCAACGAGACCTTCCGCTTCCCGCTCAACCCCACCGGACACTCCATACAGGTAAGCTACACACTACCCCACCCCCAACCCCCCTCACCTGACACTCCATACAGGTAGCTACACATTACCCTACCCCACCCTCCTTACAGTCCACTCCATACAGGTAAGCTACACACTACCCCACCCCCAACCCCCCTCACCTGACACTCCATACAGGTAGCTAAACATGACCCTACCCCACCCTCCTTACAGTCCACTCCATACAGGTAAGCTACACACTACACACTACCCCACCCCCAACCCCCCTCACCTGACACTCCATACAGGTAGCTACACAATACCCTACCCCACTTCCCTTACGGTCCTCTCCATACAAGTAAGCTACAAGCTACACATTATTAATAATAATAATAATAATAATAATACATTTTATTTGTGGGGCGCCTTTCAAGACACCCAAGGACACCTTACAGAGCATATATGCTACAGTAAAATGAAAACTATAAAAATATAATAAAGTAAAAACAGTGGACTTCACAAAGTGTCCGCAGGGTTTAAAACAATACAAACAACAGGAAGTAAAATGAAGAAAGGAAGAAAGATGGTACAGTTAATAAGGGATATGCCAGTTTAAACAGATGGGTTTTTAGTTGGGTTTTGTAAGTTGTTATAGAATCTGACTGTCGGATGTGTAGTGGCAGGGATTACACCACCCCCACCTCCCTTATGGTCCACTCCATACAGGTAAGCTACACATTACACCACCCCCACCTCCCTTATGGTCCACTCCATACAGGTAAGCTACACATTACACCACCCCCACCTCCCTTATGGTCCACTCCATACAGGTAAGCTACACATTACACCACCCGCACCTCCCTTATGGTCCACTCCATACAGGTAAGCTACACATTACACCACCCCCACCTCCCTTATGGTCCACTCCATACAGGTAAGCTACACATTACACCACCCCCACCTCCCTTATGGTCCACTCCATACAGGTAAGCTACACATTACACCACCCCCACCTCCCTTATGGTCCACTCCATACAGGTAAGCTACACATTACACCACCCCCACCTCCCTTATGGTCCACTCCATACAGGTAAGCTACACATTACACCACCCGCACCTCCCTTATGGTCCACTCCATACAGGTAAGCTACACATTACAACACCCCCACCTCCCTTATGGTCCACTCCATACAGGTAAGCTACACATAGTTTTTTGAATCATTTGTATTTTTTGCAATTGCTGTTACTCTCCATGTATAGAGAGTGACCGTAAGGATTTCTACACAATATTGTTGTACTTGTGCAATAACTAAATAATGGCATTCTGATTCTGATACTAGAATCCAAAAGATATACAGTAAGTTCTGGTTGTGTTGTTGTACACAGGATTTCCCAACGCAACTTATACTTACCGCTTTTATAAAGGACTCGAAACTTGTAAATAGCGAGTAGTTAGTGGGATAGTGAGTGGATGGGCGGGACAGGCGATTGAGGAACAGAGTGACGTGGATAGACCACGTTCATTCCTCCTTGAGGGGTACGTGTTAGCGTGTCTGTAGCCAGAGGAACACAGCAGCAGCCAGGTTAGTGTATACAGGGTGTTTGGCTCCCAGCCCAGAGGGACGGGGTTTGATCCCTGAAATCCAAGCCTACCTAATCCCTACCTGCACCTTGAGGTAAGTAAATGCCAAAAAAAATCTAAAATGCACAATTGAAAACCTGATCTGTTAGGGTCTGACAGTTGATGGTGGTGTAAGTTTCTGTGTTCATTTTCCACAAGCGTGTATGAAGTTATTATTCTCTGTCAATACGAGGGCTCTGCTATTTTTTTATTAAAAAGGCTTTTCCAGAGGGTCCTTGTTTTATAACGGACTTTAACGGATTGATGACATTCTGGACTTATTATTGTCCTGGGCGGAATCACCCAGCCAATAACAGGGGATTTACATCATGACATGATTCTGAAGTCACTGTGGTTTTCTCTTTCTAAGAGAAAACCTAAAACCTCTAAGCGTGTCTTTTTTGTGTCTCCAGACTAAAACCGGTTGTACGTTGAAAATGTGTAAAACATACTGTAGGTGTAGGTGTCAATAACCTCCACCTCTGAACCCTCACTCCCAGCTGTTCCTGGTGTCCAACGGAGGCAAGTTTGTGAAGAAGACTCTGATCGGCGAGGCCTACATCTGGCTGGACAAGGTGGACATGAGGAAGAGAGTCGTGAGCTGGCACAAGCTCCTCGTCAGCACCAATCAGAGCAACCCCTGACGATGAGGATGACGGTGATGAAGATGATGATGATGATGATGATGATGATGATGATGGCGTCATCATGTGCGAGACAGGCCGGGGGTTTGGGGGGGTGGAACGCCACAACAGGACAGGTCAGCCAAGGAACTCATCTCACAACAGATGTCCACATTTTGTTTTGAACCCCCGAGGAGAAAAGGATGGAGAGATGGATGTTTGTTGATTCTCTTTTCGGCGGGAATATGATTTTCAAATCACGTCGTAAGCTCTTTACATTAGGCTGACACTGCCAGCAGACATAATGGCCGCGAGCTGGGCCTTTTTAGTATGCAAATCATCACCGCAGGCAACCAAGAGGAATTGAGCAGCAATACACAGCTGAGATACACTGATGTCCCGCTCACTAAATCTTCCCCCTTTCCCCTGCCCCCTTCCCTCGCCAACCTCCCTCTCACTATAGGTTCCTCCCCCTTCGCCAACCCCGACTCAACCCTGACTGTCAACCGGTCGTTGAAAAAAACATTCTAAATGCAAAAATATAATATATATACAAATTGTAGGATATCCCTACGATCGTCCGCCAAGACGTGGACGTTCTTTGAGAAGCGGTTTAACGTGTCGGTGTCTTGCCTCTGAATTGTGATGATTGTGATGTAGTATCGGTATGATGATGAGTCGTACCAAACGAGTGCCCTGACGTCCGTCCGAGTGTATAAATACTACAATGTCACGAGAACAATGTGAATCTATCAAATGTGTACATATCAAACATATATATATATATATATATATATAAATATATTCTATTCTATATCTGTCTCACAGAGTGCAGTGTGAGATGTATATAAGATACTATAGAGATACCAGATACAGTCTATGTCTAAAACACAGATTCTATGTAGGGGATTATTGCCTGTCTGTCCAGATAAAAACCTATATTATAATTTATTATAACTACTACTAGACTATAACATATAGACACGCTCACTGTCTCTCTGTATGGGTGGCGCAGCGACAATCCAGAAGGCTGACTGTTGTCTAGAGTGTTGTGCAGACACCGTAGCTGTTTAGATTGATGTGACTGTGAACCTCAACCTCACATGTATGTCAACTCTATCTCTCTGTCTCTCTGTCTCTCTCTTTCTCTCTCTCGGTCTCTTTCTGTTTCTCTGTGTTTGGCATGCCAGGCTGTGTGGAGAAGGTGTGATCTACACAGTGGAATATATTGAGATATACAGGCCTAGAATAATATATATATATATATATATATACACACAGTATATATGGATGCTGACATCAGGTTGAGGGAAATGCCATAATGAAGGTTACATACATGCCAACTGTAGGTGTCGCTATAGGTCCCGTTTATTAAGTCGATTCTTGGGGTTTTGGTTTGTTGTTTATTTGTACTAAAGAGATTGTTCAGAAATCACTGTTCTGTTGCCGTCCAACAATATGTGTTTCATTGTTCACATCAATCCAGACAGTGTCAAAATCTTTGTTTCGTTCACTGAAAGTCACACTCCAAAAGTTGTTGTTGTTGTTGTGTATCTGAAAAAAAAAAAAAGGACAAAGCTATTTCAAATCAAAAATATGTTGAGGAGAACTGAGAAAGAAAAGGGGTAAATATAAAAAAAACGTTAAAAAGGTGACCAGTGTCAGTCCAACGTCCAACTTCTGAATTCTGGTGAATCCCGGCTGCCTGATCTGTGCTCCGTATTGCTCGTTCTGCTCGTTCTGATGCTCGTTATGCTTGTGTGTCTCCGACTCCCGTTGATGTAAACAACAACATCAACAAAAACCATAGCAACAACAGAGCCGCCTCTCTCACTGCCTGTGACCAAAGCACTCTGGCGCCCCCTACTGGTGTATACGGTTTATATACACCAGTATGTATATAGCGCAGAGGAGTGCTGAATCCAAGGCTCAGGTCCTCTACTACAACTAGAGAGGGAGACACCTACTGGTGACTCTCGGAACTACATGCTTGGGGCATACGGAAGGGCTGATGTGTTTATTTATATTTTTTTAGTTTGTTTGTTTGTGTGATTTGTGTCGAAGAACTGCACTTAAAATGGAGATGATGACAATAATTTGAGTTAATAAATGACTCATACTTCGACTGCAAATTGAGTGGAATATCACTCATACTGTACTAATTAATGACTGTAATTTAGTAAATGATGAATGAATGGTTTTAGACAACATCAAAAAAACAACTTTAGTTGTGCCAACCTTTATTTTGTATTACAAGTTATTTTGTTTTGTTGAGGTAATTCTATGCAAGATCCGTATATGTGTGTGAATGCATTAATTTCTGGAATATTTTATCTTTATTGTCTGAAAAATGTACCATATCGATTTTTCTTTTCGATTTTCCATCAATGAAGGTACATAAAAAAAATGACTTTTGTTTTGTTTTGTATAAATGTAAAATTGTGACGTTAACACCTGATGTTAACGTGTAAACACAGCTTGTGCACTTTAGTATATCTTTATTTTCTGGTCTTGTGTGTGTGTCATGACATGCGAGTATGAGTGTCGGTGTTTCCATGTTGAAACGGAATAGAATCATAACGTTACAGTGGCATACGAAATCATCTCGTTGTGTGCATTTTGTAAAAAAATATATACATTCTGGGGGGGGGGGGTTCTGATCAATGCACAATCTGTGGATGAATCTTTGCATATGCGATTATAGAATTATAGTTCCTCTGGCCCGTTTACAAGACAAGTGTGTTAAAATGACCAACAACTTGGTTAAATGCCAACAGTGCAACACCCCCCCCCCCCAAACACACACACACACACACACACACACACACACACGCTTCTTTTAGACATTCTCCTGCTCCAGCTAAACGCTGTCTCGGTGTGTGGGTCTGCTGCCTGTTTGTTCTCCCGTGATGAAACCCGTCTGTTCACAGTTTGTTCAGTTTGTTGTTCAGTTTGTTGTGGGCGAATGGAGTTGCAAAGTTGCTGCTGTTGTTTGATTTCATGTAAATACAGTATTTTTTTACTTTCTTCTACAAGAGGCGTGTGTGTGTGAATGTCCATGTTGTCCGAGGGTTTTTTTGAGCATGTGAGTGTCAAAAGAAAATAAAAAGAAAAAGAAGAAGATGAAAACAACTTAACTCAGCGTTGACTCGGTACACTACGTCGTGGCAGGGGTTGAACTGGAAGGGTCTTTATAGTTATATTCAAGGGGGTGGGTGTGTGTGTGGGGGTGGCTGTTTACGTCCAAATCCATGTGGTGTCAACCGATGACGTATCTGTGCAACCGTTAACGGCTCGAAGCAACATAAAGAGTAAAAAAAAACTAAAACAAATCGACTCTCCTCCGTCGTCTGACACTTTTCTGTTCTGTATGTTGCATGGTTCGTTGATGGTTTGTCTGTATGTTTTTTGCCTCCACGTTGCGTTTGAAACAAAAAAAAAAGAGAGAAAATATGTATAGATTTATCGGTATATGCTGGCTGTACAGAAAATATGCTTGTACAATTGTCCTGTTTTTTTTTTGTTTTTTTTAATCTGTGCAAAAACAAAGAATCTAATGTCATGGTTTTGTTGTTGTACACAGGATGTGTTAAGATATGCAAATTGTGCTGTAAAAAAAATCAGCTGTTTCCCCGGAGTCTAAGAAATAAATATAAAGAAGAGCTTCTATTCCACATTCTCCAGTGAGCCGGCTCTTGATTTTATTTTTTCTTAAATCATTGTACAGTATATGGTGATACAGTGAGAATACAGTGATGATAAAGTGGGAATACTTTTATTCTTGTATAGTACATCAAAAGCACCCTTGTGGTTAATCACGTCACAGTATTGGTCCAACAACATGTTATTCCATCAGATGACATTGCAGAATACACATGTGGTAGGAAATATTAATTTTATCATAGACAGATAAATATGTGGTATTTAGCCAAATTATATCAACTATGTTCAAACACTAAGGCGTTCATATTTCTGCTACGTCTATCCAGTTTTCGTCTATCCGGATTTCAAAAGGATTTTGAGGATTTCTGTGCAAAATGACTTGTGATGTTCAAAATTCACCACCAGATGGCAGAATGACGTTATAAAAAAAGCCCTGCTGTAGAATCAGGCGTCCAAAGATAGGATAAGATAAGCTTATGTTGCAGCATAGGTCCTGGCTATATTGTCGATATTGTTGCTACAACTGCATGGCTTGAATGTTGGCCCTATACCATGTGCAGATAAAGAAGTGAATACAGCCTATTATTCTACTCGTATAGGGCCTGCAAAACTACACCTATATGAAACCACCTATATGAAAATCCTGCAGATAATAGGTCCCTCTCTCTCTCTCTCTCTCTCTCTCTCTTTTGCTCTCTCTCTCTCGTTTGCTCTCTCTCTCTCTCTCTCTCTCTCTCTCTCTCTCTCTCTCTCTCTCTCTCTCTCTCTCTCTCTCTCTCTCTCTCTCTCTCTCTCTCTCTCTCTCTCTCTCTCTCTCTCTCTTTGTCTCTCTCCCTCGCCTCTCTCTCATACTATAATAAGAAGACAATAGGAGTCTATAGTATCAGAGTCTGTTGTATAATATAGTTTTGAACCACCAATAGAAGTTACCTTCCATGTTCCACTGGTTCTCCTCTCCTCCTCATGTGAATCAACCAAACTAAACCAAACCCCCTGAGTGAGTCTCCTGTTAGCTCCCTGTTAGCGCTCTGTAGCTCGAAGGGGGCTGTGACTTTCACAGGCCTGGTGATAGGTGAGCCTGGTGCTGCTTGGGCTCAGCATGGGAGGGGAGGGGAGGGGATGGTAAGGAGGGGGAGGGGAGGGGATGGAGGGAGGGAGGGGAGGGAGGGAGGGAGGGAGGGGAGGGGAGGGGAGGGAGAGGAGGTGAGGTGAGGAGGGGAGGGGAGGGGAGGGCTGGTGTTACAGGCAGCCGCCGTGGAGCAGTAGCAAGAACAAGGTGGTGGTGGTGTCGGTGGTGGAGGTGATGATGGTGGTGGTGGTGGTGGTGGTGGTGTCGGTGGTGGTGGTGGTGGTGGTGTTGTTTCAGGGGTGCGGTGCGAGAGACTGCATGAGAAGAGAGAAGGGGGGGGGGAGGGGGGAGGGGGGGAGAGAGTTGTTGAGGAGGTGCTGAAGGGGTGGAGTAACAGGGAGTGGCTGGGGAGCAGGGTTGGTGTGTGTGTGTTTGTGTGTGTGTGTGGGGGGGGGGGGGGGGAGGGTTGAGAAGAACAAGAGAGGGGCGAAAAAAGGGAGGGGGGACAGACAGGGCTAGAAAGAGGAGGAGGACAGGAAAGATGGTATGCGGTTGCCAGGCAACGATTGATAACCAAATCCCCAAGCATCCCCACTCTTGCACTGCCCCTACACTCTATCTCCTGGCCTGAGCCCCTGTCTTACTCTCTCTCTCTCTCTCTCTCTCTCTCTCTCTCTCTCTCTCTCTCTCTCTCTCTCTCTCTCTCTCTCTCTCTCTCTCTCTCTCTCTCTCTCTCTTCCTTTGAGACTCTCTCTCTCTTAGTCTCTCTCTCTTACTCTACTCTCTCATTCCCTTTGAGACTATCTATCTATCTATCTCTCTCTCTCTCTCTCTCTCTCTCTCTCTCTCTCTCTCTCTCTCTCTCTCTCTCTCTCTCTCTCTCTCTCTCTCTCTCTCTCTCTCTCTCTCTCTCTTAGTCTCTCTCTCACTCTCTCTCATCCTCTTTCTCTTGGAATCAATCTTCTCTCTATCTCTCTCTATCTCTCTTAGCCTCTATCTCATAATCTCTCTGTAAGTATGTGTCCTGTAATTACTTTATGTCTCTCTTAGTCTCTCACTCTTATCCTGTCTCTCTCTCATACTATCTCTCTCGTTGTCTCTCTCTATGACAATGTCTAGATATGTCTCTCATACTCAGTCACTCGGCACACACACACACACACACACACACACACACACACACACACACACACACACACACACACACACACACACACACACACACACACACACACACACACACACACACACACACGCCTTATATTTCGTGTATAGTCGGTATACTGACCTAAATGATGCGCTAATAATAATGCCAGAATTCAGTCACTCGCATGCGCGCAACGATGACTGAAAAGTTCGCATCTTAGCCTCTGATTAATGACACACATGCTGACACTTGAAAAAAGTTTTACCATAGGCCTATGGTCTGTCACACCCCCCACACCCCCCGCCTGTCAAGTGTGAAATCGATAACTCTATTAATCTAGGACTCTGGTTGCTGGCTGCCAATCAGTCCGCCACACGACGGCGACGATGATGATTCAAAGTGATGGACAGGACAACACACGACGGGACGATGAAGCGTGAGGCTCTCTTTGCTCTCTCGGTCCAACCTGTATTTGTATTCTGTGGCGTGTGACGTGTGTGTGTGTGTGTGTGTGTGTGTGTGTGTGTGTGTGTGTGTGTGTGTGTGTGTGTGTGTGTGTGTGTGTGTGTGTGTGTGTGTGTGTGTGTGTGTGTGTGTATACGTCCGGACCATGTGGTCACTTGCCATCACCACCAGGTGGTTCTATCTATGTATGTTACTGGTAGAATGAGGAGGGGGGGGGCAGAAACAGAGAGAGAAACAGAGAGAGAAACATAGCGCCAGAGAGTAGATGAGAAGGGAGATAAAGCGAGAGAGAGAGAGAGAGAGAGAGAGAGAGAGAGAGAGAGAGAGAGAGAGAGAGAGAGAGAGAGAGAGAGAGAGAGAGAGAGAGAGAGAGAGAGAGAGAGAGAGAGAGAGAGAGAGCCAGAGAGTGCCAGAGAATAGATGAGGAGAGCGATAAAGAGAGAGAGAGAGAGAGAGAGAGAGAGAGAGAGAGAGAGAGAGAGAGAGAGAGAGAGAGAGAGAGAGAGAGAGAGAGAGAGAGAGAGAGAGAGAGAGAGAGAGAGAGAGAGAGAAACAGAGCGCCGGAGAGTAGATGAGGAGGGAGATAAAGCGAGAGAGAGAGAAAGAGAGACAGAGACAGAGAGAGAAAGGAGGAGGGGTGGAGGGGGAAAAGATACTATAACATACGATTGAAACCACCACTCAGCCATATACCATATCTACCTGTTAGAGCCCTGGATCCTGGATGGCGGCTGCATGACCAGATCAGGGGTCCCGTCCAGTTTGATCATCTC
>CM051010.1:16019624-16022124 GCA_027704905.1 Muraenolepis orangiensis | reverse complement strand
ATATACACACACATATATACATATGTATATATGTAAACACAGACAAGTAAACAGTAAATCAATATAATACATATATAGATGTATATATACATCTTTATATAATATATATATATATATATATATATATATATATATATATATATATATATATATATAATATAAGAATATAATGTATAGCAAGCACTATATAGTTACATTTGTTTGTACACCAGGGTATATATGTATATATGTCTTTGTTTATATCTCTATGGGCTATGGGCATACAGATCCGTCATAAACAAGCTGCACCTGTGATAAAGGCTTTAAAAGCTTCCGTCTTGCAGAGAAAGGACTTCCGTTACAACATGTGTTCCAGTGAGTATTCTGACCACGAGGGTCTCCATGTACAGTAACTAACTAACACCATGTGGAACACCGGCTGCTGTTGTGTCGCATTAAAAGGTGTCTTATCGGGTGTACATGTCGCACCTAATGGGGCCATTTTAAGAGCCTACCGAAAAAGTCAACCGAGTTCTCCCGGAAGAATTCCCAAATATTAGCTTTTACTCTAATGCTCCCATTACCTTGCGTTAACCTTCCCTAAACTACTCAGCTCTTTGATTGAAACCCAGCGGTGGTTGCTTTATATATTTCTTATTCTGCAAGGTGTCCTCCGTTCTACTCTGTAGTCTGTAAAGACTTTGAATTGTCCCCCCCCGGGCGACTGCATGACACGCACACACCTCTGCTGCCTCCGTCTTCACCCGCTCTCTCCTTACTCTCTCCTCTCCTTACTCTCTCCTCTCCTTACTCTCTCCTCTCCTGCTCTCTCCTCTCTGCTCTCTCCTCTCTGCTCTCTCCTCTCTGCTCTCTCCTTTCCTGCTCTCTCCTCTCCTTACTCTCTCCTCTCCTGCTCTCTCCTCTCTGCTCTCTCCTCTCTGCTCTCTCCTCTCCTTACTCTCGCCTCTCCTGCTCTCTCCTCTCCTTACTCTCTCCTCTCCTGCTCTCTCCTCTCCTTACTCTCTCCTCCTGCTCTCTCCTCTCCTGCTCTCTCCTCTCCTCTCTCCTCTCTGCTCTCTCCTCCTACTCTCTCCTCTCCTTACTCTCTCCTCTCCTTACTCTCTCCTCTCTCCTCTCTGCTCTCTCCTCTCCTACTCTCTCCTCTCCTGCTCTCTCCTCTCTGCTCTCTCCTCTGCTCCTCCTCTCCTTACTCTCTCTTCTCCTGCTCTCTCCTCTCCTGCTCTCTCCTCTCTGCTCTCTCCTCTCCTTACTCTCTCCTCTCCTACTCTCTCCTCTCCTGCTCTCTCCTCTCCTTACTCTCTCCTCTCTGCTCTCTCCTCTCCTTACTCTCTCCTCTCCTGCTCTCTCCTCTCCTTACTCTCTCCTCTCCTGCTCTCTCCTCTCCTGCTCTCTCCTCTCTGCTCTCTCCCCTCCTTACTCTCTCCTCTCCTTACTCTCTCCTCTCCTTACTCTCTCCTCTCCTGCTCTCTCCTCTCCTTACTCTCTCCTCTCCTTACTCTCTCCTCTCCTGCTCTCTCCTCTCCTGCTCTCTCCTCTCTGCTCTCTCCTCCCCTGCTCTCTCCTCTCTGCTCTCTCCTCTCTGCTCTCTCCTTTCCCCCCCCGGTCTCTCTGCGATGTATTCAAACACAGTGTGGAGAATATGAGAAGTGTAATTATACTCGGCACTGGGGAGTCCTATGTAGTCGGTAGTACAGCGTTGAACTGAAATACGACTTCTTGGAATGTAGTTTTTATAATTGGATCGTCCGTGTGTGTGTGTGTGTGTGTGTGTCCTATAGGCTCATGTCTGTGTCTGTGTGGGTTAGAATGCATGTCAATAGATGTATCTGTATCCCACTCCACCCCCTTGCTCATCTCATGCAATATTAATGCCACCGTAGCCTAGTGTGTGTGTGTGTGTGTGCGCATTTGTGTGTATGTGCGCGTATGTGTGTGTGTGTGTGCTTGTGAGAAAGAAAGATAGAAAGAGAGAGAGAGAGAGTGGAGAATGTGTTAAGGATGAGGGGATCATATGTGTGTGTGTGTGTGTGTGTGTGTGTGTGTGTGTGTGTGTGTGTGAGAGTCAGTGAGAGTGTTACCTTGCAGGTGTGATTTCCTGCATGCTTGAGACCATTTATGCAGCGGCACGCACTTTGCATTCATCCTCGCCGCGCCTCCCTGCCTCCCCTCACCTGGATGGGGAACCAATCACCAACACATCACAATCTCGCCTATAGCACATCCAGTATGAACCTCACGCCTTTCCTCCCTTATCCCCCATAGCCATACCAGCACACGGGGGGAACCGAGGGAAGAAAAAAACCACACAAGCTGCGTGACGAATGCTTTGCCATCCCCTATTATGCACATCCTCATTTAGTGAATCTAAATAGGATAATTCTTATGCAAAAAAGCATTCAGAGGACTTAAACGCATTTCCCGGCTCAATGTACCATTGTGATGCCACGGTTGACTGTATCGTGTTCAGGATCAGAATCCGAAGGCCTATTTATTGTCACTG
>CM051010.1:16002124-16004624 GCA_027704905.1 Muraenolepis orangiensis | reverse complement strand
CTATGTCTTGATACTGTTCATAGTCATAGGACTATGTCTTGTTGCTGTTCATCTTGATACTGTTCATAGTCATAGGACTATGTCTTGTTGCTGTTCATCTTGATACTGTTCATAGTCATAGGACTATGTCTTCTTACTGTTGTTACTGTTCATCTTGATACTGTTCATAGTCATAGGACTATGTCTTGTTACTGTTCATCTTGATACTGTTCATAGTCATAGGACTATGTCTTGCTACTGTTCATCTTGATACTGTTCATAGTCATAGGACTATGTCTTGTTACTGTTCATCTTGATACTGTTCATAGTCATAGGACTATGTCTTGTTGCTGTTTTTACTGTTCTGATACAGTTTATTTTCTGATACATTACTTGAAAAGTATCAATTCTGTCAAGTTAATTAAAAATGCAATTACAATACAATGACCCTCTGTTTAAAAATGTATAAGTGGTATTTGCATAATTCAAATTGATGGTGTTTCTGTTTATGACACAGGTCTGAAGTAATAAGGTGGAATACCTTAAGAATACAAATAGTTGGAGAAAAGTTTTCCTGCTTTATGTCACGTGTGTCATGCATAAGGACGTCTCTTTTACTCATGGGTCTCATGTCTCCAGAAACTGGCCACGGCAGCGGAGAGCCTCCAGCTGGAGCACCGGTGGAAGGACGACTTTGAGGTAACCAGGACAGGATAATACCGTTATACATGTTTTATATTCATCAACACATCGGGAGATATTGTGACATTTTATTTGCATCGTACGATTGCCGTTTGTTAAGTGGCAAAGGACAGTTTATGGAATGTTCCCCCGGCAATAATTCCCTCGGCTGGCCCTTTACACTAAGTGTTCATTAAATGATATTGGTCATTAAATTGTCATCTATTACGAATGCCCTCTGCCTTCTGCGGGTGACCGTGTCAGGCCGCTCAACTGCACAGCAAACTGGAGCAGATATATATATATTTTTGGTAGCTGTATGTATTAAAATTGGATTAGCATACCACTCTGTTAATTCACAACTACATGCATCCCAAGAGCATGATACATTATTGAAGGCTGTAATATAGTAAATATAAAAAATAAAAAATAAAAATAAAATAATAATAATAATAATAATAATACATAATAAATCATTTAAATTCAAACAGTTATTCAACTATATTTGTTTTATTTTAATAAAATAAATAAAATAAAATAATAAAATAAGGAACTACATCCCTGCCTAAATTTGCTCACCAAAACCGAGGACCATATTAATATATTAGCAGCTATATTACCTAACTATACTAGATGAATAATAGATAAGAAAGCTACTGGGCTATTATATTAACGAAGAAATGTCAATTTCAAATGTCAAGTCACATGATGTATTACTAAATTGTAAAATGGTATAAAAAGCTGATTAAATTTGTTACAATTAGAGTACAGCATTTCACTGCATTAGTATTAGTTGAAGTGTGTGAGAACATGATTGCCTGATATCTCCCATCCATGTTGTGTACAGGATGGAGAGATCGCCTACTACAACGCAAAGGATAACGTGAGTGTGTTCTCTCCTCCACCTCCTCTGTCACCTCCATCTCCTCCACCTCCTCCACTGCCTCCATCCCCTACACCACCTCCACCTCCTCCATTCGCTCCATCTCCTTCCTCTCATCCACCTCCTCCACCTCCTCCAGCTCCTCCATCCTCTCCATCTCCTTCCTCTCATCCACCTCCTCCAGCTCCTCCATCCTCTCCATCTCCATCCCCTCATCCACCTCCTCCGCATCCTCCAGCTCCTCCATCCTCTCCATCTCCTTTCTCTCATCCACCTCCTCCATCTTCTTTCTATCCTCAACCCTCCTCCATCGCCTTCACCTCCTCCACCTTCTCCATCTCCTCGCTCTCCGCATCCACCTCCTCCATCCTCTCCATCTCCTTCCTCTCATCCACCTCCTCAAGCTCCTCCATCTCCTCTATCTCCTCCACCTCCTCCATCTCCTCCATCTCCTCCATCTCCTCACTCTCCTTTACCTCCTCCACCTCCTCCACCTTCTCCCCCTTCTCCTCCCCTCCACCTCCTCGACCTCCTCCACCTCCACCTCCACCTCCTCCACCTTCTCCCCCTTCTCCTCCCCTCCACCTCCTCAACCTCCTCCACCTGCACCTCCTCCACCTCCACCTCCTTCACCTCCACCTCCTTCACCTCCTCCACCTCCTCCACCTCCTCCCCCTTCTCCACCTCCTCCATCTCCTTTTCCTCTCACACAGAACCCCAGCAAGCACAAAGGTTACCCACAATACATGATCTGGAAATTAGATCCTGAATGTCTCAGTGCCCGCCCCCCTCCCTCCACACACACACACACACACACACACACACACACACACACACACACACACACACACACACACACACACACACACACACACACACACACACACACACACACACACACACACACACTCTTTCTCACGACTTCCATTTCCCCTCCTCTTTTCACGCCATTCCTAT
>CM051010.1:15994624-15997124 GCA_027704905.1 Muraenolepis orangiensis | reverse complement strand
TACAGTACGGTGGCCCTGAAGGGCAAATCACAACCACAATAAGAACACAACGCCAACTCAGAAACCACAACGACCTAACCGAAAACACACCCACAAGTCAGAAACACACCCACAAGTCAAAAACACACCCACAAGTCAAAAACACACCCACAAGACGGACACACGCCCACAAAGGTCGGAAACACACCCACAAGTCACAACGGATTTGGTGGTTGTAGAAGCAACAAAAAAAACACAGCTTCAAACTGCTGTTAAAATAGGATTGCATCCTGTGTGATTGGGGCTAAAGAGCAGCGCCTGGCGCTTTTCAGCCTGCAAAACGCGTCCGCGTGCGATTGACAACTAATGTGACTAATGTGACTGTAGGAACTGTGACTGTGGTGGCAGTATAGCTCAGGAGGTAGAGCGGTCGCCTCACAACCAGGAAGGTTGTTGGTTTGATTGTTGGTTTGATTCCCCGGCTCCTCCTAGCAAAAGCTGTCGAGGTGTCCTTGAGCAAGACACCCTAACCCTAACTGCTCCTGACGTGCTGGCTGTCTCCTTGCATGGCTGACTCCGCCGTCGGTGGTTGGATGTTTGTATAAATGGGTGAATGTGAGGCTTGATAAAAGCGCTATATAAAAGCATCCATTCCCATTGGCGAAAGCCAAATCCCAGACATTTTTTGCAATTTAGAAATCCCGGCCCGGACACTTTTCGGGGTCCCAAAAAGAGGGATAATGTTGTTGCGTTTTCTAGCTTTTTAACTTCAAACCGGAAAAGGCCGGTCTCTACCAGGTCGATGCTGATTGGACGTATTTTGAGTGTGAAATCCACCAATCAACCAATATAGAAACATAAATATTTTTGTGTATCCTTTTTAATGTTAGGCGTTAGTGTCCGCAATTACTGAATCCAGTGCCATAGTATATCATTAAATGGTCAATAAACTAATACACGCCAGAGTATATCATTAAATTATAAATAAACTAATACAGCTCCAGAACTTTTCGAACTTGCACGGCTATCAACAACTAGCAAGTAGCATCAATAGTTACCTGAAGGTTAGGGTTGCCACCTGTCGGAATCGTCCCGTATTTGACAATTAAATCTTGTTCCGTATTTTCACCCCACCCTGCATTGGCTAGTAATCGTTCATGCCTTCAAACTGATCTCGATCATTTTCGCTGTACAATTTGAAGGAAGGAAGGAAGGAAGGAAGGAAGGAAGGAAGGAAGAAAGGGAGGGAGGGAGGTAGGGAAACAGGCAGGAAGGAAGGAAGGAAGGAAGGAAGGAAGGAAGGAAGGAAGGAAGGAAGGAAGGAAGGAAGGAAGGAAGGAAGGAAGGAAGGAAGGAAGGAAGGAAGGAAGGAAGGAAGGGAAGGAGGGAGGGAGGGAGGGAGGGAGGGAGGGAGGGAGGAAGGAGGAAGGAAGGAAGGAAGGAAGGAAGGAAGGAAGGAGGAAGGAAGGAAGGAGGGAAGGAAGGAAGGAAAGGAGGGAGGAAGGAAGGGAGGGAAGGACGGAAGGAAGGAAGGAAGGAAAGGAGGAAGGAAGGAAGGAAGGAAAGGAGGGAGGGAGGCATGCTGGCTGGCTGACTGGCTTGCGTGCTAGCTCTCGAATGAAAATAAAGGAAAAACTATAGACAGGCTGACTGCTAGGCCCTCAGTGGGACCGCACACGTAGATGCACACACACCACCTTGTCAGTTGTCATCACCTCATCATTTTTTAACCTCAATGATGGATCAAAATAGAATGTGGATTGACAGTTCTGCTGCATTTTTTTATGTCAAGAAATATTACAATTTATGACGAAATATGACAACTAAGTAGAAATATATCTATTATTGATGAAATATGACAACTTACTAGAAATATTACAACTTTTGACTTCTAACTCGAAATATTACAACTTATGGAAAACTAACTAGGAATATCACAACTATCATACTTAACTTACCACATCATCATTCACATAACCCACCTCAGAAGGAATTGAACACAGATCTCCAGACCTGCAAACCTGCAGCTCTCACAACTACGCCAAGGAGATGCTGGCATTACAAAACAGAGTTTTTGTACATTACAATTCACGTGACATAGTTTCCAAAATGTAGTTGGGTTTCCAAGGTGTGCGTTATTTGCAGGACTTGAACCAACATCTCCAAAGCTGTTGACATCTCAACAGCACCACAGAGACAAGCACTCTGATTTGGTCGGAGGTATTAATTGACATTACAATGAACAGGCCATTGTTATGTTCCTAAAATCACGAGAATTAAGAACACACTCCACAAATTGAACCCATGGCTCCAGAGCAGTGAACCAACGGCTCTCTGGAAGGCAGCATCCAGGTCAATTCTGAACTCAGGTGAGGTCATAGCAGGCCTCTCTGTGGTACATTAGACTGAACTCTGCTGCTCAGCGCTGGAGACCTGGGGTTAAGTTCTGCAGAATGTTCTCTCCTTGGGCACCTTATGTATACTTTAAGTATAAAAAAGTATAAATGGCGGCGTGAGTATG
>CM051010.1:15974624-15989624 GCA_027704905.1 Muraenolepis orangiensis | reverse complement strand
CAGGAGAGGAGGAGAGAGGAGAGCCTCATGACTTCTAAAGGGGTCTTTGTTTATTTCCCTCGCAGGAGCGGCAGCGTGTCAGGCCTGACCCTGAAGCTCATCCAGACCTCCGTGATCGAGATGCTGGACACTCTGTCCGACGACGACTATGTCAACGTGGTCTACGTGAGTATAAGCGCCACAGGGGGAGGAGCCTCAGAGGGGGCGGAGCCTCTGAGGGTGAGGGGCATGGGGCCAGAGGGAGGGCGGGGTCTTTCAAGCGCAAGGTGATTGGGGAAAATTGAGATGTGGAATTAGAAATGTTGCTGACAGAGAGTTCTCCAATAAATGTGTGTTATGTCACACACCCACACACACGCAGGCATGCAGACATATGCACACACACACACACACACACACACACACACACACACACACACACACACACACACACACACACACAACACACACACACACACACACACACACACACACACACACACACACACACACACACACACACACACACACACGCAGGTAAGGTGAGATGGATGGGGAGTAATGAAATATGGATTTCTCCTGGGCTTGCTACTCTGAAGCAGGTCTGTAATGAAATAGCCAATAGAACTCTATTGGCTGGACAGGATTAAACCCTGCCTTACATGCCCCCCCCACCACACCACGGCGACAACCATTCTCCAGAACTGGTGTGTGTGTGTGTGTGTGTGTGTGTGTGTGTGTGTGTGTGTGTGTGTGTGTGTGTGTGCATGTGTGTGTCTAAAAGGGATTCAAGTGCCCCTGAGCACCTGGTAACTAGAGTGCCCAGTGGACCCATCCGTCTAGCCATCCATTCACCACCTCCATCTCTCCTCCCTGTCCATCACCACCTCCACCTCTCCTCCTCCTCATCCATTACCACCTCCACCTCTCCTCCTCATCCATTACCACCTCCACCTCTCCTCCTCATCCATCACCACCTCCACTTCTCCTCCTCCCCGTCCATCACCACCTCCACCTCTCCTCCTCCTCATCCATTACCACCTCCACCTCTCCTCCTCATCCATCACCACCTCCACCTCTCCTCCACATCCATCACCACCTCCATCTCACCTCCTCCCCGTCCATCACCACCTCCACTTCTCCTCCTCCTCATCCATCACCACCTCCACCTCTTCTTCTCCCCATCCAACACCAGATCCACCTCTCATCCTCCCCGTCCATCACCACCTCCACCTCTCCTCCACATCCATCACCACCTCCACCCTTCTTCCCCATTCAGCACTCACTGCACTCTGCTGCATTTCACTGCATTTCGACAACCCTTCTCTTCTGTCAATGACAGGTCTCGCCATCTCTCTCTCTCTCTCTCTCTCTCTCTCTCTCTCTCTCTCTCTCTCTCTCTCTCTCTCTCTCTCTCTCTCTCTCTCTCTCTCTCTCTCTCTCTCTCTCTCTTTCTCTCTCTACCTTTTGTTTGTCTGTTTCATACTTTCATCAACTTTTGTTAATACACAGATTGTCTTGTTTGTGTTGTTGTTTTTGGATGTGTACGGGTGTATATTTATGTGTATTGATGTGTATTGATGTGCATTCAGGTATATGGATATGTCTGGATGTGTCTGGATGTGAATGGGTGTGTCTGGATGTGTATGAATGAGTATCGATGTATATGGAAGTTGATGGTTGTGTATGGTGTGTGATTGATGTGTATGAATGTTGATGGAAGTGTGTGGATGTTGGATGTGTATGGGGTGTGTCTGGATGTGTGTGCATGTGTATTGATGTGTATGGGTGTGTCTGGATGTGTGTGCATGGATGTTGGATGTGTACGGGTGTATATTGATGCGTATGAATGTGTATCTGTGTGTGTGTGTGTCTGTGTATGGATGTGTATGGATGAATGAGGAGGTGAGTGAATGGTCATCCACATCCAGTCAATATCAACACCGGTAGAAGTCATTCATTATTCTCCCTCTCATTATGTCTGATTCAGTTGCACTCTCACATGCACACACACACACACACACACACACACACACACACACACACACACACACACACACACACACACACCACACACACACCACACACTCATGCACACAAACACATGTGCTCACACACGCACCCACGCACAACCCTACGTCGGAGGCCTTGAGGGTGTTGTAACGTGACACTAAATCATTCATCTCTGATATTACCCATTAATCCTCACTCATTAATGGAAGCCCTGGGACCAGCTTGGCATTTGGTCAAAGAAGTTGTTCACACACACACACACACACACACACACACACACACACACATGCAGCCACACATGCACACACACACATACAGCCACACACACACACACACACACACAGGCACTCACACTGAGTTTAAGAGACACACACACATGCCGCCACACATGCACACACACGCACACGCACACACACATTCACACACACACACACACTCACACACACACACACACACACACAAACCCTAACCCTCATGGACAGGTGCAGATGGCAGTTCTCTCTCTCTCTCTCACTCAACATGGTCTTTGAAACCTCTACCATTCAACCTGCCAGCTCCGGGCCCTGAGAGACATGGTCACTGCAGTACCATCAGTCCAACGGACCAATGAGACGAGGGGTCGCTGCAGTACCGTCAGTCCAACGGACCAATGAGACGAGGGGTCAGTGCAGTACCATCAGTCCAACGGACCAATGAGACGAGGGGTCAGTGCAGTACCATCAGTCCAACGGACCAATGAGAAGAGGGGTCAGTGCAGTACCATCAGTCCAACGGACCAATGAGACGAGGGGTCAGTGCAGTACCATCAGTCCAACGGACCAATGAGAAGAGGGGTCAGTGCAGTACCATCAGTCCAACGGACCAATGAGACGAGGGGTCAGTGCAGTACCATCAGTCCAACGGACCAATGAGACGAGGGGTCGCTGCAGTACCATCAGTCCAACGGACCAATGAGACGAGGGGTCAGTGCAGTACCATCAGTCCAACGGACCAATGAGACGAGGGGTCGCTGCAGTACCATCAGTCCAACGGACCAATGAGACGAGGGGTCGCTGCAGTACAGTTAGTCCAGGGGCCTAAGCAGCACAGAGTGGAGCAGTGACTCCTCGGGATTAAGGCTTGTGCAGATTACCTCCCTCTCTCCTCCTCCCATGTGGCACTTCTAATCCTTACCCCCCTCCCCTCCCTTCGTCTCGTCTCCCTTCCCCCCCCCCCAAAGCCGGAACCATCACACAAACACACACAGGGCCCAGCTGTAATAGGATCACAAGAGAGCCTTTAGGGGACTTTGCATGAGATTGTATTGAACTCGGCCTGGACCCACTAGAAGACCCAATAATGTACTCACATGTGAGAGAGCACACACACACACACACACACACACACACACACACACACGTGCACACACATACACACACACACACACACACTCCACACACACACACCACACACACACACACACACACGTGCACACACACGTGCACACACATACACACACACACACACACACCACACACACACACCACACACACACACCACACACACACACCACACACACACACATGCACGCACATACACAACAATGCACACGCAAGTACACACACACACACACACACACACACACGTGCATGCACATACATATGCATGCACATACACAAGTAATGCACACATAAGTACAAGCAAACACACGTCTCAGTATTTAAAGACATGTCCTTAATTTGCTGCACATACTTTTGACGAGATGTTCTCTCACCTTCCTTTGTTGAAACACACTATTGTAAGTCGCTTTGGATAAAAGCGTCTGCTAAATGACTGTAATCTAATGTAATGTGATGTAATATGGCCCACCCACCACAATATTGTCTCTCAGTCCATTGTCTCTTAGTTGCTGTCACACACACACACACACACACTGACAGGCATCCACACAGCCTTAACACACTAGCGTGCAGATGTACACGTACTGCTGCACACTGCATCTGCATGGCCGTGCTGTGGTGGTGTAGTTCCCAAGGGCCTCTTCCGTATAGACACATTGATCAGACATGATGGATGAGGTGCAGGCTTGTTCTCCCAGGGTTCTTCTGGAACACAGGCTTACCGCACTGCCCCTTGGTTCGGTGTTCTCTGTCCTGTGTTCTCTTTGTGTGAGTCTGAGTCCATCCATGCGTGTGTGTGTGTGTGTGTGTGTGTATGTGTGATGGTTTTAGGTTTCATGGGAGTCTCACCTCTGGTAAGATTGTGTTAAAAAAACCCTACCTCCTCTTCTTCAGAAGGGATGCTGTTTCCATGGGTACCAGATCACTGAGCTCGCAGGATGTAGAGCAATTAGTGACACCGGATGAATGTGTGTGTTTACCAGCGGCTCATAATAGCCAAGGCCAAACACGGATATGTGTGTGTGTGTGTGTTGTGTGTGTTGTGTGTGTGTGTTTGAGGATCGGTTGTATAAAATTAATAGGCTTTGTTTGGTGATGTTGAGTTTTTTTTGTGGTTCATGGTGGCAACTCTAACTCTAGTCCTTCCTTAAATGCTTCTTTATAAAATTACTACTTATAATAATAATTAATAATAATAGTAATAATGAATCTTGCATCTATATCTAAGTGCTTTTCAAGAGACCCAAAACACTTGTCACTCCAAAGTGAGTGTGTGTGGTGTGTGTGTGTGTGTGTGTGTGTGTGTGTGTGTGTGTGTGTGTGTGTGTGTGTGTGTGTGTGTGTGTGTGTGTGTGTGTGTGTGTGTGTGTGTGTGTGTGTGTGTGTGTGTGTGTGTGTGTGTGTGTGTGTGGGGTGGGGGTCATACACAACGTACAGCACAAACAAGGCACAAAACACACAGCGCACAACACATAAAATGCACAACACAACAGACCACACAACATACAACACAACACACACCACAGCACACAACACCACACAACGTGCAAAACAGCCACATACACACACAAACACACGACACTCAACACACAACCTCACTCATGATGGACTCTCTTCTGCGCAATGTGTGTGTGTGTGTGTGTGTGTGTGTGTGTGTTGCAGTTCAACACCCGGGTGCGGATCGCCGGGTGCTTTGACCACCTGGTCCAGGCCAACGTCCGGAACAAGAAGCTGCTGAAAGACGCCGTGAAGAACATCTCAGCCAAGGGCATCACCAACTACACCAAGGGATTTGAGTTTGCTTTCGAGCAACTCTCTGTGGTGAGATGACGCAGGAGCACAGGAGTACTGTGCCGTATTGTGTGTGTGTGTGTGTGTGTGTGCCGTAGTGTGTGTGTGTGATAGTGAGAGGTCAACATGGAGGCAATAAGGTGTGAATAAGGTGGGGCTGGGTGGGTTACTACTACTAATGAAACAAGTGAACAGTGATATGCATGGGATGCATGCAGCGCTTCCACAGAAAAATGGTGAGACACCGCCATCTGGTGGTGAACTATGTTGTCGCCCAGCATGCGTCCACTGTGTCTTCTGGCTATTCACTTCTCTAATATGAGACAGGAGGATGAACGTGATTTTTTGTTTAAATCACAAAATCATTCGGTATTCACAGAGTATCTGTGGATACCAAATGCAATTGTGTTGTTGAAACAAATGCATGTTATTTGTGGTGTCAAATACCAAATCATGTGTATCTCCCATCTCAGTCCAGAGAGACATGATCAAGGGGCGTGAGCATGCCTGACTTGTTACATCCACCACCATGTATACACCACCAGTGTATACAACAAAAACAGTCTGTTAAACTGCTCTGCAACATAGCGTCAGAATCGAAGTACGTACACGTTTTGCAGCGGCAATTACCAAATTAAAAATGGGAAACGCAGGAAAGACCTTGACAGTCTTCCCGATGTGTGGTCGTCGGACAGAGGGCAGACAGTAACGATCAGTAGTCAGACACCGTCTGAATACAAGCCTCTTGCTCTTGAAGCAAAGACAAGAAGACAGGAGAATCACCCCGTCTGCTGCGGCATGACAACTGTGTGTCAAGTGTGTGTGCAATGCTCAGTCCCATCCATATGTTTAACCCTGCATGTGAACATACAAACAACACATAAAGGATACAAATATGTTGATTTAATGTGAACTTGTGAGTGTATACTTGACACATGCAGGGAGTTGGACAGAGACACACAAGCCTCTATTGGGTGTGGTCGTCCTTAAGCTACCCACAGAATGTCAAAAGTCAACGTGTCTTCTGATGGATTTGTCCTTGTGTTTGTTTTTTGGTACCGCCATCGGGGGGTGGTGTGGAAACACACACACACACATACATACACACACTGTGTGTAGACTAACGTGAGCAGAGCTAACTGCAACAAGATCATCATGCTGTTTACGGATGGAGGAGAGGAGCGGGCTCAGGCCATTCTGGAGAAATACAACTCCGACAAGAAAGTAGGTAAACACACACACACACATACACACACACGCACGCTTGCACACACGCACACACACACACACACACACACACTAACACACACGTGCACGCACCCACGCACGCTTGCACACACGCACGCACACACACACACACACACACGCACGCACACGCATGCACACACACACACACAACACACACAATGGCTTATAAAACAGTAGGCTGACTGAGTTGCTTTAATGGGTTGATGCGCTCCCTCCATAGTTTTCGAAGACACAGCTTTTTTCGGAGCTCCCTGTGGATTTGATCTTCCGTTTGCGCATCCTTTTTAAAGTGTACACAGAACTGTGTGTTAGTGTGTGTGTGTGTGTGCGTGCGTGCGTGCGTGCGTGTGTGTGTGTGTATGTGTGTGTGCGCGCGCGTGCGTTTGTGCGTGGGTGCGTGCACGTGTGTGTTATGTGTGCAAATGCACCGCAATAGAAAAAAAAAACACATTTCCACATATACTATGATATATTTTCCTACGTATTGCACAACAGTAGTTCACAATAGATATATAATAACACATTTGTGCAACTAATACCACACATTAGTATTATCCTATCAGCATCATATTATTATGTTTTAAATACAATAAGAATGCTCAGTGGGTAAGGACTTGGCTTGGGAGCCGCAAGGTCACAGGTTCAAGTCCCTGAAACACCAGGTTACTGCCTGAGTTCCCCTTGAGCAAGGCACCCCCTACGCTGCTCCCCGGGCGCTGTATAAATAGCTGACTGCTGCTCCTAATACTAGGATGGGTTCACAAATGCACAAATGACAAATTTGAATAATTATTAATAAGTTATTCTAAAGATAATGAAACATTTCATTCTTGATGTACTGTATGTAGATTGATGTATAGCCAGGTTTTGAACCCTTAGTGGCCTCTCGGCACTGGTCTGCGCCGAACTGGTCCCTCTGACACGCGGTCCCACCTCATCTGGCACCGGGCAGTGGGGGGGGGCTCAGGACTCACATCTGCAGCCTCCCTCCTGGTGAAGCCTTGACTCCCTCCTGGTGGAGCCTTGACTCCCTCCTGGTGGAGCCTTGACTCCCTCCTGGTGGAGCCTTGACTCGGCAGGCCGACTCGGGTCGTAAATACCAAACATGCTATGATATTTATGACTGTGAGTCGCCGCCGATCCCCCCCCCCCCCCCCCCCCCCCTGTGTCAGCGCCGTGGCCCCCGGGTCCTTACCCTTCCAGCAAAGTCGGCAAGGATTGTAAAAAAAAGGTTCCAGACTTTTAAAATCTGTGTGCTGTCCTGTTTCCAGGTGAGGGTGTTCACCTTCTCCGTGGGCCAGCACAACTATGACAAAGGCCCCGTCCAGTGGATGGCCTGTGCCAATAAAGGTACGGTCCTATGAATGGATGCTATACTACTGACAGGACTGCAGCTACTGTACTCTACAGGACTGCAGCTACTGTACTATACAGGACTGCAGCTACTGTACTATACAGGACTGCAGCTACTGTACTCTACAGGACTGCAGCTACTGTACTATACAGGACTGCAGCTACTGTACTATACAGGACTGCAGCTACTGTACTCTACAGGACTGCAGCTACTGTACTATACAGGACTGCAGCTACTGTACTCTACATACGCTGTACCACAACTCGTTTGAGTCAAATACATCTTGAATTCAGTCTTGAATTCCTCTACCCAGACTTATTTATATGACTCTATGGTAGGAGGGATGCCAGCTGTGTTTTCATATCTTGTACCCTGCAGCTGCTGCCCGCCTTCCTCTGTTGTTATGATGTCTTATTTTCTAGGTTACTTCTACGAGATTCCGTCCATCGGCGCCATCAGAATCAACACGCAGGTAAATGTGTTGCTATGGTTACACTGCAGAACGGAGGCCTACTTGCCTAATGTATCTATTGAATTGTCAGTAAGACGTGTGTGTGTGTGTGTGTGTGTGTGCGTGTGTGTGTGTGTGCCTGCGCGTGTGCATGTGTGTGTCTGTGCATGCGTGCATGTGTCTGTGGGCGTGTGTGTGTGTGTGCCTGCGCGTTGCATGTGTGTGTGTGTGTGTGTGCGTGTGTGCGTGCGTGTGTGTGCATGCCTGCATGTGTGTGTGTGCATGTGTGTGTGTGCGTGCATGTGTGTGTATGTGTGTGTGCGTCTGTGTCTGTACATGCTTGTGTGTGTGTTTTTGCATGCGTGCATGTGTGTGTGTGCATATGTGTGTGTGTGTGTGTGTGTGTGTGTTTGAATGTGTGTGTGTGTGTGTGTGTGCGCGCGTGTGCGTGAGTGTGTGTGTGTGTTTGTGTTGTGTGTGTGTGTGTGTGTGTGTGTGTGTGCGTGTGTGCGTGCGTGCGTGCGTGCGTGCACGCGCGTGTGTGTGTGTGTGTGTGTGTGGTGTGTGTGTGTGTGCGTACGTGCGTGCGTGGGTGTGTGTGTGCGCGTGTGTGTGTGTGTGTGTGTGTGTGTTGTGTGTACAGGAGTATCTGGATGTGCTGGGGAGGCCCATGGTGCGTGCGGGCCAGCAGGCCAAGCAGGTCCAGTGGACCAACGTCTATCTGGATGCTCTGGTCTGACTTCATGTTAACATCTACCCTTTAATACCGTTTACTGTGTAATAATTACTAATTTGGCCGACCTATAAGGTCAACCTCTTCCATAATGTCATGGTCTGTTTACGGTATACACTTACCATGTACAAGGGGAAGGCTCTGCTATGTTGTAACGTGGAATAACATTTCTTTCTAGTGAGTTCTGCTGCATACACATGAAAAAAATTGAAAGAAAACGTTAACAGTTTATGCGAGGGGAAAAAAACTGCTGAGAAGTTAAAAAACATTGACGTCATTTTTTGTCCCGATCGGACCAATCGAGAACGTAAATCCCGGACCAATGGTGCGGTCAGACTACTACAGTTGATTAAATGAAGACAACTTGTGTATGAAGCAGTACTCTATGTAGTATATATTAGACTGCCCCCCCCCCTTCAGTAAGAGACACTAATGGAAGTTCCCTTCCTCTCCATCTTCAGGAGCTTGGTCTGGTCATTACGGGCACACTGCCGGTGTTCAACAGGACCAGAAGCAACGATGAAACACACGGAGAGGTACCGGTAACACTCACTCACTGCATGGACCAATCACAGGAGCTCATGCATATATTCTCACACGGAGAGGTACCGGTAACACTCACACACTGCATGGACCAATCACAGGAGCTCATGCATATATTCTCTTTGTTATCCAACCCAATGTCACTCTGTCTCTCTCTCTCTCTCTCTCTCTCTCTCTCTCTCTCTCTCTCTCTCTCTCTCTCTCTCTCTCTCTCTCTCTCTCTCTCTCTCTCTCTCTCTCTCTCTCTCTCTCTCTCTCTCTGTATATGTCTCCCTCTGTCTCTCTGTCTCTTTGTCTCTCTCCATGTCTCTCTGTCTCTCTTTATTTATGTCTCTCTCTTTATATATCTCTCTGTCTATGTCTCCTTCTGTCTCTCTCTGTCTCTCGGTCTCTCGGTCACTCTGTCTCTCTCTGTATCTCTGTCTCTCTGTCTCTCTCTGTCTCTCTCTCTCTCTCTCTCTCTCTCTCTCTCTCTCTCTCTCTCTCTCTCTCTCTCTCTCTCTCTCTCTCTCTCTCTCTCTCTCTCTCTCTCTCTCTCTCTCTCTCTCTCTCTCCTAAAGCGCCAGAGCCAGTTGATTCTGGGGGTGATGGGGATCGACGTGTCCCTGAACGACATCAAGACACTAACGCCGCGATTCACCGTGAGTTGGATGGAGCAGTGGCATGTGTGTGGAATGTGCGGTCAGTAGACCGGGTGAGGCCGCACACCTGTGGTGCATGGTGGGAGGTGGGGGAGTCAAGGCACCCCAGAGGCTAAACCCGGCCCATCACTCAGGGAAGAGCTCTGACGTGTCAGCAGGCGCAACACCTGCTCTGCCTGCAAAAAAACATTGCCAACTTTGCAATAATCCAGTGTCAACACAGCATCCACTTGTGTGCTGGCAGAGCCCAGCAAAGCCACTTGTGCCAGGTGGCATGTGGCAAGGGGTCAACTGCCACATAGCCGGCGTCCAGGAACACACACACACACACACACACACGCGAGCGTGCGCGCGCACACACACACACACACACACACACACACACACACACACACACACACACACACACACACACACACACACACACACACACACAAGCTGTCTGTCTGTGAGCCCCTGAACAGTGTTCTCTCCGAGCCGAGTGAGATGATAAAGTATTGTAATGAAATGTGTCACTCTTGTGTCATTCGTGCACGGATGATATTGGTTTCTGCAGAAGTTGCAGCGCACTCTTCTTCCCCTAAGCTTCCTCATGCCTTTTCACACCTTTTTACCAGGAACGTCCCCCCCCGTCCCCCCCGTCCCCATCCATTGTGATCATCATATGATCACCGTCTGTCCTCTTTTTTCGTCTCGTTTCAGATCGGGCCGAACGGATACTACTTCGCCATCGACCCCAACGGGTACGTCCTGCTTCACCCCAACCTTCAACCCAAGGTAAGGCCATCGTCCTCTTCCCCCCGTCTTTCTTCACTGCACTGCACTGCACTGCACTGCACTGTGTGCGCAGTGTGCGCAGTGTGTCTCCGTCCACAACCGCCGGTGGAAGCGTCCTGCAGTGGTAGCAGAGAGAGCGAAAAGAGTATTTACTTTGTTCTTGCCAGACCGGCAGATGCTTCCTGACAAACGTTTCCCTTTCCTAAAGAGAAATCGTTTCATACAAAGTATCAGCATGATTCGATGTCATCTGGCTGCAGATGTCAGCCAGATTGCTCGTTACCATTTGACGTGTATCAGCTAGAGACAGTTGGCAGCCGACTATCGCACGCGTTAAGTATATATATATAAAATGCTGCTGGATACTGCCAAAAGCCTTTTAACATTTCACATATCGTTTGATTAAAATCTCATGATTTTGGGAAAACTATCGCCTGTAAAAGTGTGACATGGTCATGAGGGAATAATTAAGGCTGGGTGGAGAGAGACCTGAACTGCTTTTCAGATCATCTATAGTATATTTTTCTCTGACAAAACTGTAGGTTTTATAGTTCATTCTCTCAGCGAACTGCGAACGACCCCTTAGTAAAAGCGTCACTCAGCGAAACATTAGACTTATTTTAGGATCAAATGACAGACCTCTCTGAGTTTATCTGAGTATCGTGAATAAATAGGAGTCAAACGATGGCCAAATACATTTCTGACACTTTGAACACAACTCAATTGTTACCACTGTGATCATTTCACGAGAGACCTTTTTTCCACAGAGGTGGGATCGTCTCAGGGTGAACAGCATCAGGTGCCTCTCATAATGTCTCCATCATGGGTACTGGCATGCCTCCAGACCCATGATTAACATTATGAGCCACACCTGCCTCTGTTCTAAAAGGCCTATTGGAATATATGTATCTCTCTCTTCAGGATACACTACCCGGATCTCTATTGTTCCTCTACTGTTCCTATGCTGTGTGTCTCTACTGTGTGTGTCTCTACTGTTCCTCTTCTGTGTTCCTTTACTGTTCCTCGACTGTGTGTCTCTACTGTTCCTCTACTTTGTTCCTCTACTGTGTGTCCTTCCTCATAGCGCTATGTAGATTATCTAAGTAGATTGTTAGGTAGATATTGTTCTATATATTGTTCTATATTCTTTGCCAACTTATTGTACTTTTACCTTACTGTACTTTTACCTGAACATATTGTACTTTTACCTGAGCTCTGGTTCAGTTCTTGGAGAGTTAGAAATGAAATGCACTTTTGGCTTCTGGTGACGAGTTGTTCTCTCACCTTCCTTTGTTGAAACACACTATTGTAAATCGCTTTGGATAAAAGCGTCTGCTAAATGAATGAATGTAATGTAATGTAATGTATACAGTACACTTTGTGTGCCAGGTTTCCTTTCAAAGCCACGTATGCTTGAACATGTCCGGGTCGACCCTTGCCCTTTGGGTACGGTGGAGGGCCTCTGTGTGCTGACCCTTTTTTTTACTTGCATGAATGAATGCAACGATACTTTTAGCCCGTGGCACGTAAGAAGTATGAACATGTGACCCGTCCTCCATTATATCTGATCTGCCATGAGTTCACGAACCCATCATCCTGTAAAACCCTCAACATGAGTTCACCTAGCGCTAGCGTTAAGCTCCAGGCGTGGGTCTTTCTCCAGGCAGACGGTGGTGGGTCCATGTGCTGCCCAGGTCTGAGGGCTGTGTTGGGGGGGGGGGGGGGCCTCTTTGGATTTAAACAGGCCTAATTCCTATGGGGATCCGAGTCCACATCTCATGTCATCAAAGTCATCCGACGGTGATCAGCAGTGACACGTGTAATGGATTGAATCTCACGCCACCTTGAGCGTGTGAGAGCGTGTTTGTCGCTATGTTGGTGCACGTGTATGTGTGTGTGTGTGTGAGTGTGTGTGTGCGTGTGTGTGCGCGCATGTGTGTTTGCGCGTGTGTGTGTGTGGGTGCGTGTGTGTGCATGTGTGTGTGCATGTGTGTGTGTGTGTGTGTGTGCGCGCGTGTGCGCGTGTGTGCGTGCGCACGTACGCGGGTCCGTGCGTGACTGTGCGTGTTGTATGTGTGCATGCATGTATCAACAGTTGTCTTCCATACTCATCCTTGTATGTGTACCAGAAGCGGATCCGTAACAGGCAGCTCAGACTCATGAGTCATGTGTACGCTGCCAGCTTCCATGAGGTGAGACTATAGATGATAAACAGTAGATTAGACAGTAGAGGTAGCCACCAGCCAACAGCCTCCCCCCCCGTGTTACAGTACAGCTTCTGTAAATCTGGGCCTCTTAGTATAGCATTTTGTCAGCCTTGGAGTCGTGCAAATTGTAAAATCCCTCAGTTTCCAATGCAGCTTTTGTGTTAAAATACAATGACAAAATTTGTCCTCATGGATGTGCACACACTCGCAAATAGATGCGCAGTTGCGCACACACACACACACACACACACACACACACACACACACACACACACACCAACACTCACACACTTACACAGCACATGCACAGGCACACAATAGACCAAAAATATGCACGCACGCACACACACACACACACTAACTTATGGACAATAGATGCTAACAGATGCGCAGTTGCACACACACATAAATGCATGCACACGCGTGCACACACACACACACACACACACACACACCAAGATTGAAGTAACAGAGTGGGTGTATTAGAGTTAAAGGGGGGCAGGATTTAAGTGAAGCAGTATTGGATTGTGTCATCTCCCCCCTGGTGTGTGTGAATACTTATGGTGACCTTGGAGCCTCTCAGTCAGGCCAGGCTCTCTGCACTGCATTATGTTTTGACTGTGGTTTCTTATTGATTTATTTCATATAGACTAAAACCCTCAGAGTTATGTTATAATTTTTGTTTTTTTTCATGCATCTGCTCTGTTCCTCTAATCTTTGGCTCTATTCTGTTCCTTTTCTGTTCCTCGCGTTCCTCTACTGTGTTCCTCCACTGTGTGTCTCTACTGTGTTTCTCTACTGTGTATTCCTCTACTGTGTTCCTCTACTGTGTCTCTACTTATCATCTACTGTGTTCCTCTACTGTGTGTCTCTACTGTGTTACTCTACTGTGTCTATTGATCATCTACTGTGTTCCTCTACTGTGTGTCTCTACTGTGTTCCTCTACTGTGTTCCTCTACTGTGTCTCTACTGTGATCCTCTACTGTGTTTCTCTACTGTGTGTCTCTACTTATCATCTTCTGTGTTCCTCTACTGTGTGTCTCTACTGTGTTCCTTTACTGTGTGTCTCTACTGTGTTCCTCTACTGTGTTCCTCTACTGTGTCTCTACTGTGATCCTCTACTGTGTTTCTCTACTGTGTCTCTACTTATCATCTTCTGTGTTCCTCTACTGTGTTCCTCTACTGTGTGTCTCTACTGTGTCTCTACTTATCATCTTCTGTGTTCCTCTACTGTGTTCCTCTACTGTGTGTCTCTACTGTGTGTCTTTACTGTGTGTCTCTACTGTGTTCCTCTACTGTGTGTCTCTACTGTGTGTCTCTACTGTGTGTCTCTACTGTGTTCCTCTACTGTGTGTCTCTACTGTGTGTCTCTACTGTGTTCCTCTACTGTGTGTCTCTACTGTGCGTCTCTACTGTGTGTTTCTACTGTGTGTCTCTACTGTGTGTCTCTACTGTGTTCCTCTACTGTGTGTCTCAACTGTGTTCCTCTACTGTGTGTCTCTACTGTGTGTCTCTACTGTGTTCCTCTACTGTGTGTCTCTACTGTGTGTCTCTACTGTGTTCCTCTACTGTGTGTCTCACCAGACCTTTTCACTCTCCTCTCTCCTCTCTCCTCTCTACTCGGGCGTTGATGATCCTCTGCACTCGATTCCTCCTTTTCCTTTTCGCTGCACATCGTCTGATGTTTGCGTCTGTCGTGTCGGCTGCTCCCTCTGATGTCTCATTCTTTACGTTCTTGTTTTGGTCTGGTCCTCATCGTTCCTCATCTCATTCCGCCGTCCATTTAATGTGTAAGTTGGCTGTTTGTATGTTTTTTTTGGTTTTCCTTCCCACGTGCAGGCCAATCGTGGTTCCACCCACCCACCCGTCGTGGGTTGACGTAT
>CM051010.1:15954624-15962124 GCA_027704905.1 Muraenolepis orangiensis | reverse complement strand
CTGAAGAATGACAAGGTGACGCACACACACACACACACACGCACACACACACACACACACACACACACACACACACACACACACACACACACACACACACACACACACACACACACACACACACACACACAACACACACACACACACACACACAGTCTCTCTCTCTCTCTCGACTGTTATATTCTTCACACTGCTCCTCCATCCTAAAGTAAACAAACACATTGAATTTCAGGGCCGGCATTATTCAGCTTTTTATTTTCATATATTTTTATATTTTTTTTATTGCCAAGATGCCATGAAAAAACAACTAAAGCTGCAATGTTTTCTTTTTTTCTTCTACTGCTTCAAGTGTTCGTGGTGTGTGTGTGTGTGGTGTGTGTGTGTGTGTGTGTGTGTGTGTGTGTGTGTGTGTGTGTGTGGTGTGATGTGTATGTGTGTGTGTGTGTGTGTGTGCGAGTGTGTGTGTGTGTGTGTGTGTGTGTGTGTGTGGGTGTCTGTGGGTGTGTGTGTATCTGTGTGTGTGTGTGTGTGTGTGTGTGTGTATGTGTGCGTCTTTGTGTGTGTGTGTTGAAAATGTGCTTTTGCGTGCGTGTGTGTTTGTAGGAAATGTGCATCTGTGTGTGTGTGCTGGAAATGTGTGTTGCCTCCAGAGCCCGACGCTTCCTTTGTTGTCCAGAGACGCCATCCAACCAGAGTCCCAGAGGCGCCCTGGCCCGAGGCTCTGTAGAGTCCATGTTTGGGCTTGATTTGAACATTTTCTTTTGCATTTCTTTCTTTCCGTCCGTCCGTCCGTCCGTCCGTGTGAGCGCCACAGCCGGGCAGATGTGTGCGTGACGATGGTACCATGAAGGGTTTGATCGCTTCATCTGGCCTGGGGGGCTATGCTGGCAACCAAAATATCAATACCAGCCTCACCCTCTGAAAACACACATGTAGAGAATACCAAACAACACAACATGATCTCCCAAAACATGATACGGCTTAAATATGAAGGGTTTCACTGAAGGGTTTCAGAGGATAATGTCTCACTGATGTCATGAGTTGCTCCCACATGGTTCTGCTGGCACAATTGAAATATTTTCAGTTGTCAGCTCTCCCCCCAAAAAAAAACCAGCTTCAAGGTCGTATTGTGATTGATGTCGGGTTTAGATTCAGAAGTAACTAGTTTGGGTGCAAAGCAATACAACTACTACAGGTTTCGCTTCACGTGTGTGCGTGAATAGAATCTTTAATGCGCATTACACACAAAACTTAAACCCGTCTCCTAATTGAATGCGCATTGGCTTCTCTATCGTGCGTGAACGAAAACCTGGTATCGTCTGCGCAGCGAATGGTGAATTAGAAGAGAGTGTGAACATAAGTGTATTCGATGCGCACTAACTAATACGGTATCGACTCCCGTATGAACTAATACGGGAGTTGTAACAGTCAGTGTCCCGCACTGGGCTCGAACTGACGACCTCCGTCACTAACGGCATTAGCGACGTTCTAACGTTAGAGCTAAAACACATAGGACCTAGCTTCACAGCTAGAACGTCTATTTATTATTATATGAGTTTGCCATTGTGTAGTGCGGTCCGGATGTATAGTGAGTATTATGCCCTATATATAGTGCACTCATCATATCTCAAAATGCATCGTGATAAGTAGTGTACAACCGATGGTCTCTAATGGAGCATATACATGCATTGAGCTGAAAGAAAAACGGCAGACGGACAGGAAGCATCTACCGACGTAGATCTGGCATCTGGTTGAATTATGCAACAGCAATGACGTCATTAACGGCGACTAGAGTGGTGTCTGAAAGAGGTTTTTTTTATTTTGCAGATAAGCTAACTATATAGTGCTCTGCATTAAGTAGGGAGTAGGGAACGAGGGAAGGATTTCACTATGTAGTGCTCTACATTGAACTACTACGTAGGGAGTAGGGAATGAGGGAAGGATTTCACTATATAGTCCTCTACATTGAACTACTATAAAGGGAGTAGGGAGTAGGGAATGAGGGAAGGAATTCACTATATAGTCCTCTACATTGAACTCCCTAGAGAGGGAGTAGGGAATGAGTAAAGGATTTGGGACACAGCCCAGGTGAAGGGAATGAGGTGATGGCCTATCGAGGGTGCGTGGCCTGATCTGAAAAAAAACTGATCTAACAGGAAAGTGAGTGACATGACATGAGGAAAAAAAAACTACAAAAAACGATTGGGGAATTGGTGACGTGTTGCGATGAGTGTTACCAAGCATGTGTTGACACATGCTTCTGTGTGTGTGTGTGTGTGTGTGTGTGTGTGTGTGTGTGTGTGTGTGTGTGTGTGTGTGTGTGTGTGTTCTGCAGCATGTGGACTGTGTGATCCTGGATGACGGAGGATTCCTGCTCATGTCCAACCAGGAAGACTACATCACGCAGGTAACAGAACATCAGCCTGCTCTTTTAGTTGTTTTACTCACTCTGGGCTCACTCTCTGTTTTGGTGTGGTGTAAACAAGGGGAAACAAGTCTGACATCTAAATCTGGAGGATTGAATCTTTATCTTTATTGGTCACATACATGCACACACACACACACACAGTGAAATGTGTTTCTCTGCATTTAACCCATCGTAGTATGGGTTAAATGTATAGGAGCAGTGGGGCAGCTATTGTATATACAGCTGCCCCCCGGGGGGGCAGTGTAGGAGGGGGTCTGGTGCCTTGCTCAAGGGCACCTCGACACTACCCAGGAGGCAAACTGGCACCAGTTCTCACACCGTACTCTGTCCGTTTCGGGGACTTGAACAGGCAACCTTCCAGTTCCCAAGCCAAGTCGCAATGTCATTTGTGCAATTCCATTTATTATTTAACAACTTAAATAAATTAAGTAGTAATGACCGAAAGGACGAGAACGCGAATACAAGCGGCCAAAATGAGTTTCCTCAGGAGGGTGGCTGGTGTCTCCCTGAGGGGGTGAGAAGCTCAGTCACTCGTGAGAGACTCGGAGTAGAGCCGCTGCTCCTTCACGTAGAAAGAAGCCAGTTGAGGTGGTTCGGGCATCTAGTAAGGATGCTTCCTGGTCGCCTCCCGAGGGAGGTTTTCCAGGCACATCCAACTGGGAAGAGACCACGGTGCAGACCGAGGTACAGGTGGGGTGATTACATCTCCACACTGGCCTGGGAACGCCTCGGGATCCCCCAGTCAGAGCTAGTCGATGTTGCCAGGGAGAGGGAAGTTTGGAGTCCCCTGCTGGAACTGCTACCTCCGCGACCCGATTACGGATAAGCGGGAGAAGATGGATGGATGGATGGATAAATTAAGTAATTATGATGAACTAACTTCATAATCGAATATAATCTTGTTGCTTCAATGTATCAATTGATCTTAGATGGACAGTTTATTTGCCATTTTAATATATTGAGCTTGGTGTCATGCTGCTGATATTCAGATAATTAGCAACTGGTTACTGAGGACCAAGCCGCACAGCACACTCAATCAAAATTGGCTAATTGATGTATCAATAATTCAGTATCACTCACTATTCAGAAGCCCCAATCAACCCGATCGGCTCACGGCAAGCTAGTCATACTGTCATTGACAAATATAACCATTCACGTTTTGTGTGAAACCCTGCAGTCGGTAACACCCAGCTCCACGCTAACCAATCGAATGCAGTGCTTCACTCTCCTCCGAGTAGTAAATGAATGTACATAAATGTGGTTTATGAGAAGGATGGGAGAATGGTCAAGAGCAGGAAAACAAAAGCTATTATTTTGATCTGTTATTGATCGCTTTTTACCTACGATACTCCAGGGGACTAGTAGTAGGCATGTTACCCACAAAGTATTTTTTGCGTACATTTGAGCTATACAAATTTGCCATGTAAGGAAAGTTTGTCTATTCATGTTAATTTATCAAGTTTAAATTACATTTGTTATCATGGACCTGCGTTATCATGGTTTATTTGCAATTTAATTGCTTTTGCTTTTTCACCTGACACAAATGAGACATTTAATATACAATATTAAATTAACTGAAACATGTCTGAAGATGGATGGTTGCTTATCACTTCAAATGTTGTCAATTATAGAACGAAGCAGAGGAGGCTCGTCCATTGCGGAAAGGGAGGCCCATCCTGTGTACAATTTCAGTGAAAAATGTACTTGCAGGAGAAAAATAAATACACACAATAAATAAATACTTTCAACATACTTTCACTGCCCTGCGTACTTCCGGCGTACTTCCGGCGCCGTGGACGCAGCAGCCAGCAACAGTTGCTCTCTTATGTATTGCGACTGTTGCACAACCATTTCCCTCGGGATAAATAAAGTAAATCTATCTATCTATCTATCAGATTCATCTGTGAAAATACTGATAATATTACTATTTGAACACTTTGAAGGGACACAAATCATGTCCCCGTGTCAAAATACCAACAGCGCTCCCCTACCACAATTGAAAATGACGTACGGAGGATCGTCCTCCCCATTGAAGTCCATTCTAAATCTGCCGGACCCCAGTGGCCGGTGAGTCCTGGTTTTAACATGAGTGTGTAGGGCAGTAAGGGAGGACCATCCTCCCTTAGGGCGGGTCTAACCAGAGGCTCTGTGAACCAATCAGCAGAGCTCACTGCGCTGGTGAATACACAATCTGAGTTTTGGGGGGCGGGTTATCATCACGCAAGGATATATCTTGTGTCATTTATTAATTCCGTGTTCCAGACAACTTGTGAGTCGAAAATTTCAGGCTTGAATTTTTTTGAGTTCCGACCTCAAAGCGTTCCAGGTGCATGACGCCAAACGTAAACAGAAAGCATGGCTGACCGTGACGAAGGTGGTGTTTCTTTGGCTCACGACGTGCATAACGTCGGTGTCATGACTACGTTTTACTATATGATAGTTTGTCTTATTTAAATTAAATACAGGTAAATATACTTGACACAAACAATGCTTCTCCCTCATATCTCACTCAATCTGTATTATGGTTTGTTTGGTAGAACTTGCCACTGTGCATATTACTTCTATTCCGATGTTAGCTGAAACTGCTAAATAGCACTTTTTCATCAAACAATGCTTCTTCCCCCTCAGATCACAATCAATTTCAATTCTGTTTGCCTTTTCTGCAAAAATGACACACTAATACGCTGTAAAAATGTATAGTGAGCTACTGCGTCATTGACGTATCTTTATAGTAGGCCTATTTTGTCATGTGAAGAACAGAATACAACTGTCATTCCCACTAGCCGCCCAGACTATGCATTATGTAGTTCTGTGTCAGACCATCTCTTGAACATGTCAGAAGAACAGATTTTACAGCACCAACATTCTAAATAAGATAGTATCTTTGTCTAGCCTATTTATCCTCGACAAAACTCAGCTCAATTTAACATCAGTATGAGATTTTAAACATTTTCTTAAATTCAGCTTCGAAGAAATTGACTTCTTCTTGTCTCACCCCAATCCCAATTCAAGATCAATGATTTCTGTCACTGCACTGATCTTTATCTTGTCTGAAATAATCAGCTCCATAAATACAATAAAACTTGATTGGCTTATACATTTCTCAAACTGGTCTTAGATGTATCTATTCTTTTGCTCCTTACTTCTCCTAAGGTTTAGGATACCAGGTCAGATTTCAGTAATCTCTAAATAAGAGCTGGATAGGATAGGAAATAGGATAGGAAAAAGAAGAGATGGTTGTAAGCAGCACAATGTTCCTCTGGTAATAGCTCACTGGCTACACAACTCTCCTTATGCTGCTTCCAATGTGTCTGAGTTGTACATGCCCTCACTATCACCCCCATCCATCCACCCCACCCACAACCAAACCTCACCAAGTTTCACTATCACCCCCATCCATCCACCCCACCCACAACCAAACCTCACCAAGTTTCACTATCACCCCCATCCATCCACCTCACCCACAACCAAACCTCACCAAGTTTCACCATCACCCCCATCCATCCACCTCACCCACAACCAAACCTCACCAAGTTTCACTATCACCCCCATCCATCCACCTCACCCACAACCAAACCTCACCAAGTTTCACCATCACCCCCATCCATCCACCTCACCCACAACCAAACCCCACCAAGTTTCACCGAGCGCACCTTCCTTCCTCCCCTACTCGTACAACCACCAGCCGCCACTGTAACGAAGCTAATTGGGTCAGGAAACACTCAATTGAATATATGCGGATGTATATATTCTTGATAACCTCATTGTGAGTGTCAACTAACACAATGTTGACCTGTTAAGTGAGTGTCAGCTGACACTTAACTGAGACAATGTTGATACTCAACTCGACACCCTGACTATCCAGGTAAAGTGGTACCAAAATATCAGTGGGAGAAAATGAATGAAACAGTTTTACTTCCGGAACCAGGGCCATTACAACTAAGCCCTGTACACTGCACAACTCTACACACTAAATGAACTAAATGACACAAAAACTTAGAACAAAACAGACAAATCTAGACTAGACTAGATTTGATTAGATTCAAATGTATTGTCAAGTTCAGTACAGCCAAAAATAATTTAGCATCTAACCAGAGTGCAAATGGAACAGTAAAGAGCATTGTAATATACAATATAATCTAGAGTAATATACAATGTACAGTGGTTAAATAGGATGTAAAAACAGTCTACAGTCTACTATAAAAAACTGGTGTTTATACAGTATATTATTGTACAGAGATAGAGTGTAGTATACTGATGGTAGCCCTACTGCCCAGAGGTATAACTTATAGAGTAGGTATGTGCAGACTATAGCAACTATAGCGCCAACCCAAATTCAATATGAGCAATTTGACATGTTGGCTCACAACTAAACAACTGTCGGTTTTGCAGTAAAAAAAAGTTGTTTCCCGCTGGAAAAGTATCAAAGGAAATCACGATCACAGTCTTCTGCCGGTTATAGTAGCTTGTGTGAAATGGATCCTGCTGGGACGGTGGTTCTGTCAATATGAAATATGTATTGAAACATATAAATTAGGTTTTTGTGGAGACACTGCTGTCTCCTGCTTGGGATTTACTGTACTTCTATTCAGTGAATCTGCTGTTTGACATTTGACCTGTTTTTACTACTGTCACAATGCTTGATACTGGAGTTGCAGGCTCCACACACACACACACACACACACACACACACACACACACACACACACACAATAATCTCTTTTTATATAGCTGGACGAGGGACGAGGGTTCTTGGTGTATCTTTGAGACGGCTTAACTTTAATGGATCAGAATATTTGCTGTAGTCAGTTTGTTTAAATATGTATGTTTCTGATTATATCGTGGATCATGCCTGTCAGTATAAAACATGTATTGAAACATATATATTAGGTTTTTGGGGAGTCATAGATCTCTCCCTGTATTACTTTTCGGTGCATCTGCTGTTTGACATTTGACCTGTTTTTACTGTCACAATGCTTGATACTGGAGTTGCAGGCTCCACAGACACAGACACACACACACACAGAGACACACACACGCACATACACATACACATACACACATGGATAGAT
>CM051010.1:15932124-15949624 GCA_027704905.1 Muraenolepis orangiensis | reverse complement strand
GTAGCTTTCCCCATGTTGACTCTTCGATGACCAAATCAGAAGGAAACACTGAATCGGCTCCGCTTTTATTGTCACGGTTACGGTGGTTGGCAGGGGGCGTGGCCAAGCCGCGTGCGCTGGCGGCGCACACACACACCTGTCAACAATTGCCGTGGCTGATTGCCGTGGCTGATTAGTCTACCGGTCTACACAAGCTTGTGTAGACAAGCTTGCGTAGGAGGCTTGGCCACGCCCCCTGCCAACCGTGACCGATATTCGCAAATACCACGCAACTAGCACGCAGGTCAAACGCAACTTGTACGTTTTGAACGCAACTCACACGCAACTCACACGCAAACCATAGGTCGAATAGGTTACAAATTTACAACATTTACAAAATTGTTGATTTCGGTTGCGTTGGTGCGTGGATACAAATATTTTTTACACGCAACTCATAGGTTTCAGCATACGTTATGGTGTGAGGGCGCCATAACCTGTTATTTTTGTCCTAAATCAACTGATCTGAAGAGCCTTACACATGAAACAAAATGAATAAAACAAAAGTGTGTCTTCCTGTAAGGATGAGATAAACTCATCCTGTCTACCAGTAAGCCCAGCGATGGCCTTGATCTGTCAGTGTGGAGCAGGAAACCCCCCCCCCCCCTCCCTCCCCCCCCTCCCCCTGTCCAGGACGGGGCGTGGCTCACTGACTCAGACATTAGCCCAGTGCCGCCTATTCCCTGGGCTCTATCACCTCTTTCTGGTCCTCAGCCCCCCCCCCCCCTCTGTCTCTCTTCTGGTGCTCACCCCTGCTATGGTTACAAATTGTTATAAGGCCACACGTGCCGGCTCTCCCCCCCCCTCACCCAAATGGTAACGACTATAACCGCACATAACGCTTTAACGACCGAGCACACGCGCGTGTGTGTGTGTGTGTGTGTGTGTGTGTGTGTGTGTGTGTGTGTGTGTGTGTTTGAAGAATCGTATAAGGTTTTTTTGATTTATGTGGTTGTGTGTGTGTGTGTGTGTGTGTAGAACCATACTATGTTTTTTTGATTTATGTGGTTGGCTCTGTGTGGGTGTGTGTGTGTTTGTGGTTGTGTGTGTGTGTGTGTGTGTGTGTGTGTAGTATCTTACTATGTTTTTTTGATTTATGTGGTCGGCTCTGTGTGTGTGTGTGTGTGTGTGTGTGTGTGTGTGTGTGGGTGTCTGTGTGTGTGTGTATGTGTGTGTTTGTCCGAGCACATTTGTGGTTGTGTGTGTGTGTGTGCGCGCACACGTGCGTGTGTGCGTGCGTGTGTGCGTGTGTGTGTGTGTGTGTGCGTGTGTGTGTGTGTGTGTGTGTGCGTGCGCGTGTGCGTGCGTGCGTGCGTGCCTGATTCCTCTCTTCCCCTGCAGGATGTACCGGGCGGAGAAGCTGCCCAACACCAACCTGGTGTTCCTGATCACTGACGCCAAGGCAACGTGTTTGTCATGTGACCCCCGGCCGCTACGACAGGCCGAGCAGCCCTGTATCCTTTAACCCCGCCCCCCCCTGTCATCCATCACCTGCTGTGGGATGTCCCGGCCTGGTACCTTTGACAGAGAGAGAAAGGGAGAGGGGGAGAGAGAGGGAGGGAGAGGGAGAGCAGTGTGTATGTGTGTGATCCCAGCTGAGTCACGGCCTGATGTGCCATCTATGTATGAAAGTAGGTTCTCCTGTTAACCCTTGATACCCTTTCTGAATAGGATGTCCCCTGGATGCCATCCTTGTGATAAATCAAGGTGAAGAACATGGATGTATGTGTGTGTGTGTGTGTGTGTGTGTGTGTGTGTGTGTGTGTGTGTGTGTGTGTGTGTGTGTGTGTGTGTGTGTGTGTGTCTCCCTACTTAAGGCTGGTAGCCTCACGGCGAATGCCGTGAGGCTCTGCACTAGCCCTGCACGCTGCAGAGGCATCGTGGGAAAAAAGATTGGCAATTTATTGCTGAGACTGCTCTTTTAATTTGCATCTCGCGAATATCAGGTTGAGTTTAATGTAATAATGCGTTTATCTCTCGCTTCACCCACACACACGCACGTGAACACACACACACACACACACAAGCAAGCAAGCACGCACGCACGCACACACGCACGCACACATACACACACACACACATACTAAATCCGGGACACACACACACACACACACACACACAACCCCAAGCCTAGGTTTCCCATTCATTCCAGCCAGTGGGCCATCCTGCCATATTCTATTAAGGTGTAGATACATCGAGCCGGTGAGCCATCCCGCGCGCCATATTCCATTAAGGCGAAGATACGTCTTGGTGCTCATAACCCTGTGGCGGCCGCTGGGCGCTGCAGAGAGCAGAGTCAGCACACCAGAAGCTGATTCATTCAGACCACCGGTGCCAGAGGAGGAGAATTAAATTAAAAAAAAGAATGAAAAATAGAAAACACAGCGTATCTTGAGCAGTGTTCCTTCCTTAGCGCTTTCCCGCCCAGCCGAGGGCCCGGATCTGTGCGAGCTGGCACAGAACCCCAGGTACCGGAAAGGGCCGGACGTGTGCTTCGACAACGACGACGAGGTGAGTGGCGGCTGGCTACGGCGCTGCCTGCGTGGGGGTTTGAGGAGGCGGCTCTGTGGGAAAACTACGTCTGGCTTCTGTGGGCGGGGCCTCCGGACGTCTCCCTCGGCAACAAGAGACGAAACTCTGTTTCCCTCATTCTGTTTGTTAAACGGACTGCTTTTATACAGCGCTTTTTATCCAAAGCACTTTACAAGTCATGCCTCACAGTCACCCATTCATCCACCGACGGCAGAGTCGGCCACGCAAGGCGACAGCCAGCAAGTTATGGGTTAGGGTGTCTTTGCTCAGGGACACCTCGACAGGTTTTGCTATAGGAGGAGCCAGGGGGGATCGAACCAGCAACCCTCCGGGTGTGAGGCGACCGCTCTACCTCCTGAGCTGCACCGCCGCCTATACGCCCGTACCGCTATACTGCTAAAGCAGAGGGTCTTCAACCAGGGGTCGGCAGGTACTGCAGGGGGTCCGCAAACGTGATTAAAGCAGAAACCAATCCTACCCCCCCACCCCCCCCTCCCACCTTTCACCCAAACTCCCCCTTCAGGTCAGTGTTTGCTCCACAGGGAGCGTCCAGGTCATCCACTTCATAGATAGACCCGGGCCTCAGAATCATTAGATCATCCTGCCACACACACACAGGGTCACTCATCGTTCTATGGAAGCAATTCAAGATTCCAACATTCCCTCCTGCAGTATGAGATTCATATAATTGAGCACTATATACTACACTAGGTACTGAGCACTATATACTACACTAGGTACTGAGCACTATATACTACACTAGGTACTGAGCACTATATACTACACTAGGTACTGAGCACTATATACTACACTAGGTACTGAGCACTATATACTACACTAGGTACTGAGCACTATATACTACACTAGGTACTGAGCCTGGTCAAAAGTTTGAGCTTGATGCATTGCTTTTAATTATGTCTACGTTGCTTATAGCTAAGCATCAAAGATGGGTATATTAAGAAGCTAATAAGGCATTATGAATATATTATGAGGCCTACAGGCCTGGGATAAAATGCAGCAGTATTTAATTTAAAAATATATAGGGAGTCCCTGCAATGTTTTTTAATCCACCAAGGGGTCCCTAGGCTGAAAAAGGTTGAAGACCCCTGATTTTAAGCATCCCTCATTCGTATGTTTTCTTCACGCATGTCACGTTATTTGTGTTGGTGACTTTTTTTACTTTGATTTGTGTGAATTTGTTTGTGTGTTTTGTCTCATTCTGTTGTTCTGCTTTGTCATTCCTATTTTGCCGTGCGCCATCTTTGTTTCACTTCATCTGCCTCGCATTCCATTGGCCGTTGCCCCTTGTCCGTCACGCTGTAGGACGAGCCCTTGTGCCCAATCAGCCGAGGCCGTGGCTTGAGGTTCACGCCCCTCCTGCTGTGGCTGGTGCTGAGCTCAGGGTTAGTGCACCCACACCAATCGACACTGTGAATCGTCCTCTCTGGACACACTGTAGTGTGAAGAGCGAACTTGGCATTGGCATTATGTGTGTTTATTGCATATTTAATGGCAATGTAAGGTTTTATAGTACTTCTAGTACATGTGAAAATCAAGTGCATCTATGTTTTGGTAAAGGAAGTGAATGTGTTACTGTGCATGTATACACAAACCAAAGAAACAAAGTTGTGTTCTAGTAGTCATGGGTGTATCACAGCACCAGACTGTGACTCGAGACAAACAATACAAGAAAATACATGCAAAAAAAATATTTAAAATAAATAAAGAAGTTGCTCCTTCTAACAAGCTGTTCACATTTCTAGAATGGACAATTTCCAACAAAAAAAAAAACCGAATGAAAAACACAACAGGATGTCTATTTTAGAGCATGACATCGCCTTGGTCTGTGAATTATTGCACGGCATCTAAATATTTACTACAATATTTCCCATATCTGTGTTAACCTCCACACAACCCCCCCCCCCCCCCCCCACACACACACACACACACACACGTACACAAAAAGCCTGAACAAAGGGAAAAGGCCGGATCCTAAGTGAAACCAGGTCAAAATGACCCCCCCCTTCTCCTCACTCACACACACACACACACACACACACACACACACACACACACACACTCCACCTCCCCTCCTCACACACCCCCACCCCCACGGCTTTCTTGTAACACACACACACACTCCACCCCTCCCTTTTCCTCACACCCCGCCCCCCCCCCCCTCAGTGATGGGAAGTGTGCATGTGTCCGGGAGAGAGCTCCGTATTGTCACTAGGGTAAACAGGAAGCGTTCCTCTGTCTCTCCTGACAGTCCATGTACAGTACACAGACCCCTCCCCCCCCCCTGTGTTAGGGGCCAGAGGGGCCCAGAGGACGGACATCCTCTGTGTTCGCCGGCATCAAACAGCCGGGGCCACAGATGGAAATATGTTAACATGCCACACACACACGCACACGCACACGCACACGCACACGCACACGCACACGCACACGCACACGCACACGCACACGCACACTCACACACTTGTATGAAGACACACAGGCTTAAGGAGTTTACAGTCTGGCCTAGTTTTTTCCCCCACATAAGCCTCGAGCCGAACAAAATGGACTGCATTTATATAGCGCTTTTAACCAAAGTGCTATATATATATATATCCATATATATATATATATATATGATATATATATGATATATATATATATGATATATATATTATATATATATTATATATGATATATATATATATCATATATATGATATATATATATATATATGATATATATATTATATATGATATATATATATATGATATATATATATTATTACTGCCGCCCGGCCCGTGCTCGTGGTCGGCCGATCGGCGAAGCCTAGACGACACGGGGCAGGGCCGTTGTGGAGATATCCACAGTGCAATGTAGTGCTACTTCCATAACACATCCATCCATACTGTATCCACATGACATCATGCATCATGTAAGTCGCTTTGGACAAAAGCGTCTGCTAAATGAATGGCATGGCATGTAATTACACTGATTATGTTCACATCATCATTATGACGTTGCATTATAGCATGCCAGTGTAGCATTCGTATGGTATGTGTACCAGTGAAACAACGTACCATGATGGATAATGATATTAACATGATGAATAGTGATATTAACATGATGAATAATGATATTATGATGAATAATGATATTAACATCATAAATAATGATGTGATGAATAATGATATTAACATGATGAATAGTGATATTAACATGATGAATAATGATATTATGATGAATAATGATATTAACATCATAAATAATGATATGATGAATAATGATATTAACATGATGAATAGTGATATTAACATGATGAATAATGATATTATGATGAATAATGATATTAACAGCATAAATAATGATGTGATGAATAATGATATTAACATGATGAATAATGATATAAAAATGATGAATAATGATATTAACATGATGAATAGTGATATAAACATGATGAATAATGATATTAACATGATGAATAATTATATAAAAATGATGAATAATGATATAAACATGATGAATAATGATATAAACATGATGAATAATGATATTAACATGATGAATAATGATGTTATGATGAATAATGATATTAACATCATGAATAATGATATTATGATGAACAAAGGATATTAACATGATGAATAAGGATATGAACATGATGAATAGTGCTTTTAGCATGACGAATAAGGATAATGAATGAATAGCGCTATTATTAACATGTGGTCGTTCCCCAGGAGGATGATTCTGACTGCGGCGCCGGGACCAGCCTGAGGTCCTCCTCCCTCTGGTCCATGCTGGGCCTCCAGCTGCTGCTTCTGTGGCCGACCACCACCTCCACACACTCATGACCCCTACACACGCAAACACACACACGCATACGCACACACGCACACACACACACACACACAAGCACGCACACACACACACACACAGACACACAACTCTATTGTATGTATTCATTTTTACTTTCACAAAGCGTCACACATATGTACGGCCTTTTAATGAATTGTTACAACGTGTGCAATTGTTTTGCAATGTATTTATTTATTGATTTGATTCGATTTTTTCATCCAACAGGGGAAAGCAAAAAAAAAAGAAAAACCCTTATTTTGTTATTCACTGCCAGTATTATAAGTGGAGCTGTTCGTCCACGTTCCACCGAGCCAAAGGGTGGTGGGCGGTTGGTTGGTGGTTCATCTCTTCATCTGTTCCAGCGTCCCTGAGCGTGCTACTGTGTTCACCTGTGCTCTCGCTCTCTCGCTCTCGCTCTCGCTCTCGCTCTCGCTCTCTCGCTCTCTCTCTCCACGACTTACACACTAGACTATGGTGCAAGGTAAAGCATAACCTAACCCTTTAATTCTGCCTCATCCAATCTAGATGCCCTCAGCCTACAACGACTACAAGGCTACACAGCCCCACTATGTCAACCCAATATTCTGAGAATTATGATTCTTGATGATTATTATTAATATTATTATTACGTGAAAAAAAAAAAAAAACAGTACCTTGACTGACAGGAATGATCCGTGTTGTCGTCCTTGTTTGTTTGCTTCTATTCACTGCTCATGAATAAGTATACTACTCGGTATACGAGCAGAAGAGATGTTTGCTGTGGAAAAATAAGAGTTGATTTTTTGGGAATTTGTTTGTTTTTGTTTTGTTTTTTTGTTCCTTGTTGATTTGTGCGGTGGGCTAGCTGTTGGCTGGTTATCTCGGTGTTGTGGTGTAGCAGCATGACCTCTATAGAGAAGAATTAACCCAGTACTCTCAAACACCAAAGTTCCATTATACTACCAAGGACGATATATATATACACGTGTGTGTGTGTGTGTGTATGTGTGTATGTGTGTGTATGTGTGTGTGTGTGTGTGTGTGTGTGCGCATAACTGCGTGCGCAGAATACACACGTTTCTCAACCGATGAACACACTCGAACAACTCGTCGTCGATATGCAGATACGTCAATGTAAAAAAAAAACTAAAAAAAAGGAATCAATACAATTAAAACAACCTTCGCTCTGAAGGCATCAAAGCAGTGACTTCTGAAGGCTGTTGTGAACGGGGACCAAACGAAAACAGGACATCGGTTACGGGTCATACTGTATATTTAGTCATAGCTAGTGGCTCACAGCGATCCAGAGACGGTTCCTCCACGTGGAACCGCCTTATAGGAAAGGAGAAAAGCGTTTCTGGGGGCCCTAGGCGAAATGGCCCTATTTTTTGGGGGGTGAGGGGGGGGGGAGTGTTTATTAAAGAGCGGCAATCGAACATCATGAAGCAGACGGACGGACGGACGGACGGGTGGGGTGGGGGGTGGTAATCGAACATCATGAAGGGGATGGGGGGGACGGGGACGGGGGGGGTGGTAATCGAACATCATGAAGCGGACGGACGGGGGGGGGGAATCGTTGCAGTGGTTACATACATTCTGCCGTCCTCGAGGGGGGGGGGGGGGGCCCCTTCCAGCTCGAGGCCCCAGGCAATTGCCTACTTTGCCTACCCCCCGTTGCGACGCCCCTGGTTATGTTCACCGTTGTGTGGTGTGGTCAACTCTGTGGTCCACTTGGGTTTCCCCTCGATTTGATGCATCAGATTCCCTAGTGCCTATGTAGCTGTGTCACACTCCGGCCGGTGAGCCTAAAACGATCAGCACCAAAGCATCACAGTTGGTCATGTGCTCATCTGCGCTTTTATCACACCCGGCGTGGCGGAGGAAGCAGAACCCCCTTTTGAAACCAGGGCAAAATGTAACGCAGCAAATCCTGCTAACACACCGCAGACGGTCGAAAAACCAGAGACAGACAGAGATTGAGTTTCTCTCTCTCTCTCTCTCTTTCTCTTCCTCCCCTCTCTCACTATATATCTCTCTCTCTCTCTCTCTCTCGCTTCTTCTCTCTATTTGTCTCTCTCTCCCCTCTCAATCTCTCTCTCTCACTATCTCTCTGTATCTGTCGCTGTATCTGGCTCTCCCCTATCCTCTCTCTCTGTATCTGTCTATCTCCCTCTCTCTGTATCTGTCTATCTCCCTCTCTCTGTATCTGTCTATCTCCCTCTCTCTGTATCTGTCTATCTCCCTCTCTCTGTATCTGTCTATCTCCCTCTCTCTCCTCTCTCTTTATCCCTCTCTCTCTGTATCTGTATATCTCTCTCTCTCTCCCCCCCCCCCTCTCTCTCTCTCTCCCTCTCTCTCCCTCTCTCGCTATCCCGTGCTCTCTCTCTCTCTCTCTCTCTCTCTCTCTCTCTCTCTCTCTCTCTCTCTCTCTCTCTCTCTCTCTCTCTCTCTCTCTCTCTCTGTCTCCCCTCTCTCTCTCTCTCTCTCTCTCTCTCTCTCTCTCTCTCTCTCTCTCTCTCTCTCTCTCTCTCTCTCTGTCGGCATATCAATCAAAACCTGGACTATTTGTGTTGGTTATTTCCCTCCCAAGCCCCTTCCCCTCCGCGCTCCTCCTTATGGGTTCTGTATTTTCCCATCTACGTACGCTTGCTCCCTATTTCAAGTCCCCGCGGGGTTACTTCCGGGTGCTGTGATGCAACTCCGCCATGCAATGTGTGGACGGTGAGCGTCCGAGGGGGTCGGGGGGGGGTGGTGGTGTGGTTGTCCGAAAACATACTGCCTACTGCTCAAGGCTCTCCCCACCAAGGCTTGGGTGAACGGGGACGGCTCACATCCATGGTAAACCACCCCTGTGTGTGACCTTCTATAAGCCTTATAACTGTTGCACAATACATACCTTACTCGATTCTGTTGAAGACTATAGATATCAGGGGGGTTATATCGGGGTGTCCAGATGTATACCTGTGCATACAGGTTGGGTATAGACGCGCGTGAGTGTGTGTGTGTGTGTGTGTGTGTTTCGCCTCCGCGGATGGGAGAGGGGGTCCTGTGTCAAGTCGTTGGACAGGCGGTGTTGCCTTTCGATATCTGATTGTGCTTTAATACATGACTCTTTTGTGGGACTTGGACTATAACCTGGATTTTGTATACATTTGTACACTATTAATATTTACTGTATAAAAAAAAAAGAGAGAAAAGAATGAGAATAAATACTGTTTATATAACATGGTGTTGATTATGGTGCAAATGAAATATATTCACAATAAATGTGTTGTATTGTCATGACCTCCGGTGTGAACTCTTTGGTCTTTTTTTGGTTTCCTGTCCACAGGTCAGGAGGTCGCTGTGAACATGTTATTGTATCCTTATATCCTAAAATCCTTCCTTCCTAAAACTATGGCCCAAACACAGACGGATAACCCGGCAGATGCAATTGAACTACACATGGATGTCATTAGTGCGTCGCAATGTTCTACGTTCTGAACGAATTTGCTCTTCGAAATGTCACACACTTAAAATAATACGTATACGTATGTTTATAGAATTAGAATTTGTATATTTGATTCCGATATCACGATAATATTAATTATATTGTAAATATAGTGTCTATCTATATATAGACACTACGGCGGTCCTGAAGTGCAAATCACAACCACATAAAGAAAAAAATACCAAAACAGAGAACACACCCACAAGTCAGAAACACACCCACAAGTCAGAAACACACCCACAAGTCAGAAACACACCCACAAGTCAGAAACACACCCACAAGTCAGAAACACACCCACAAGTCAGAAACACACAAGTCAAAACACCACAAGTCAGAAACACACCCACAAGTCAGAAACACACCCACAAGTCAGAAACACACCCACAAGTCAGAAACACACCCACAAGTCAGAAACACATCCACAAGTCAGAAACACACTCACAAGTCAGAAACACACCCACAAGTCAGAAACACACCCACAAGTCAGAAACACACCCACAAGTCAGAAACACACCACAAGTCAAAACACACCACAAGTCAGAAACACACCCACAAGTCAGAAACACACCCACAAGTCAGAAACACACTCACAAGTCAGAAACACACCCACAAGTCAGAAACACACCCACAAATCAAAAACACACCCACAAGTCAGAAACACACCCACAAGTCAGAAAGCATTTTGATTAATACTTAATGTTTGTAAGTGCTTTATTAACAATTAACTCATTGGAAATAATCTAAATAGATTGAATTCATGAATGCAAAACCTTCCTGGCCCCAACTGCTCTTTACGATCCTCTCTCTGAAGATAAACATAAAAGGCAATAGAAATATGTTAAACAAAACTTCTAGAAACAGCTAATATGCTAATAACACTCCCCTCCTTGGAAACCTTTGCATGTTTGCGTCTCTATTCGCTATAGCTTAGCTAGCAAGTGTCTCGTGGTGAAGTTGTAAACGCTGCTCGTTAGCTGTTCTGAAGACATGTGTTTGATTCCCGCTGAGGTTGGTATAGTGAATTTGTGGAGCGCGTTCTCCATGGAAATGTCCTGTTAATTGTAATGTCATTTAATACCTCAGACAAAGTCAGAGCACTTGTCTCTGTGGTGCTGTTGACAGATCATTTGGTCGACAGCTTTGGAGACATCAGTTCAAATCCCACTAGCAACGCTCTTCTTGGAAACCCAACAACTTTTAGAAACTATGTCACGTGAATTGTAATGTCATAAACTCAGAGCACGTCTTAGTCTCGTTGGCGTAGTTGTGAGAGCTGCAGGTTAGCGGTTCTGGAGACCTGTGTTCGATTCCCGCGGAGGTTAGTATTATGAATAACAATGTGGTTAGTTAAGTATGACAATGTTTGAACTATGACAATGCATTAAGTATGATAATATGTTAAGTATCACAGTGTGAGGTGTATGGGGTCTGAGGTTGAGTGTGAAACATACTGTACAGCGTGTGCATATGGTAATGAGTTTGGGGTTCGGATTTTCTATATTATCATAAAACACCAGCGACCCACTAATTCATCAGTCCACACTACAGAGGAGCCACCATTCATACTCATGCCACACCCACACCAGGATTTTGAACAGGGGTCTTCAGAGCAGTGAGCGTTGCCGCTCTCTACTGCGCCACCATGGGGCCAACTCTGAACAACTCAGAGGTTATAATTTACATACATACATTGATCATTTCCAAAACTTCAAGATTACATTTGGTGCCCAAGGAGAGAACATTCAGTAGAACTTGAAACCAGGTCTCCAGTGCTTAGCAGCAGAGATCACTCCAATGTACCACAGAGACGCCTGCTATGAGCTCCCCTTCTTTGACCTCCCCTGCTATGACCTCCCCTGCTTTGACCTCGCCTGCTATGACCTCCCTGCTATGACCTCGCTTGCTATGACTTCTTCTGCTATGACCTCGTCTGCTATGACCTTGTCTGCTATGACCTCGTCTGAATTCATAATTAACCTTGATGGTGCCTTCCAGAGATGTGTTGGATTACTGCTTTGGAGCCATGGGGTTCAGTTTGTGGAGTGTGTTCCCCATGGAAATGTGATTTTTGAAAGTGTAGTTTTAAGTTACTTAATAATTTTACTGCAGCCCAGCAAAGCTTTTCACACTCTGCAAAGAAGACCCGCCCTACTCTGGCTCTGCTTGTTTATTGATTATTAAATGATATATTATGGCGCTGTACAGCAGCTGTATTACTTTATTGCAGACACTAACGCCTGACGTTTCTAAGGATATACACAAATATATATATTTCTATATTCGTTGATTGGGACGGATTTCGCACTCGGAATACGTCCAATCAGCATCGACCTGGTAGAGACCGACCTTTTCCGGTTTGAAGTTATCCCTCTTTTTGGGAGCCCAAGAAAAGCATCCGGTTGGGATTTCTAAATCGCCAAAAACGTCCGGGATTCGGCTTTCGCTTCCTACAAAAACACACAGCACGCGTTTTGCAGGCTGAAAAGCGCCAGGCGCACTGCACTGTGTTTTGTGTTGCTATGCAACCACCAAATCAGTCTAAGCATTGGAAACACAGAAGTTAATTTGCTGCTTGCTGTTTGTAAATCATCTGATTGGACAATGAAAAAAAAAGATAAATACATTTAAAATAAACAATTTGTACCATATTGAATTGCATAGCATCATATTCTTTTGAATCGCATTGTGTTGACTCAAATCATATCACATCGCATCACACAAGTCAGGTTTCCATCACATTTTGAAGTATTGCATTAGAAAATGTTGATGGAAATGGCCAAATTGTAATCAACTTCCTCTGATTCGCATAAATGTTGATAGACTCGCTTGAGGTGATGACTGATTCAAATCAAGTTAATTCACAAAAGTGGGGATGGAAACAACTTTGCAGCATTCATTCTGACAGAGCGAACTTTGAACTCACGTGACATACACTGTCGGCTGTGGCTAGCGACAACGGGTGTGTGTAGACCGATGAGGAGATCAAATTATTCCTGGGTCTCATCCATGAACAGAACATCACAGCTATTTTAGATGTAAAACAGAAAACGGAATGCCACAATCTACCAGGAATTACGAAATGTTATGGCTCACCAAAGGCAAGCCTTGGAGCCATTTTGTCTCACATGATTTTGTTTAAGATTCAAGATGACTTTATTCATCCCGAGGGTAATTAAGGTGCAACAGTTGAAACAGGGGGAATAAATGCACACAAAATATACTAATACCTAAAAACTAAATAACAACAAACTAAACTAAACTAAACTAGTATAAACAAAATATAACTAAATTAAATCTAAATTAAATCTAAATGTATTGACAGATGAATTGCACAATTTACAGTATTATTATAGTATTACAGTAATACGTAGGTATATACAATATACAACAATACGTATAGTGGACCTCTAGATTGTCACCGCACTTATACAATATACAACAATACGTATAGTTTACCTCTAGATTGTCACCGCACTTATTCATACAGTCTATGTCACCTCCCAATAACTGTCATCGCTGACATAGTTTGTTCGCTCCAACTTGTTGATGGAAACACAACTCATTTGCATTTTCCTTCTTTTTGTTTTTCCAGCAGGTGGAGGTGATGCTAGCCCTGTGGCCAACATCAACCCAGCCTCTAGGAACGCAGCAGGCACGATTTCTGAAAGGAAGAAAAAAGTCGACATTGTGGTGCCTTGTTTCAGTGTCTGCATCATCTGAGAAATACATTGAGTTAAGCGTTTGCCTCCTAGTTCACAGCGTGAAATATCATAAAGGTTGTAACTATTTACAAATTCCTTCCCCATAAACTCCATGACAAACCTTCACAATCGAGAAGATAATCTGCCCAAAATCCAAGTGTTTGGCCTTCTTCCTGCGGCCTGTTGCTTCCAGCTGGACTAAGGTCTGGTCTGAACATGGTTTCCATGTCTGCATTGGTCAGGTTCTTGGAGGAGTGAAGACGGCCAGCTCACTGGAATGCTGCCGGTCAAAAGCTGCAGACTTGCAAGTCCATCTTTGAATCTGTTAGGAACAATGATCATGTGACAAATGGCCGTTAAGAAATAAACTATCAAAAACATTCATGCAATTGTAAACCCTTTTACCTAAATGTATTATGCACCTGCAATTCGGGCACCGACTATTTGTCCTCTTTGGAACTGTTAGTTGGCTCCTGTTGCTTTGAAAAGTAAAAACTAAAACCACACCTGTAACAAGTGCTCTTGGTTGCAAGACATGATGAGGAACTTGGACTGATATCCTCTATCCAATTGAACAACATGAAAAATATAAAACATTGCGTGTATATCATATATCCTTCATATCCTTATGTTAAGAAACATAACAATGTCCTGTTAATTGTAAAAAACGAATACAGCACCAGAGTATATCATCAAATGACCAGTGAAATAGACACAGCGCCAGAGCTTTAGAGCCGGCTCGGCTATCAACAATTAGCAATAAGCATCAAAAGTTACCTGATGGTCGTCTGTTGGTTCAAAGTGAACAAAAGTCCTTTGCCACAACCACTGCAAAAGTTAAACCGCATGGTTTCAACAGTTTCATTGGCCCAATGAGAGCAAGTCACCTGTCCTGACATTGGCGTTCTCTTTGTTCAACCACATATCAAATACTTTGGTTCATCTTTAAGTAACGGACAGCGCGTCCAATCAGCGTTGACATGAAAGAGACTTTTCCTGGTTTGAATTTAATGTCGTTGTGGTTCCTGACACTATGAAGTGTTTTTGACGTTTGGATTTGTGTTTTGGACTTGTTGGTGTGTTTCTGGACTTGTGTGGTTGTGGGTGTGTTTTGACTTGTGGGTGTGTTTCTGACTTGTGGGTGTGTTTTTGACTTGTGGGTGTGTTTCTGACTTGTGGGTGTGTTTTTGACTTGTGGGTGTGTTTCTGACTTGTGGGTGTGTTTTTGACTTGTGGGTGTGTTTCTGACTTGTGGGTGTGTTGGGGGTGTTTGACTTGTGGGTGTGTTTCTGACTTGTGGGTGTGTTTCTGACTTGTGGGTGTGTTTTTGACTTGTGGGTGTGTTTTCTGACTTGTGGGTGTGTTTCTGACTTGTGGGTGTGTTTTTGACTTGAGGGTGTGTTTCCGACTTGTGGGTGTGTTTCTGACTTGTGGGTGTGTTTCTGACTTGTGGGTGTGTTTTTGACTTGAGGTGTCTTTATATACATATCAACCTACATGATGACAGGTGGGGGGGGGGGGGGGGGTACTAATCAAGGGCGTGACTGTGGGACTCCACAGCAGGAGCCGACCGCGCCCCCTGGTGGGTTTACTCACACCACTGTGTGGTGGTCCTCTCTGCACTCATAGTGACTTAAAAGTGGAAGGTGGATCCACACACACATACATATCCACACACACACACACACACACACACACACACACACACACACACACACACACACACACACACACACACACACACACACACACACACACACACACACACACACACACACACACACACACACACACACACCTACCTACCAGACTGCCCCTTCTTGCACCAGTGGAGAACCAGATGTCACCCCACACACCCCCCCCCCCTTGTGTATTTATGTCTATGTGTTTTTTATTAGAAAGAAATGTCTTGTTTGGGGGCTGATGGTAATCTGAGTTCCAGACTGAGTACTCACTTCTCAGAGGAGTGAGTGGTGGAGTGGTGGTGGTGGTGGTGGACCATGTCTCTGTTTGTGTTCTTGTAAAGCCCGGGAGGTCTCCGTATATATATATATATATATATATATATATATATATATATATGTGTGATCTTCAGCGGAAGGCCAAAGGAGGGGGGGGGGGGGGTTAAGGGTTGTAACGAGATACCCCTGTAAGTGGGAAAAGGGTCATAGCCTTTAACATGCCACATTTAAGGACTTACAGATACACCGCTCTGCGGTGGTGGAGAGCGTTAAACTAGCTGGAACCAACCCGGAGTTCGGCATCTGGCTTTTGATATGACCGTATTTCACGCCATAACGCCTCTTTTTAAGAAATCGACAACATTCTGTCAAAATGGTTGCGTTTTAGTAAATGATGTGGCTTTGGCAAAAAGCCACATAATGTGTTTGCGTCTCTATTCGCTATAGCTTAGCTAGCAAGAGAGTGATAGCGTGGAGGTAACAGTTTTAATAACTCTGCACACACACACACACACACACACACACACACACACACACACACACACACACATGCACACGCTTGCACGCACACACATCCACAGGCATCCATCCAACGCCTCCTAATTACAAGGGTCATGTACATCAATAGGCCCCTAGTAAGACCCCTGGGGGTGTGACCCTCTCTGAACGTCATGCAGTTGGTTTCTGATAGCGATAGCTGCATCCTTTTGCGTAGGCTTTGCACAGAAAACTCTGGAACTTCCCCAAAGCACAAGCTGCTGCCGGTGGCTGATCGCACTTTGCGGCGCTAAAATTAGCTGCAATCCCCCCCCCCCCCCCTCCCCCCCCCCCCCCCCCCACACACACACACACTTAAAATGTTATTTTCATCATCTTAGGCCGTTCAACCCGAAGCCTGTGTAAACTTCCCTAATTCCACTAAACCCCCCCATTTACGTTGACCCTTATAAATTGACCCTAAAATAGAGTTTATAATTGGTGTGTCGTTGGGTTTTTCCCGGCCGGGCGAGGAGAAACGTGAGTTCTCGTGAGTTGCCAGACGTTCCGTTCCCCCCCGACCCCGTGGCTAGCAGGACGTGTTCTCCGAGGCCTGAGGTGCAGGCGCGGGCGGCGGGGTGCTTGACCCCAAGGTGAAGAACAACATTCGTAGGTTGGCTAAACAGAGCGTTGTGTGATCTAAACAGCCACGCAAACATCTTGTGTGTGGCAACGTTTGGCAAAACATTGTGAAACAGAATGATTTAAATTGTTTATATATATCTGTCTTACGGGGGGGGGGATACAAATCGCAGTCAAATACCAACTTTTTGCCACACGAGGAAGAACAGATCAAGGTCAATAAGTTGCGATCGCTCTCCATCTCTTCTTCAGCACAATGGCAGCGTGTAAACGTGATGGACTGGTGCACATTTGACAAGCCCTCCCACCGCCACCGGCTCTCAGGAGGTCCAGGGAGAACGTGTGCACGTCTACAGCAGCAATACAACAATGAGTTAGGATCCATTTGGCTTAAAGGGTTAAAAAAAAAGCTTCCAAACTCAAAGTTGGCATAAGGGATCAGGAAATGCCATGAGGTTAAACCAGAGTCATAAATGTTACGACATAGACCCTGTCATGGTGCTCATTATATAGGTGTCTCACCGACTCCCCTTTTCTTTACCCAAAATATAATGTGTGTGTGTGATTGTGTGTGTGTTCACATGCAAACACATGTGTTTTTGTGTGTGTGTTTATGTGTGTGTGGGTGTGTGGGTGTGTGTATGTGTGCATGGAAACACATGTGTGTGCGTGCAAATGCATGTGTGTGTGTGTGTGTATGTGTGTGTGTGTGTGTGTGTGTGTGTGTGTGTGTGTGCATGCCTACAAGAATGCAGGAGTGTGTGTGTGCATGCAAATGCTTGTGTAGGTGTGTGTGTGTGTGTGTGTGTGTATGTGTGCATGGAAATGCA
>CM051010.1:15907124-15909624 GCA_027704905.1 Muraenolepis orangiensis | reverse complement strand
ACTCATAACTAGCGTACTATCACTCTTTACTAGCGTACTATTACTCATAACTAGCGTACTATCACTCTTTACTAGCGTACTATCACTCATAACTAGCGTACTATCACTCTTAACTAGCGTACTATCACTCATAACTAGCGTACTATCACTCTTTACTAGCGTACTATCAGTCATAACTAGCGTACTATCACTCTTTACTAGCGTACTATCACTCTTTACTAGCGTACTATCAGTCATAACTAGCGTACTATCACTCTTTACTAGCGTACTATCACTCATAACTAGCGTACTATCACTCATAACTAGCGTACTATCACTCTTTACTAGCGTACTATCACTCATAACTAGCGTACTATCACTCTTTACTAGCGTACTATTACTCATAACTAGCGTACTATCACTCTTTACTAGCGTACTATCACTCATAACTAGCGTACTATCACTCTTAACTAGCGTACTATCAGTCTTTACTCGCGTACTATCAGTCTTTACTAGGGTACTATCACTCTTTACTAGCGTACTATCACTCATAACTAGCGTACTATCACTCTTTACTAGCGTACTATCACTCATAACTAGCGTACTATCACTCTTTACTAGCGTACTATCACTCATAACTAGCGTACTATCACTCATAACTAGCGTACTATCACTCTTTACTAGCGTACTATCAGTCATAACTAGCGTACTATCACTCTTTACTAGCGTACTATCACTCTTTACTAGCGTACTATCAGTCATAACTAGCGTACTATCACTCTTTACTAGCGTACTATCACTCATAACTAGCGTACTATCACTCATAACTAGCGTACTATCACTCTTTACTGGCGTACTATCAGTCATAACTAGCGTACTATCACTCTTTACTAGCGTACTATCACTCTTTACTAGCGTACTATCACTCATAACTAGCGTACTATCACTCATAACTAGCGTACTATCACTCTTACTAGCGTACTAGCTAGTGTCTAAGTAGATTTTTCAAGTAGATTGTTAGGTAGATTGTTCTATTTGTTTGCCAACTTGTTGTACTTTTACCTTATTGTATTATTATCTGAGCACTGGCTCAGTTCTTCAGAGACTCGTTAGGAATAAAATGCACTTTTGACTTCTGTTGACGATTTGTTCTCTCACCTTCCTTTGTTGAAACACACTATTGTACGTCGCTTTGGATAAAAGCGTCTGCTAAATGACTGTAATGTAATATAATGTACTATGGCGACTGGTGCAAGAAGCATTTTTAAAATTGGCAATGTGTATTGCAGCACCGGTAGTGAGGTGGTTGGTAGCAGCATCATAAATACAGTGCAGTACTGTGCACTAGTAGGATGACAGTGAACCACCAGACATATAGATCCCATATATATATATATATATATATATATATATATTTTTATATATATATATATATACCAAGGACTATATATATATATATATATATATATATATATATACCGAGGACTGTGGGAAAGTGTCCACGATGGGTCCCATAGAGCCTGCCTGCCTGACAGCATCAGAAGTCCTCTCCGTCCCCATGTGCACCAGGGGAGATGGAGCCCTGAGATCAGTGCCGGGCGGACCTCTTTCTGGGGCGCGGGGAGATTTGTTGAGGGAAAACGCATTACGGTTACACGGATGGAGTCAAATCCTCCAGGGGTTTTGAGAGGAGTGGGGGGGGGGGCTGTTTTTTGTGTCAAAGGGGGGGTTTTCATTCTGGGTTTAAAGTCTGTCGCCGGGGGTTGCGATGTGGTGTTCTCTGGGGGTGGAGGGGTTCAAAAACGTTCCCACGTGCCGCTTTGAGACCGTGTAAAGGCTGTTTTACAGGCTGTTCGCGGCCACTATTTGGTATAGGCAGCGTGGCTGCAGGCTGGTATGGACTCCCTTCCCTAGTGACTTACTGGAAAGCCATGGGGAACCCGCGGCCGCCTCTCTTCTGTTTTGCTTGTTTTTTATTTATTTATTCGCTCTCTGTTTTTGGCGCTGATCCTTCATGGCACAAAGACATGTTTTCTAAAGGACTCCTTGGAATCTGTTTCTTTAACGTCCGCGGTATTCGCATCGGTCCTTTATTATATATATCCTTTTTTTTTTTATACTGTTATAATGTGAATGTTTTTTTCGTTTTGGATGAGGCTTGTTTGCTTCATTGGTTGTTCCTTCTCTTTTTTCCTGGAGCAGACTGCTACGAGGGCTTCGGAGAGGGCTACCAGGGAGAGCAGTCCAGGACCAGGTCCAACCTACCGTGCTCCTCATGGAAGGAGCACAGCAGCAGGTAGGTCCGCCTGCCTGGCACCACACCTCCACAGAGACGCTGGGAGCCACCTACAAGACGTTGTGCACGTATTGAGCACCTATCGCCTACCATGCTCAGTGAACCAATTTGATCTGTAATGAAACAATATGCAAAAACTTCATATACGGGACACGAAGAAGACCATGATGATGTTCGGTGACTCAATCAAATCACATGGTTTGAATACAATGGGGAAAAACAATG
>CM051010.1:15894624-15902124 GCA_027704905.1 Muraenolepis orangiensis | reverse complement strand
TAAAGGAAAACAAACCCTTAAGAAAAGTGTTTCATATGAAAAGTGATGTGGTGGGTAGCAGCGATGACAGATTGTTCTTGGTCCAAAGTTTTCAAGTTTTCAAAAAGTAAGGGTAAGATTTATATATGGACTCAAATTGCCCCCTATGGGTCAAACACATGCTATTGCAGGTGTTCATTGTTACTGGCAGTTTGTTTGTTGGGTTACAAAGGGGAGGCGGCTCAAACCCTGAGGCTGTTGTTGTGTTGTTGTTGTTGTTGTTGTTGACGTACCTGCAGGTCGAGGCACTGGTGCGGAGGCTCTATGATACGAGAGGAGTGGGTCCTCACTGACAGACAGTGCTTCTCCTCCTGGTAAGTACATCTCCATAGTGCTCCTTCTCCTGGTGTATTATCATCTCATGATATCCATGAATACGATGTGTTTTGTTTTTGTATGCTTTGATACTTGATGGATTGTGTCCGTCTTCTGTGTGTCTGTCCAGTGTTCCGGAGTTAAGCCAATACCGCGTGTGGTTGGGTGTGTCCGACCTCCGGGACGGAGCACCCGATTGGTCCAACAAACAGGAAATCAGCATTGCTCATGTGATATGTGGCCCGGAAGGTTCCAACCTAGCCCTCATAAGGCTAGCAAGGTGAGTTGTATGATGAGATAATGTAGTTATATAATAATAATATAGTTCAATAATGAGTACAATTAATGAATAAACGTGATGTTCCATAAATAACCAAAAATGACAATGACAAACTACTACCACTACTTCTACTACCACTACTACTACTACTACTACAACTACTACTATTACTCCCACTACTACTACCATTACTACTACTACTACTACTACTACTACTACTACTACAACTACTACTATTACTCCCACTACTACTACCATTACTACTACTACTACTACTACTACTACTACTACTACTACTACTACTACAACTACTACTATTACTCCCACTACTACTACCATTACTACTACTACTACTACTACTACTATTACTCCCACTACTACTACCATTACTACTACTACTACTACTACTACTACTATTACTCCCACTACTACTACCATTACTACTACTACTACTACTACTACTACTATTACTCCCACTACTACTACCATTACTACTACTACTACTACTACTACTACTACTACTACTACTACTACTACTACAACTACTACTATTACTACTACTACTAGTACTACTACTACTACTACCACTACTACTACTACTACTACTACTACTACTACTACTACTTCTACTACTACTCATAATAATAATAATAATTATTATAATTATAATTATAATCACTCAAAATCAAATTCAATTCCAAAATGATATCAAATGAACAACATGGCCTTTGTTGGTCTCCAGCGTGTTTAAAAGCGATGTTAAACGGTTGTAAAGAGAGATGTTTTCTCTGTGTTAACAGTGTGTTAGCAGCCGAGGGGGAGCGATTGTATGAGCGATTGTATGAGAGATGTCGGCCCTGTTTCCACCAGAGAAACATCTAGAACCCGCAAACCCTCTATAAATCCAGATGGTATCGAGATTAAATTAAATTAAATCTGTTTATTATGCCAAGCTTTGCAACTATTGACGAACGAGAGATAGCTTCTAGTGCTGGTAGAAAATGGTCAGAGGCCAAAACCAGGTGCCCGATGATTACACTGTGGGCTTGTTGGAAGGTGCATCTGGTACATAGCAGTAGTTATAATAACCATCTGGCCGAGGACACGGGGAAACATAATCACACCCAATCCCAGAAACAATGCCAACAATAAATGGGTAAAGGACAGAAACGATAAAGTGGCAACAACAGAACAACATGCCCTTTAAATATGTCCCATATGCCATATGCGTGCAGCCCATGGACGTATTATGAGAACGCATTCCCCATTTCATAAGCTAAAGCTACTGGACTCATTGCCGTGACTGCGCTGTACTGCACTGTACTGCACTGTACTGCACTGCACTGCACTGCACTGCACTGTACTGCACTGCACTGCACTGCACTGCACTGTACTGCACTGTACTGCACTGTACGGCACTGTACTGCACTGTATTCATGATGCTGCTGCACTACTGGCACTTTAAAATGCTCTTTGACATACGTATACATCATCCATTATTGTTCTTTTAATTGTGTATAGTGTTGTTATAGTATAGTGCTGTTTGTAGTATATAGTATCGTAGGCCTATATACTACATAGTTTATAGTGTTGTTAATAGTATTGTATAGTGTAGTATAGTATAGTATTGCATAGTATGGTATATAGAGTAGTATAGTAGAGTATTGTCGTTCAATACGCGCAATTCAGCATGTGGCAGGGAATGTGGAGTAAGCATTCCCTTGTACCCCCCCCCCCCCCATGTGTCAACGGATTATACAATCAAGATACAATCTAGATGCAAACACGTCGGTTGTAGCATCTGCATAGATTTCCCGGTGTAAACAGTGGGGGCGGATAGTAATCGATCATATTGATCTGCTCTCCTCCAGGCCGGCACGGCCAGCGGACAACGTGCACACGGTGCAGCTGCCCGTGGCCGGCTGCTCCATCCCGGACGGGACCCTGTGTAAAGCATACGGATGGGGAGCAACCAAAGGTACAAGAGCTACTGCTCTCTCACTCACTCACCCGCTCTCTCTCGCTCACTCACCTGCTCTCTCACTCACTCACCGGCTCTCTCTCGCTCACTCACCCGCTCTCTCACTCACTCACCGGCTCTCTCGCTCACTCACCGGCTCTCTCGCTCACTCACCCGCTCTCTCACTCACTCACCCACTCTCTCTCACTCACTCACCCGCTCTCTCTCGCTCACTCACCTGCTCTCTCGCTCACTCACCTGCTCTCTCGCTCACTCACCTCCTCTCTCGCTCACTCACTCACCTGCTCTCTCACTCACTCACCCGCTCTCTCACTCACTCACTCACCTGCTCTCTCACTCACTCACTGGCTCTCTCGCTCACTCACCTCCTCTCTCGCTCACTCACTCACCTGCTCTCTTGCTCACTCACTCACCTGCTCTCTCACTCACTCACCCGCTCTCTCACTCACTCACTCACCTGGTCTCTCACTCACTCACCCGCTCTCTCACTCACTCACTCACTCACTCACCCGCTCTCTCGCTCACTCACCCGCTCTCTCGCTCACTCACCCGCTCTCTCGCTCACTCAACCGCTCGCTCTCTCACTCACTCACCCGCTCTCTCACTCACTCACTCGCTCACTCACTCACTCACCTGCTCTCTCACTCACTCACCCGCTCTCTCGCTCACTCACCTGCTCTCTCGCTCACTCAACCGCTCTCTCACTCACTCACTCACTCACTCACTCACTCACTCACTCACTCACTCACTCACTCACTCACTCACTCACTCACTCACTCTCTCACTCACTCACTCACCTGGTCTCTCACTCACTCACCTGCTGGATAGACGATAGCTCACCTATCTAACATCTAAATCCAGAGGGTTGAATCCTCTTCATTGGTCACATACATACATACACTGTATACACACACACACACACACACACACACACACACACACACACACAGTGAAATGTGTTTCTCTCGGCCTTTATCCCATCCTAGTATTAGGAGCAGTGGGCAGTCTGCTATTGTACATACAGCGGCCAGGGGAGGCGCAGTGTAGGGTGTGTCCGGTGCCTTGCTCGAGGGCACCTCGGCAGTGCCCAGGGGTTTCGGGGGGACTTGAACCGGGAGACCTTCCCGGTTCCTAAGCCAAGTCAAGTGCCTGGTGGCTGAGCTCTCCTGCCGCCTGTTATGTGACTCATTAATGTGACGTTATAGAGTTAGGAAACTAACGAGAAGGAGGTTGTTATAGAATAACTTGACTTGACGAGTTATTCTTGGCAGAATTTGACATGAAGTAATACAAGTCATAAAAACATTTGCATAAATCCATATTACAAATACATACACATACATGAAAGACAACAAAGAGAGAAGTGTTTCCCTTCCATTAGTCGGCCCAGTCACATGACAAATGGAAATGACAAGCTCTACGCTACTTGGTCATGTTCAATTAGCGGTAGGGGGGCGCTGTTGATACGTTGACACGGGGACATGATTGTTGAAGTGTTAAAATAGTAATATCAGCAATATTTTCACAGATGAATCTAATCTGTTAAATTTAAGTTTTTATTTAATTTATTTTGTATTTTTCTCTCAGATTTTAGGGAGGACGGTCCTCCTTTTCCTCAATGGACGAGCCTCCACTGATACATACATACATACATACATACATACATACGTATATATATGCGTCCTATACATACTAAACCTATACAGCCCTGCTATATGTGTGTGATACAGTGTGAGATCGGCTCCATCCTCTAACAATATAAGATTTAAGATTTATTTTTCGGTGGGTTGTGCTACAAATATGAACTTGATGATGTGCGATGTCTCTGAGCTTGGAGTCCTTTTCTCACTTTGAGTTGTATGGATCGAGCCAAACTAAACCAGTTTGTCGTCTTTTGTTTATTCCCGAGGAGTCACTCTTATCACTTCAATGCTTTTTGTCACTTTTAAATGCTTTTTGCCCCGTCCTCCATATTTATTACACGCTTTATTGTTCTACTATTGCTCTTTTTTTATTATTGTTCTTTTTTTACTATTGATATTGATATTTTTTATTGTGTATAGTTTTGTTATAGTATAGTGTTGTTTATAGTTCATAGTATAGTATATAGTAGATGGTATACAGTGTGGTTTATAGTATATAGTATAGTATATTGTAGATAGTATATAGTGTTGTTTAAAGTATACAGTATAGTCCATTGTCGATAGTATATAGTGTTTTGTATCGTATAGTGTAGTATAGTGTAGTATTGTTGTAGGAAATTCATACTGCGGGGGTGAATCAGCATTCCATTGTGCTTGTTGCACATAAAAACATCTTTAAATCTTTGAATCTTGTGTGTGTATGGAGTAGGATAACAGGTCCCGTTGCTGTGAAACTAGACACCTGAGAGTCTGTCTGAGATGAGTAGTAACAGGGCTGCTGCTGTGTGTGTGTGTGTGTGTGTGTGTGTGTGTGTGTGTGTGTGTGTGTGTGTGTGTGTGTGTGTGTGTGTCTGTGTGTCTGTGTGTCTGTGTGTCTGTGTGTGTGTGTGTCTGTCTGTGTGTGTGTCTGTCTTTCTGTGTCTGTCTGTCTGTCTGTCTGTCTGTGGTGTCTGTGTCTGTCTGTCTGTCTGTCTGTCTGTCTGTGTGTGTGTGTGTGTGTGTCCGTGTCCGTGTGTTCAGGGACCGGCCATGACGACGTGCTGAAGGTGGTAGACCTGCCCGTGGTCCACAACGAGCGCTGCCGCCAGCTGCACCGCGGGAGCCTGCACATCTCAGACGCCAACATGTGCGCCGGCGGGCGCCGCAATGAGGGAGTGTGTGAGGTGAGACCCGTGTGTGTGTGTGTGTATAGTGTGTGTGTGTGTGTGTGTGTGTGTTGGTGGCTCTACTTACTACACTATTCTCTCTACTCTAAGGACTGGGTTTTTACGTTCTAGTATCAGGAGCCCATTGCCGGAGACTGGCCCTCGGATACACTGATCTGATCTACTGTACGTGTGTACAGCTATCGGGGATGTCCATTCATGTTTTGATCTGATGGTGTGAAGTAATCATCGATTATGATTATTATTTTTAATAATAATTAATAATAATTAATAATAATAATGAAGAGAAGAAGGAGACATAGAAAAAGAAGATGAAGATGAAGAATAAGGAGGAGGAGGAGTAGAAAAGTAAGAAGAAGAAAAGGAATAAAATGAAGAAGAAGATGAAGAAAAGAAGAACATAGAACATTAAAAGGTAGTAAGTTCTAGGAATCAGGAAGAAGAAAAGGAAGAAAGGAAGCTACAATTGAATATTCTAGTACCTAATAACAAAAAATAGTTTGTAGTGTTATACATGGATTCTTACTTTGTGACCCCATTGGTTCCTCCGATCACGGTCTCATAATTGACGTGACTCCCTCCCTCCTGCAGGGGGACTACGGAGGGCCTCTGGTGTGCCAGGAGGGGGAGAGCAAGGTGATCGTGGGCGTCAGCGTCCACGGCAGGAGCTGCGCCCGGGCCAACCAGCCCAGTATCTTCATCAACGTGCCCTTCTACACCCAGTGGATACACAAGGTCTTCAAGTACTACCCCGACCAGCAGACCTTCTAGAGTCCCAGTCGAGTCCCAAGTCCGGGACGGGGGACGGGGACATGGACTTGGAGTAGGAGTGTGATTGGCCACCCCCTGACTGAAACTGGCCGTTGATAGGATATGAAAACATGTGTGGTCCCGCCCCCCCCCCTGGGTCCTGCCCTCCCCCCCAACCCCCCCCCCCCCCCACCACCCCCTACCGGAAACAGCACTGCACCCCCAAACCCCTGAGATCTTCTAGTTCATCCACTATCCCCCCACCCTGCCCCAAACTCCTTCTGGAGTCCGTATTCCTCCCGCCTTAAACCCCAACCTCATCCCTTGATGTCTAATTTGGAGGCGATAGATGGAGACAAATGGACAGAGAGGAAAAGAGAGAAAAATCGCCACGCTTAACGATCTCACGCCCGTATTATAAATGAGTTGTCATAGTGAAAGAATTAAAAAGACACCGTGGTTCTGGGTTCGGCACAGAGAAATGTTGTATCGGCTAATGGACTCGATTGGGAACACACATTGAGGAACGAAACACAGCGCCCTCTGATCTGAGTCAGAGAGCGCTTGGTTCACTCCCAAACAGATACTCGTGTATTCCGTTTTTTTGTTATTTTTACAATTTTTAATGCTTGGGTTTCCCCTCCAAAGCGAGCAAAGCTTTTAGAGCATCCTCATGTGTCTGTGTGTCTGTGTGTGTGTGTTGTGTGTGTGTCTGTGTGTGTGTCTGTGTGTGTGTGTGTGTCTGTGTGTGTGTGTGTCTGTGTGTGTGTGTGTTGTGTGTGTGTCTGTGTGTGTGTGTGTGTGTGTGTGTGTCTGTCTGTGAGAATACACCCACGTTTCCTGGCTTTACTTGAATGCGTTCGACCGTCACGGCGCAGCAGAACGCATGGGTCGGATGGCGAGTGTGCATTAATTGGCCACTTAGCTCCTGTCATAGGACACGGTTAAGTGCACTCACACCTGCCCACCTCACCCCCCACCCCCACTCTCCCCTCCCCCCCCCCCTTACACCTGCAGAGGCTTCGATCAAGGGCCCTTACTGTACATAGTATTTTAATGAGTGTGTTTCTCACACTCTGGACAGCTATTTGGGTCTTATAGACCCGCTGTAGGAGCGGGAGCAGGAGCGGGAGCGAGAGCAGACGAGAGCGGCTGGAGACAGACGGTGTCTAGTGGAGTTGAACTCTTGAGTCTCTTCAGATCATTTAGTTAAACCGGTAAACCTGAAAAACACCACATTTTTGAATTCCGTGTGGATCGTTGTCACGTCACCACCATGCCACTGGCTGTACATAGGAATAGATAGCATTTTCTTTGTGTTTGTTT
>CM051010.1:15874624-15882124 GCA_027704905.1 Muraenolepis orangiensis | reverse complement strand
TGATGCTCCCTACCTGGTTATTGTCTCACTTTCTTTCCATCTGTAAATGGATGGGTGGCTGTGGCATGGACTGTATGTGGCGGTGCATTTGGGCTGGATTGTGAGGTGAATGTGAGGCCAATGTGAAGTGGATGTTGGATGGGTGGATGAGGGTTGGATGTTGGGGTTGGATGAGGGGTGGATGAGGGTTGGATGTTGGGGTGGATGTGGGCTGGATGGTGGGGTGGATGTTGGGGTGGATGAGGGGTGGATGTTGGGTGGATGTTGGGGTGGATGTGGGGTGGATGTGGGTGGATGTGGGTGGATGTGGGGTGGATGTTGGGGTGGATGTTGGGGTGGATGTGGGGTGGATGTTGGGTGGATGTTGGGTGGATGTTGGGTGGATGTGGGGTGGATGTTGGGGTGGATGTTGGGGTGGATGTGGGGTGGATGTTGGGGTGGATGTGGGGTGGATGTTGGGGTGGATGTTGGGTGGATGTTGGGTGGATGAGGGGTGGATGTTGGGGTGGATGTTGGGGTGGATGTTGGGGTGGATGTGGGGTGGATGTTGGGGTGGATGTTGGGGTGGATGTGGGGTGGATGTTGGGTGGATGTGGGGTGGATGTTGGGTGGATGTTGGGTGGATGTTGGGGTGGATGTGGGGTGGATGTTGGGGTGGATGTGGGGTGGATGTTGGGGTGGATGTTGGGGTGGATGTGGGGTGGATGTTGGGTGGATGTTGGGTGGATGTTGGGTGGATGTGGGGTGGATGTTGGGGTGGATGTGGGGTGGATGTTGGGTGGATGTTGGGTGGATGTTGGGTGGATGTGGGGTGGATGTTGGGTGGATGTGGGGTGGATGTTGGGTGGATGTTGGGGTGGATGTGGGGTGGATGTTGGGGTGGATGTGGGGTGGATGTTGGGGTGGATGTGGGGTGGATGTTGGGGTGGATGTGGGGTGGATGTTGGGGTGGATGTGGGGTGGATGTGGGGTGGTGTGGGGTGGATGTGGGGTGGATGTTGGGTGGATGTGGGGTGGATGTGGGGTGGATGTGGGGTGGTGTGGGTGGATGTGGGGTGGATGTTGGGGTGGATGTGGGGTGGATGTTGGGTGGATGTTGGGGTGGATGTTGGGGTGGATGTTGGGTGGATGTGGGTGGATGTTGGGGTGGATGTGGGGTGGATGTGGGGTGGATGTGGGGTGGATGTTGGGTGGATGTTGGGGTGGATGTGGGGTGGATGTTGGGGTGGATGTTGGGTGGATGTGGGGTGGATGTGGGGTGGATGTTGGGGTGGATGTTGGGGTGGATGTGGGGTGGATGTGGGGTGGATGTGGGGTGGATGTTGGGGTGGATGTTGGGGTGGATGTGGGGTGGATGTGGGGTGGATGTTGGGGTGGATGTTGGGTGGATGTTGGGTGGTGGGTGGATGTTGGGGTGGATGTTGGGGTGGATGTTGGGTGGATGTTGGGTGGATGTGGGGTGGATGTTGGGGTGGATGTTGGGTGGATGTTGGGTGGATGTTGGGTGGATGTGGGGTGGATGTTGGGTGGATGTTGGGGTGGATGTTGGGGTGGATGTGGGGTGGATGTTGGGTGGATGTGGGGTGGATGTGGGGTGGATGTTGGGGTGGATGTGGGGTGGATGTTGGGGTGGATGTTGGGTGGATGTGGGGTGGATGTGGGGTGGATGTTGGGGTGGATGTTGGGGTGGATGTGGGGTGGATGTTGGGGTGGATGTTGGGTGGATGTGGGGTGGATGTTGGGTGGATGTTGGGTGGATGTTGGGTGGATGTTGGGTGGATGTTGGGGTGGATGTTGGGTGGATGTGGGGTGGATGTTGGGGTGGATGTTGGGTGGATGTTGGGGTGGATGTTGGGGTGGATGTGGGGTGGATGTGGGGTGGATGTTGGGTGGATGTGGGGTGGATGTTGGGGTGGATGTTGGGTGGATGTTGGGTGGATGTTGGGTGGATGTTGGGGTGGATGTGGGGTGGATGTTGGGTGGATGTGGGGTGGATGTTGGGGTGGATGTGGGGTGGATGTGGGGTGGATGTTGGGTGGATGTTGGGGTGGATGTTGGGTGGATGTTGGGGTGGATGTGGGGTGGATGTTGGGTGGATGTGGGGTGGATGTTGGGGTGGATGTGGGGTGGATGTTGGGTGGATGTGGGTGGATGTGGGGTGGATGTTGGGGTGGATGTTGGGGTGGATGTTGGGTGGATGTGGGGTGGATGTTGGGTGGATGTGGGGTGGATGTGGGGTGGATGTTGGGTGGATGTTGGGGTGGATGTGGGGTGGATGTTGGGGTGGATGTGGGGTGGATGTTGGGGTGGATGTTGGGGTGGATGTGGGGTGGATGTGGGGTGGATGTTGGGTGGATGTGGGGTGGATGTTGGGTGGATGTGGGGTGGATGTGGGGTGGATGTGGGGTGGATGTTGGGTGGATGTGGGGTGGATGTTGGGTGGATGTGGGGTGGATGTTGGGGTGGATGTGGGGTGGATGTGGGGTGGATGTTGGGTGGATGTGGGTGGTGGGTGGATGTGGGGTGGATGTTGGGTGGATGTGGGTGGATGTTGGGTGGATGTGGGGTGGATGTGGGTGGGTGGGTGGTGTGGGTGGATGTGGGGTGGATGTTGGGTGGATGTGGGGTGGATGTTGGGGTGGATGTGGGGTGGATGTTGGGTGGATGTGGGGTGGATGTGGGGTGGATGTGGGGTGGATGTTGGGTGGATGTGGGGTGGATGTGGGTGGATGTGGGGTGGATGTTGGGGTGGATGTGGGGTGGATGTGGGTGGATGTTGGGGTGGATGTGGGGTGGATGTGGGGTGGATGTTGGGGTGGATGTGGGGTGGATGTTGGGGTGGATGTGGGGTGGATGTGGGGTGGATGTGGGGTGGATGTTGGGTGGATGTTGGGGTGGATGTTGGGGTGGATGTGGGGTGGATGTGGGTGGATGTTGGGGTGGATGTGGGGTGGATGTTGGGTGGATGTTGGGGTGGATGTTGGGTGGATGTGGGGTGGATGTGGGTGGATGTTGGGGTGGATGTGGGGTGGATGTTGGGTGGATGTGGGGTGGATGTTGGGTGGATGTGGGGTGGATGTGGGGTGGATGTTGGGGTGGATGTGGGGTGGATGTGGGGTGGATGTGGGGTGGATGTGGGGTGGATGTTGGGTGGATGTGGGTGGATGGGGTGGATGTTGGGGTGGATGTGGGGTGGATGTGGGTGGATGTGGGGTGGATGTGGGGTGGATGTTGGGGTGGATGTGGGGTGGATGTTGGGTGGATGTGGGGTGGATGTGGGGTGGATGTGGGGTGGATGTGGGGTGGATGTTGGGGTGGATGTTGGGGTGGATGTTGGGTGGATGTGGGGTGGATGTTGGGGTGGATGTGGGGTGGATGTGGGGTGGATGTTGGGGTGGATGTGGGGTGGATGTGGGGTGGATGTTGGGTGGATGTGGGGTGGATGTTGGGGTGGATGTTGGGTGGATGTGGGGTGGATGTGGGGTGGATGTTGGGTGGATGTGGGGTGGATGTTGGGTGGATGTGGGGTGGATGTTGGGGTGGATGTTGGGGTGGATGTGGGGTGGATGTGGGGTGGATGTTGGGGTGGATGTTGGGTGGATGTTGGGTGGTGTGGGTGGATGTTGGGGTGGATGTTGGGGTGGATGTTGGGTGGATGTGGGGTGGATGTGGGTGGATGTGGGGTGGATGTTGGGTGGATGTTGGGTGGATGTTGGGTGGATGTTGGGGTGGATGTGGGGTGGATGTGGGGTGGATGTTGGGGTGGATGTTGGGGTGGATGTTGGGGTGGATGTGGGGTGGATGTTGGGGTGGATGTGGGGTGGATGTTGGGTGGATGTGGGGTGGATGTTGGGTGGATGTGGGGTGGATGTTGGGGTGGATGTGGGGTGGATGTTGGGGTGGATGTTGGGGTGGATGTTGGGTGGATGTGGGGTGGATGTTGGGTGGATGTTGGGTGGATGTGGGGTGGATGTGGGGTGGATGTTGGGTGGATGTGGGGTGGATGTTGGGGTGGATGTTGGGGTGGATGTGGGGTGGATGTTGGGTGGATGTGGGGTGGATGTTGGGTGGATGTTGGGGTGGATGTTGGGTGGATGTGGGGTGGATGTGGGGTGGATGTTGGGGTGGATGTGGGGTGGATGTTGGGTGGATGTGGGGTGGATGTGGGGTGGATGTTGGGGTGGATGTGGGGTGGATGTGGGGTGGATGTTGGGGTGGATGTTGGGTGGATGTGGGGTGGATGTTGGGTGGATGTGGGGTGGATGTGGGGTGGATGTGGGTGGATGTGGGTGGATGTTGGGGTGGATGTTGGGGTGGATGTGGGGTGGATGTGGGTGGATGTTGGGGTGGATGTGGGGTGGATGTTGGGGTGGATGTTGGGTGGATGTGGGGTGGATGTGGGGTGGATGTTGGGTGGATGTGGGGTGGATGTGGGGTGGATGTGGGGTGGTGTGGGGTGGATGTTGGGGTGGATGTGGGGTGGATGTTGGGTGGATGTGGGGTGGATGTTGGGTGGATGTGGGGTGGATGTGGGGTGGATGTGGGGTGGATGTGGGGTGGATGTTGGGTGGATGTGGGGTGGATGTGGGGTGGATGTTGGGTGGATGTGGGGTGGATGTTGGGGTGGATGTTGGGGTGGATGTGGGGTGGATGTGGGGTGGATGTGGGGTGGATGTGGGGTGGATGTGGGGTGGATGTTGGGGTGGATGTGGGTGGATGTTGGGGTGGATGTTGGGGTGGATGTTGGGGTGGATGTTGGGTGGATGTGGGGTGGATGTGGGGTGGATGTTGGGGTGGATGTTGGGTGGATGTGGGGTGGATGTTGGGGTGGATGTGGGGTGGATGTTGGGTGGATGTTGGGGTGGATGTTGGGTGGATGTGGGTGGATGTTGGGGTGGATGTGGGGTGGATGTTGGGTGGATGTTGGGTGGATGTTGGGGTGGATGTTGGGGTGGATGTTGGGTGGATGTTGGGTGGATGTTGGGTGGATGTGGGGTGGATGTGGGGTGGATGTGGGGTGGATGTTGGGGTGGATGTTGGGGTGGATGTTGGGGTGGATGTGGGTGGTGTGGGTGGATGTGGGGTGGATGTTGGGTGGATGTTGGGGTGGATGTTGGGTGGATGTTGGGGTGGATGTGGGGTGGATGTTGGGTGGATGTGGGGTGGATGTGGGGTGGATGTGGGGTGGATGTTGGGTGGATGTTGGGGTGGATGTTGGGTGGATGTGGGGTGGATGTGGGGTGGATGTGGGGTGGATGTTGGGTGGATGTTGGGTGGATGTGGGGTGGATGTGGGGTGGATGTTGGGTGGATGTGGGGTGGATGTGGGTGGATGTGGGGTGGATGTTGGGGTGGATGTGGGGTGGATGTTGGGTGGATGTTGGGTGGATGTTGGGTGGTGGGGATGTGGGGTGGATGTTGGGTGGATGTGGGGTGGATGTTGGGGTGGATGTGGGGTGGATGTTGGGTGGATGTGGGGTGGATGTGGGGTGGATGTGGGGTGGATGTGGGGTGGATGTGGGGTGGATGTGGGTGGATGTGGGGTGGATGTGGGGTGGATGTGGGTGGATGTGGGGTGGATGTGGGGTGGATGTTGGGTGGATGTTGGGGTGGATGTGGGGTGGATGTTGGGTGGATGTTGGGTGGATGTTGGGTGGATGTTGGGGTGGATGTGGGGTGGATGTTGGGTGGATGTGGGGTGGATGTTGGGGTGGATGTGGGGTGGATGTGGGGTGGATGTGGGGTGGATGTGGGGTGGTGGGGTGGATGTTGGGGTGGATGTTGGGGTGGATGTGGGTGGATGTGGGGTGGATGTGGGGTGGATGTTGGGTGGATGTTGGGTGGATGTGGGGTGGATGTTGGGTGGATGTGGGTGGATGTTGGGTGGATGTTGGGTGGATGTTGGGTGGATGTGGGTGGATGTTGGGTGGATGTGGGGTGGATGTGGGGTGGATGTGGGGTGGATGTTGGGGTGGATGTTGGGGTGGATGTTGGGGTGGATGTGGGGTGGATGTTGGGTGGATGTGGGGTGGATGTGGGGTGGATGTGGGGTGGATGTGGGTGGATGTTGGGTGGATGTGGGTGGATGTGGGGTGGATGTTGGGGTGGATGTGGGGTGGATGTGGGTGGATGTGGGGTGGATGTGGGGTGGATGTTGGGTGGATGTGGGGTGGATGTGGGGTGGATGTTGGGTGGATGTGGGGTGGATGTGGGGTGGATGTGGGGTGGATGTTGGGGTGGATGTGGGGTGGATGTGGGGTGGATGTTGGGTGGATGTGGGGTGGATGTGGGGTGGATGTGGGGTGGATGTGGGGTGGATGTGGGGTGGATGTTGGGTGGATGTTGGGGTGGATGTGGGGTGGATGTGGGGTGGATGTGGGGTGGATGTTGGGGTGGATGTTGGGGTGGATGTGGGGTGGATGTGGGTGGATGTTGGGTGGATGTGGGGTGGATGTGGGGTGGATGTGGGGTGGATGTTGGGGTGGATGTGGGGTGGATGTTGGGGTGGATGTTGGGGTGGATGTGGGTGGATGTTGGGTGGATGTGGGGTGGATGTGGGTGGATGTTGGGGTGGATGTTGGGTGGATGTGGGGGATGTTGGGTGGATGTGGGTGGATGTGGGTGGATGTGGGGTGGATGTTGGGGTGGATGTGGGTGGATGTTGGGTGGATGTGGGGTGGATGTGGGTGGATGTGGGGTGGATGTGGGTGGATGTTGGGTGGATGTGGGGTGGATGTTGGGGTGGATGTGGGGTGGATGTTGGGTGGATGTGGGGTGGATGTGGGTGGATGTGGGTGGATGTGGGGTGGATGTTGGGTGGATGTGGGGTGGATGTGGGGTGGATGTTGGGTGGATGTGGGGTGGATGTTGGGGTGGATGTGGGGTGGATGTTGGGGTGGATGTTGGGGTGGATGTTGGGGTGGATGTGGGGTGGATGTTGGGTGGATGTGGGGTGGATGTTGGGTGGATGTGGGGTGGATGTGGGGTGGATGTTGGGTGGATGTGGGGTGGATGTTGGGTGGATGTGGGGTGGATGTTGGGTGGATGTGGGGTGGATGTTGGGTGGATGTGGGGTGGATGTGGGGTGGATGTGGGGTGGATGTTGGGGTGGATGTTGGGGTGGATGTTGGGGTGGATGTTGGGTGGATGTTGGGTGGATGTTGGGTGGATGTGGGGTGGATGTTGGGGTGGATGTGGGGTGGATGTTGGGTGGATGTTGGGTGGATGTGGGGTGGATGTTGGGTGGATGTGGGGTGGATGTGGGGTGGATGTTGGGTGGATGTTGGGGTGGATGTTGGGTGGATGTGGGGTGGATGTTGGGTGGATGTGGGGTGGATGTTGAGTACGGCTGTTGGATGGTGGAGCGATTGGAGGAGAGCGTGTCCCTAATAGAGTTAAACTGTGCTTCGGATTACGCTAACTCCTAAGTGGATAACGGATCAACGTGGATGTTCTCTTTAGGAAGGGATAATGATAATGAATTGCTCCATCTTTAATTATT
>CM051010.1:15852124-15857124 GCA_027704905.1 Muraenolepis orangiensis | reverse complement strand
GCTGCATTATGCATGCGTGTGTAGAAGAAGAAAGAAAGAAGAGAGAACATAGTCCCTCTTCTTCTTCTCTTGCTGTTGGGTTCGCTCGGTGTCGTTCTGAGCCCCTGAGCGAATAGAAGGGACACGTAAGCAGTAAACACCTTGACGTCCACAGCGATCCAAACACACGGGTCCCCCCCCCCCCCCCCCCCCTGCAATGCATTACCATGAAGTAGTCCTGGGCGGTACATTCAATGGGACGGGGGACGGCTTTTAAACGTGCTTGTAGATCTCACTCGACTCAACATTTCCATAACTGAATTGTTGGTTCGTCGTCATTGAAAAAAATAACTCTTCTGCAACAACAGAAGAATATAAAACATTTTTAATAGAATACATTGCAGTTGGTTGAAGTGCAATATCAATGTGTTTTATGGTCGGTTAATCCAGAGGAACATTAATCTATAATTTAATCATACATCGATTTTGTGTGGGTTTTTTTGGGGTGTTTTTGCATGTTATGACATGAATCCACAGAGTCTGTTCCTTTTTATTATTTGCAGTAAAATATAATTGGCAACTAAAAATAGCGTTCCTCGCTATTTAATATAATAATCTTGTTTTTATCTAAAACAAACTAATTATTTCAAACTCAAACCCAGTATGAATTGGTGGATACATCACACTGTGACGACGCCATTCATCACATCAACGGAACATATGTGTGAACAACAAACAACATCGTTTGTAATAAAAAAATGTTTTGACAAATGATGATTTTATTTTCACCCAACATGAATGCTTCTGGAGATACTTTAAGAGTGTGTGTATCATTCAGAACATTGATATCAGTCTCCAAAGAGCCCAACTAGAACATGGCATGTTCTAGAAGTTTAGTCTAACTATATATGTGTTACTTACTATACTGACAGGGAGAACCAGTGGTGGCGACGGTATACTGAGAGGTTAGAACCAGTGGTGGCTACGGTATACTGAGAGGTTAGAACCAGTGGTGGCTACAGTTTACTGAGAGGTTAGAACCAGTGGTGGCTATGGTATACTGAGAGGTTAGAACCAGTGGTGGCTACAGTTTACTGAGAGGTTAGAACCAGTGGTGGCTATGGTATACTGAGAGGTTAGAACCAGTTGTGGCTACAGTGCACTGAGAGGGAGAACCAGTGGTGGCTACGGTTTACTTAAAGGATAGAACCAGTGGTGGCTACGGTTTACTGAGGATTAGAACCAGTGGTGGCTACGGTTTATTGAGAGGTTAGAACCAGTGATGGCTACAGTATACTGAGAGGGAGAACCAGTGGTGGCTACAGTATACTGAGAGGTTAGAACCAGTGGTGGCTACGGTATACTGAGGATTAGAACCAGTGGTGGCTACAGTATACTGAGAGGTTAGAACCAGTGGTGGCTATGGTTTATTGAGAGGTTAGAACCAGTGATGGCTATAGTATACTGAGAGGTTAGAACCAGTGGGGGCTACAGTATACTGAGGATTAGAACCAGTGGTGGCTACGATATACTGAGAGGTTAGAACCTGTTTTGGCTACGGTATACTGAGAGGTTAGAACCAGTGGTGGCTACGGTCTACTGAGAGGTTAGAACCAGTGGTGCCTACGGTTTACTTAAAGGTTAGAACCAGTGGTGGCTATGGTTTACTGAGGATTAGAACCAGTGGTGGCAACAGTATACTGAGAGGTTAGAACCAGTGGTGGCTACGGTTTACTGAGAGGTTAGAACCAGTGGTGGCTACGGTCTACTGAGAGGGAAAACCATTAGGCCATGCATCCCAGGAGGCATAGGCTGGTCTACACGGAATAAGCCAAAGCCAAATGGCTTCCATGGGCACCATCAGCGGCACAGTTTGAGCTGGCTCAAAACAAATCCTGAATCATAAACCCCAACATGATTGATGGGGTGTTCTCTCCAAAGCACTCTAAGCCATCTGGTGCGACGGAGAAAACACTCCGGTAACCGGGGCCGGTATACCGCTGGATGGGAAGCAAACGCCATTCTTCACGCGGTGACAGTTGTTGCCGTTCATTTTAATTTCTGTACTTCACTTCTGGTTTTTCTTTCTTTTCTTCTCCTTCCTTGCTTCTTTTCCTTCCTTCCTGCCCCTCTGGTGCTTTGGAAGGCGCCTTCTCCGTCTCCTCCGCCGTCTCGAGGGCCGAGGACGACGAGCGGATAAGCCGGAATCAGGGGGCGGGTGAAGCGCTTGTAGTGGGCGCTCTATTGCGGGCGAGGGGAAAGGCAGAGTAAGTAAGTATTAACGCGAAGTACATTTGGTCCGTAAGCTCCTCATTCAGAGCCCCGGTGACCGACACACTCCTCCTCCTCCACCAGCCAATCACCATTTCACGGGAATCCAGAGAAACCATGGCAACCCCTGAGGCCTTGGGCTTTTAATGGTGGTGGGGGTCAATGGAGTGGATGAAAGAGAGAGAGAGAGAGAGAGAGAGAGAGGAGAGAGAGAGAGAGAGAGAGAGAGAGAGAGAGAGAGAGAGAGAGAGAGAGGGGGGGGAGACGGGAGAGAGAGAGAGAGAGAGAGAGAGGAGAGAGAGAGAGAGAGAGAGAGAGAGAGAGAGAGAGAGAGAGAGAGAGAGAGAGAGAGAGAGAGAGAGAGGGGGAGTAAAGAGAGAGAGAGAAGCGGGGAGAGAAGAGAGGGGGAGAGAAGGAGAAGAGAAAGAGAAGATAGAGAGAGAGAGAGAGAGAGAGAGAGAGAGAGAGAGAGAGAGAGAGGGGGGGGGGAGTAAAAGAGAGAGAGAGAGAGAGAGAGAGAGAGAGAGAGAGAGAGAGAGAGAGAGAGAGAGAGAGAGAGAGAGAGAGAGAGAGAGAGAGAGAGAGAGAGAGAAAGCAAGTGGAGAGAGAAAGCGAGGGATAGAGAAAGAGAGAGAGCATGAGGGAGAGAGAGCGAGAGCGTGAAAGAGAGTGAGAGCGAGAGAGAGTGAGAGCGAGAGAGAGAGAGAGAGAGAGAGAGAGAGAGAGAGAGAGAGAGAGAGAGAGAGAGAGAGAGAGAGAGAGAGAGAGAGATGGAAGTCAAGTTTAAAGGAAACAACAGAATTTGAACAACGTTCGCCGTGATGTGGAGGGCTGGGGTAGAGCGAGAGAGAGAGAGAGAGAGAGAGAGAGAGAGAGAGCGAGAGAGAGAGAGAGAGAGAGGAGAGAGAGAGAGAGAGAGAGAGAGAGAGAGAGAGAGAGAGAGGGGGGGGGAAGAGAGAGAGAGATAGGCTGTTGATGAGCCCGCCATCTCCATGGCCGCCGTGGCCACACTTAGCGGGCTCTTAGTGTTTCCTTAGTGGTCCACGCTTCATTGGTTCCAGCTCTCTTCACCAAGTGTGAGCCAATGAGAATTCACGGTGGCCAATGAGCACAGGGGGTTTTTTTCCCCCCGTCCCCTTTTTTTTAACACACTTACGCTCGGCGGGTGGGTGGGTGTTCTCCCTTCGCCTCTTTGCCTCCAAACCTCATTTCCTTTTGGTCTTGACCCGTGACTCTCTCTCTCTCTCTCTCTCTCTCTCTCTCTCTCTCTCTCTCTCTCTCTCTCTCTCCTCTCTCTCTCTCTCTCTCTCTCTCTCTCTCTCTCTCTCTCTGTCCCCCCTCTCTCACTTTTCCCTCTCCCCCCTCTCCCTCACTCTCTCTGTTTCTCTAGCTCCACCTCTTCCTCTCTCTCCCACTCTCTCTCACTTTCCCTCTCTCTTCCCCTCTCTATCCCCCTCTCTCTTCCCCCTCCTCTCTCTCTCCATCTCTCTACCTCCCCCTCTCTCTCTAACTCTCCCCCCCCTCTCTCGCCCTCTCTCTCCCCCCCCCCTCTCTCCCCCCCCCTCTCTCTCTCCCCCCCTCTCTCTCCCTCTCTCTCCCCCCCCCCCTCTCTCCCCCCCTCTCTCTCCCCCCCTCTCTCTCCCCCCCTCTCTCTCTCCCTCTCTCTCCTCTCTCCTCATCTCTCTCTCCTCTCTCTCCTCTCTCTCATCTCTCTCTCTCTCTCTCTCCTCTCTCTCTCTCTCTCTCTCTCTCCTCTCTCTCTCTCTCTCTCTCTCTCTCTCTCTCTCTCTCTCTCTCTCTCTGTGGAAGGGGGGCGAGGGGGGCGAGTCAGGTGCAGGATGAGATCTGGGTGTTGATGTGATGTAAGGATTGCTGATGCACTTTGATGGTCATGGCGGTGATCACAATTGCACTACATTGCGTGTACACCTGAAATCACTTTCGGAGACGGTTTCGAAAAACTAACCAACGTTTTTAATGCCATGTTAAAAGGGATGATAATGTCTAAATGAATATGTTAGTTCCTGGACTTAAAAAAAGAACCCCCTCTTTTGTTACCAAGCAACAGCTATAGCCTAACATCCACCATCCACCATAGTCTTAAGTTACTTCACTTCAAGTTCACTAAGTTAAGAGTGAATTTAGTGATCAGTGGGGCATATCACTATTCATATCTGGACGTTGGAGTTTTGGGAGTTTAGGACGACGGCGATGGTTGAAACATGATCATTTTGATTAGAAGATTCAAGATTCAAAATTTGTATTTGCCATATGCAACAAGTACAATGGATTGCTTACTCCCCATTCCCTCCCGCAGTATGAATTTCTATAAATATTACTATACACAATAAAAATGACAATAAAAAAAACAATAAAATGACTGATGGATGGCATGTACATGTGTTGAATTGTGCATAAAGCATATAAAAGCATTTTAAAGTGCCAGAAAGTCCAGCAAAGTATGATAGTGTACTATAATATTAATGACACTGTTATAATAGTGGCAGCACTATCCTAGCAGTCGGCACAGATTGGAGATTTGTAGTTTCAAGGAATTTAGTCTGATTTAGTCATGATGAATAACACAATTGGTTACACAATGTATACTTTGGGTCCATTAAAGTGAACATTTGCATTCGCCCAAGCTCATCATATCACCAGGTAAATCAATATGGACATTCTTCAACTCCCTCCTTCAGCCAAACAGTTGACTTGGATAGATGAATGTATTCATTGACCCGGGTCTGGGG
>CM051010.1:15844624-15849624 GCA_027704905.1 Muraenolepis orangiensis | reverse complement strand
GGGGGACGGGGGGGACGGGGGGGGGTGTTTGGGTATGTGTATGCGTATTAGGAGTACAATTTATTAGCGTGAACTCAAAGTAAATCCGGATCAAATGGATTAGCAGGCCCTGGGGGGGGCCGCATTTAGGGTGACTAACCACGTAACCACGGTAAAGATGAATTGATTTCTATCTTTTTTTTAACCCTACCGTGGACATCTTGGACTTCTTGAACCGTTTATCCTCTCTCTCTCTCTCTCTCTCTCTCTCTCTCTCTCTCTCTCTCTCTCTCTCTCTCTCTCTCTCTCTCTCTCTCTCTCTCTCTCAGTCTCAGTAGTCTCTTCTGTGTTGCTAGAGAGAACAAACCCCCCCCCCCCCCCCCCCCAGTGGAGAACAGAACGTAACATATTGCTTTGGAGGATCTGAGTCATCAATATTCACCGTCTTTGATGGTTTTTTTGGGGTTTGGTTTTTTTTACAACCGCAATCAAACAGAATTATTATCATGTGTCTACCAGGCTCCATTCACACTACAGCATACTTCACGACACTACAGTCGAAATTCCAACAATAAAACTCATAAGAAACAAACAAAATCAGATCAGTTTTTGTGGAAACATCCCATTAAACAAGCAGTTAGGGGCGAGAGTGAGAGATGAGACGAGAAATAATGCATTTCCCCCCCCCCCCCCCCCATTTCCCGTATAAACCCCGGATCTCTCTTACCCCTCGGTGGGCGTCAACAAAGAGAGAAGAGCACACAACACGTTTCCGAGGAGGAAACGGTAGCAAGGGTGGGGGGGAGGGGGGGGGGGGGGGGAATCGCCTGCTCTCTCTCTCCCCACCCCCCTTTCCCCCCCCCCCCCCCCCCCGGTGCAACCACACTGCGAGAGACTTCATTAACAGATATGGATCTTTAAGCTCAAGGACTTATTCCAAACACAAACCCTTTAACCCTTTACCTCTCTAGAACAGGCCCCCACCACGGCCCCCTTATCCCCACGTCTCGGTGTCATTTAGCAGATACCATCGGCGGCTGGAAACCAGACGGACAATGGAGCGGCTAGAGGTGGGCGGGCTAAATACCTCCTTCAGAGGGGAAGGCCGAAACGCAGGTATAGCTCCTCACAATAGCACGACCGTACCGCGCGTACGTCATTCCGTTGTGTAAGAACGAGCGGCGCTAGTTTCGAGGCGGGACGTCGAAAGACAAAAATGGTTCAGACAAACCTGGAGGGGTTTCTTTTAGTCAGCAGCAAAACATTTTGTGGATGTGTTTCATGTGTTTGTTTTAACCCCCCGCCAAAGCACTCACCGAAGAGCTAATCTCCTAGTGTTTAGACGGCAGCATTTTGTCGTATTTCTGGCAAAGTGGTTTCAAAGGATTCCCCCATTTGAGACGTAGGTTGCAGGTTGGTACCTCTGGGTAAAGTATATTGCAACAAGTTGAACAAAAATGGTTTTAGAACTAAGCTTCTCGTCATAGGCCCCTATAGAACCCCCCCCCCCCCTTCCACACACACACACACACACACACACACACACACACACACACACACACACACACACACACACACACACACACACACACACACACACACACACACACACACACACACACACACACACACACAGACACACACACACACACACACACACAAACCCCACCTGGTCCTACACCACCAGAGGCACGGGCAACAAGGAACCCGCAACTGGCGACATCAGAAAACCCCAAGCGCGAGCTGCGGAATTTGCCGGGTGGGGGAGGGAGGGGGGCAGGGGGGGGGGGGGGGGAGAGGGAGGGGGAGGGGGAGGGAGGAGGGAGGGAGGAGGGAGGGAGAGAGGGAGGGTGAAACAAAACAAAACATCCCGACCACAGAAAGACATAATTGAGGTGAACAGGTGTGCATCCGTGTCAAAGGCTCCGCGCAAAAACATCCCTCAGAAGCGGTGCCAGAAAGAGAGGACAAAGAGCGCGAGAGAGCCAGAGAGAGAGAGAGAGAGAGAGAGAGAGAGAGAGAGAGAGAGAGAGAGAGAGAGAGAGAGAGAGAGAGAGAGAGAGAGAGAGAGAGAGAGAGAGAGATGCATCACGCATGATGAAAAACCATGCAACCCATATCCAGCCCGGCCCACGCGTGAACCTCCGCATGGAGCAGAGGAAGCTCGCCGCCCTGGACAATATGGGCCAGGGCGTCCGCTCCACCGAGTGCTTGCCGCCTGGTGCCAGCAGGTGGGATGTGTGATCTCCGATAGACACCATGGTTGGGAGGGGGTCCATATCAGCCAGGGCACTCGCTGGGGTTATGGGTTAGCAGAGCGGAGCAGAGCTGGAACGCTTTGTATTTGTAATGTTAAACAGCGTAATAGTTTGCTGGTCATCGCTTTTCAGTACTATAGCATTAGAAAAGGACCTTGAAGGGGAATAGGGTTGTCACCCCCCCCCCCCCCCCAAAAGAAAATAGGAAAAAGGATTGCTTCCCTTTTTATTCTGCCCACTGGTACTCATATTTATATCGTAGAGTAAGAGCTTGGGGCACATGCATGCAAGCATGCACACACACACACACATGCACGCACACACACGCACACACACACGCACACACACACGCACGCACGCACACACACACACACAACACGCACACACACACACACACATACACAGCACACACACACGCACACGCACACATATACATACACACACACACACACACACACACACACACACACACACACACACACACACACACACACGTGGGACTAATGGGCCCTCAGATGGCTGAGGGTCAGGCCGTGGTGATATCGAGCTCATGTGACCTACATCCCACAGTCACAGTCACACAGAGAGAGTCTCCAGCTCTGTGTGAAGTGGAACAACAACCCACCGTATATATATATATATACTATACTGTATCTCAAGCCAGCGGTTGAACAACGTGCCAAGGGAGAGAGAGGGAGAAGTGGCGAAACCCCCCCCCCCCTTAGTTAGCTTCCCGTTCCGTCCCGTCCCGTCCCGTCCATCCTCGCACGCCCACCCTCTATATAAGCCCCACCTATAAGCCCACACCTGTTTTGGATAAGCTCCCCCACCTGCTCTCCCACCGTTCTTGCCTCCCCCCTTGTCTTCAGAGCTGGAGTGAGGGGCAGACAAACCACACACCCCCCCCCCCCCTGTATATTAAGACACAGAGACACCGGAGTCCCCTTTTTGGCGTCCCTGTGGCGTGGTGGGGTCTGGCGACGCAGTTGCGTTTGACGGAAGAACACCGATCCCCTGCCGCCGTCTTGGGGTTGTCGCTTGACGTTATCCTTCGTTGTTCCTACCTGCTGTCGACGTTTGTGTGGTTTTGGAGGCCATGGGACCGGGCTGCTGTTCAGTAACCCGGTTTAAACCGGCACACTCTCGGTGATCCGCTGAGATTGTGCCGATAATCGCAAAATCGTGTCGTGACGTATTTAATTGTTTCGATCAAATTAATGATGTATGTTTGGTCAAGTAATTCATTTTTTTTTGTTTTTTGCTGCAGTTGAACGAAAACAATAAATCAACAATTATTGTGTGTCATTGTACAGTCCTATTATTCATTTCCCCCCGCTCTGATTGGACAGAAGAAAAAAAATGCTTCAGCCGCGCGGGTAAATAATAGTCGCGCTAGTTTTGCTTAACGCTTGAAATACTGCCCCACTGTGTTCCAGGTCCAGCTCGGTACATATTGTCAATACACCATCATTACCAGGCCAGGTTGTAACGGCCTCCTCCTGTGTGACTCCTAAAGTGGACACACACTTGTAGTGCCTTTTTTTCTTTTTTTTCTCTTCTCTCCGTGAAACGCTACCACCTCATTGATGACCTCCCCCCATCCCCCACCCCCATCCCCTCCATCCCCCCCCCCCACCTGCAGACATGGCCTTTGATTGGCCGTCTGAGAAACACAAAAGACGGTCGGTGGTGACCGGTGGTCTCTTGGTCTCGGGTGCCAGGGGATAAGGTCACACCAGAGGACTTCTGTTCCCATAGAAACCAGATCTATTTATTTGTGGTGCTGCTGGGTGGCCGGGTTTCCCACACCGCCTCCTGGATTGACAGGTTGACAACCACCACCACGGCAACAACAACAACAACAACAACAACACAAAAAAAACAACAACAACAGAAATCCTATTTTTTCTATTTAAAAAAAAATAGGAAATGCTGCCAAATTTCTGACTAGGAGGAATAACGGTATGATTCTGTTTAGTTCTTCCCTTCATTCGTTCTTTATCCTTTTTGAATGGTTCCGTTAACAAATACAAGTACAGAAAGCATCGTCGTGTCTGTTTACAAGTACACATATTCCCTCTGGGGGCTTCTTCTCGTGACTGTTTGTATTTATTATTCCCTAAATGACGAATATGGACACAGGTGAGACATGTGGTGAATCTCCCTCCTGGCGACCTGGGTAACAGAGCTAAAGAGAGAGAGAGAGAGAGAGAGAGAGAGGGAGAGAGAGAGAGAGAGAGAGAGAGAGAGAGAGAGAGAGAGAGAGAGAGAGAGAGGGAGAGAGAGAGAGAGAGAGAGAGAGAGAGAGAGAGAGAGAGGAAACCTGTGTATTTGACCTGCATCGGAGCGCCACTGTGGAGCATAATGCAGCAATTGTACACCAGTCACTCAAAGAGCCATTCACACGGGTACATTATTAAGTAAAACGCAACAGGGACATAAATCGTTTAGCCACGGCTAAATGCACCTTTGTGTGTTTTCTCTGTTCTCTCTCTCTCTCTCTCTCTCTCTCTCTCTCTCTCTCTCTCTCTCTCTCTCTCTCTCTCTCTCTCTCTCTCTCTCTCTCTCTCTCTCTCTCTCTGTTGAACACACAGCTGGACGTACATCTTTTTTGGGCGGGAGGAAGAAAATGAAAGATCGAAGTATCTCTGATTAGAGAAATACAAACCAAAAGGTTTATTTTATTTTGTATATCCTCCTTGAATTTCCCCATAAAAATAGTGTTGCTTTAAAAGAAACTAAGAAAGAAAACGTAAAAGGAAA
>CM051010.1:15832124-15834624 GCA_027704905.1 Muraenolepis orangiensis | reverse complement strand
ACTAGGACGGCTTCAATGCAGAGAAACTAATTTCACTGCGTGTGCGTGTGCGTGTGCGTGTGCGTGTGCGTGTGCGTGTGCGTGTGCGTGTGCGTGTGCGCGTGCGCGTGTGCATTTATGTGACCAATAGAGAGGATTCAATCCCCCCCAATCTCAAGATTCAAGATTCAAGATTCAAGAATCTTAAAAACGTATCACGTATCGTAAACTCGTAAATACCACGACGACTACATGCTAATTGAGCGTATAAAGCATATGGCCTGCACCTGCACACATGTGATAAAGCGCGAATGAGCGATCCGCAAAGCACACGAGATGAAACAGCTGCCGGGTGTAGATGGGATGGGACGTTATCTATAGCTATATGGCCACAGCTAGATCACCACACACCTCACCGTCACAACAACAACAACAACAGCAGTTGTGGAATTTTGGGATGGAATTCTCTGGAAGACGTCTCTCTCTCTCTCTCTCTCTCTCTCTCTCTCTCTCTCTCTCTCTCTCTCTCTCTCCGAGCGGAAAAAGACAAAAAGAAACCACAACTCCAGCGGCTAGGAGATTTAGCCCGTCTGCGCTAAAGAAAAGAAAGAAAGTGCGAGCATGAGAGAATGCAAATGTGAATTCTGTGGTTGGGGATCGGGGTCGGAGGTCACCTGTTTCACTCACTCCCTCACGCCCTCGGTAACACTGCTCAGACCACATTGTGGAACTGTGGGCCTTCAGTCCGCTCTGCTGCTCTCTGCATTTGCAACATACTGGGGAAGCATCGTTGAGCATATTGATGAATTGGACATAGTATAGTGTTGAATTTGACATAGTATATTGTGTTGATTTTGATATAGTATAAAGTCATGAATTTGATGGCATATAGTGAAATTGTTATATAGTATATAGTGATGAATTTGATATAGAATAGTGATGAATTTGATGTAGTATATAGTGATGACATTTATATAGTATAGTGATGAATGTGATATAGTATATAGTGATGAATGTGATATAGTATATAGTGATGCATTTGATATAGTATATAGTGATGAATTTGACATAGTATAGTGATGAATTTGATATAGTATATTGTGATGAATGTGATATAGTATATCGTGATGCATTTGATATAGTATATTGTGATGAATTTGATATAGTATAAAGTGATGACATTTATATAGTATAGTGATGAATTTGATGTAGTATATAGTGTGGAATTTGATATAGTATATAGTGATCAATTTGATATAGTATATAGTGATGAATTTGATATAGTCTATAGTGATGGGTTTCATATAGTATAAAGTGATGACATTTATATAGTATATAGAAATGAATTTGACATAGTATATAGTGATGAATTAGATATAGTATATATAAATGAATTTGATATAGTATAGTGTTCAATTTGACATAGTATAGTGATGAATTTGATATAGTATATAGTGATGGATTTATATAGTATAAAGCGATGACATTTATATAGTATAGTGATGAATTTTATATAGTATATTGTGATGAATGTGATATAGAATAGTGATGAATTTGATATACTATATAGAAATGAATTTGATATAGTATAGTGTTAAATTTGACATAGTATAGTGATGAATTTGATATAGTGATGAATTTGATATAGTGTAGTGTTGAATTTGATATAGAATACTGTTGAATTTGATATAGAATAGAGATGAATTTGATATAGTATATAGTGATGATTTTGATATAGTATAGTGACGAATTTGATATAGAATAGTGTTGAATTTGATATAGTATATAGTGATGAATTTGATATAGTATATTTGATAAAGCATATCATGATGAATTCGATATAGCATAAAGTGATGAATTTGATATTGTATATAGTGTTTTAATTGATATAGTATACAGTGATGAATTTGATATAGTATATAGTGATGCATTTAATATAGCATATAGTGATGCATTTGATATAGCATATAGTGATTCATTTTTTATGAGGCTTGTCATACAATAGTGATGAATTCGCGATAGCATAAAGTGATGCATTTGGCTGTGAATGACACTATAGCCTTCCCCAGCTTGTGTGCCGTGCATTGGCCTGTAAAGCACATAGAATGACTAACAAATGATGTTAATAATGCATCGATAATAATAACAATTCATAATTCATCACATTTATATTGCGCTCTCCAAAGTGAGTGTGTGTGTTCGTGCGAACGTGCAAGCGTGTGTGTGTGTGTATGTGTGTGTGTGTGTGTGTGTGTGTGTGTGTGTGTGTGTGTGTGTGTGTGTGTGTGTGTGTGTGTGTGTGTGGCGGGTGAAATGACACCTTATGCGCAGCACCCACCTGAGTGATGCATGGCATGCCAGTCTGCATCAACACACACACACACACACACACACACACACACACACACACACACACACACACACACACACACACTGGGCTGTCACAGGTGGAGCAGTGAGGAGGAATGACGATTCTGTATTTCCAGGTAGACCCATCTTGATCCTGATACGTATTGAATAT
>CM051010.1:15819624-15827124 GCA_027704905.1 Muraenolepis orangiensis | reverse complement strand
GATACAAAATACAAGATACAAGATACAAGAGATACAAAATACAAAATACAAGATACAAGATAGATACAAGATATTTGGTATAAAAACAGGTATAATATGACAAAATGCAACTCAATGACAAAATGGCTAATGACTGCAATACTATATATACACTATATGGAGGCATATAGTATAGAGGCTATATAGTAAAAACATATCCCTAGAGCAGAGACCGGACCGGTCAGATCCCCGCTCTCTGGTATCGGGACACGTGGAGACCAATGAGGAACCGTTCAGCTTGTTTGCTCTCTGGTTTAAATGGCCAGCCAGCGGATTACACTGTTGTGACGGAACAATTTGCTTTGTGAAGTATTGCATGTTTCCCCGACATTATCGGGAACACATGTTTGGTAACGATTTTTCTTTCTCTCCGCCTGGCTTTTTACAATGCGCTACTGTATATATAACTCATATATATATATATAATTTTTTTTACGGCCTATAATAGATCTTTGAGGAGAGCCTTTAAAAAAAAGGGAATTAATGTACATTTAAAAGGTGAAAGCCGGATCTGGACCATTCTGATAAGCGCTGATTAGGATCCATGAAGACTATTAATCAGCTCTGCGCGTTTTCCCTCCTCCTCTCCTCCTCCTCCTCTCCTCCTCTCCTCCTCCTCTCCTCTCCGTAAAAAATAAATAAATAATCCTTTCCGGAAATTAGCCGTCAACAGGTAGCCCCTTTTTTTCTTTCTCTTTTTTCGGGCTTAATCTATTTTAGTCTTCACGTCTGGCTGACTCGAACCCCTAGTTAATTATATTTGCATTTTCTATTAGTGCCGTGATTGATTTTTGTGGGGACTAAAACACAACCATGTCCATCCCTCTTTTTGTATAAGCGTGATGGTGGAGAACTATTATGAAACCAAGCGCTGGCTGGCTTTTTCCTTTTTTTTGAGGTGGTAAGACTAATGACCTTGCCATCCCACAGGGTGAATTATACCCAGACTAGGGGGCCATGTGTGGGTGTGTGTGTGTGTGGGGGGGGGGGGGGGGGTGTTGAGGTGTGTGTGTGTGGGGGGGGGGGGGGGGGGAGGGGGGGAGGGGGGGAGTGTGGGGGGGTGGGCGGGGGGGGGGGGGGAGGGTTGTAATGTAAGGAAGAAGGTTAATGTGTAATTATCAGATTCTCACCAAAAAGACCCACACCCCAAACACCTCGTCACTTCTGCCGCCTGCCGTCACTCACAAATCATTCGGTACGGGACACACACACACACAGACACACACAGACAGACAGACAGACAGACAGAGAGACAGGCAGACAGACAGACAGACAGACAGACAGGCAGACAGACAGACAGACACACACACACACACACACACACACACACACACAAACACACACACTGGGCAAATGAACGAGCTGTCATTTTTGATCATATTAAGATAAAAGTTGTGCGATCGGGTTTGAAAGTCATGATGTAAATGTAACCACGCCGAGCTACGGCGCTCGTTCAATGCTCCTTTGAGGTGACTCAACCGATGCCCCTAGGGGGGGTGGGGAGGGGAGGGGGGGGGGCAGATGCACATGCACGCACGCACACAGGAGGCCCACGCAATACACACCCCCAGTATGTGGGGTTGATGTATGAGGGTAGTGTATTGGGACGGCCTCCCTCCCCTCTCATATGCAAATGAGCTCGGGCCAGGGCCGCCCTGCGATTGGTCCGTCGCTATTCATATTCCGCCGGCGTGTGGCTTCATTAGCCCGGTGGTACCGTGCCAACAAGCGGCACTAAAAAGAGACTTTGTCAATGTTTGACGACTTGTAAAGCGTGTGTGTGTGTGTGCGTGTTTGTGAGTGTGTGCGTGTGCGTGTGCGTGTGCGTGTGCGTGTGTGTGTGTGTGTGTGCGTGTTTGTGAGTGTGCGTGTGTGCGTTTGTGCGTATGCGTGTGTGCGTGCGTGCGTGTGTGTGCGTTTGTGCATGTGCATGTGTGTATGTGTGTGTGTGGGGGTGTGTGTGCTGAGGAAACTAGCCTGAGATGAAGGATTAAAAGGCAGGGTTACGATGCAAAAGGCAACGTAGTTTGACTTCTGATGAGGGAAGGCTATGTTCTCGCTTAAGGGCTCCCAGATCAGGGTACTAACAGGGCGACGACGACTCAGACCTGGGGGGGTGGGGGTGTCACACACACACACACACACACACACACACACACACACACACACACACACACACAGAGGGGCCAGGGAGTGAGATGCAGTAGGGCCGGGGACAGGGTATTCATAACTGCGTCCGTTCTTCCATTGTTCCGGGTCCAGCGTCATACCGGTAGCGGCCTGGTTCCCTGAGGCTGATAGGAATGTTAATATCTCTATTTTAGTCACTGCTGCTTGTTTTCTCCATACCTCTTCTCTTGTGGCGGCAGCTCAGCTCAGTCTGTTGGGTCTTGGCTTGGAGAACCGGAGGGACGCCGGTTCAAGTCCCCCAAAACGGACCTCTTAAGGAGTGAGAACTGGTACTTGGAAAAGTGTGCCAGTTCACCTCCTGGGGGGCACGACACCAGACCTGCTCCCCGGGGCAGCTGTAGAAACATTAGCTGCCCACTGCTCCTAATACTAGGATGGGTTAAATGCAGAGAGAGAGAGAGAGAGAGAGAGAGAGAGAGGAGAGAGAGAGAGAGAGAGGAGAGAGAGAGAGATGAGAGAGAGAGATGAGAGAGGAGAGAGTAGAGAGTAGAGAGAGAGAGAGAGAGAGAGAGAGAGTGTGTGTGTGACCCAATAAAGAGAATTTGAGTCTTGTAGGGGGAGACACCACAGTGGATGACTAACGACACATTCATTTAAGCATAAAACTGACTGCAAACACATATTTTGCATACATATTAAATCACAGGACGTTGTTTGTGTTGCTGGATAGTCTTGTTACCTTGCGGAAGTCCGGGGGTGCAATGTTGCTGACTTAGTGGCTTTTTCTGGCTCACTTTAGTGTTTCTGTTGTTGTATTAATCTGTGTAGTTCTGGGGCTGGTAATGTCTGTTTCAGCATTATTGAGTTCCATTCCTCCCCTGGCCACCAGGGCGTCTTTAGCAGGAGATCTGCTTTTTTTTCTCCATGTGCTTTAGAAGCCCTGCATTCCCATGGCTGCATCTGTGAGAAACACACACACACGCCCACACATACACTTGCACACCCTTGCACACACACACACACACACACACACACACACACATACATACACACACGCATGCACACTCACACACACACATGCACGCACACACATGCACACTCACACACACACACACACACATGCACACGCACACACGCACACGCACACAGTGGTTAATATGAAGATTCTGTGGAAAGCATTGCTTTGGATTCTAGTCCAAAAGCCTTAACTAGAGACAGTGCAACACACGGGGTTAGCAAACCAGCTGACTTTACAAAAGAAATGAAAAAAAGATACAGACACAACACATTTTCCCTCCTACTTGAATTCCAAAGTAAGCACACCACATGAACATACTAAATAGCTATAGCAACCAAACGCTTATCAATTAATACAGGTTAGCAGTTGAGCAATTTGACAACAGTAATTGAAGTGTGAAATAATGTGCACATTAAAATGATGCGTCGTCTACAAATTTAATATTCCAGGGAAATGTAGGCCAAGCGCAAACAGTTAGTTGTGGTATACCAATGAATATGTTATTCCAATGTGTGTGTGTGTGTTAAGGGTGTGTGTGTGTGTGTGTGTGTGTGTGTGTGTGTTAAGGGTGTTAAGGGTGTGTGTGTGTGTGTGTGTGTGTGTGTGTGTGTGTTAAGGGTGTGTGTGTGTGTGTGTGTGTGGGTGTGTGTGTGTGTGTTAAGGGTGTGTGTGTGTGTGTGTGTGTGTGTGTGTGTGTGTGTGTGTGTGTGTTAAGGGTGTGTGTGTGTGTGTGTGTGTGTGTGTGTGTGTGTGTTAAGGGTGTGTGTGTGTGTGTGTGTGTGTGTGTTAAGGGTGTGTGTGTGTGTGTGTGTTAAGGGTGTGAAAGTGTGCCTAACAACATGGGTAATTATAATGGCATGTGTGTTGCATTTCTTCCTGTGCACATTTAGCTTGCTTCAGCTGTACCTGTGTGAAATATTGCGTGTGATACCTCTTCCATAATATTTGTCCTGTGGTGGTGGAGGTGGTGGTGGTGGTGGAGGTGGTGGTGGAGGTGGTGGTGGTGGTGGAGGTGGTGGTGGTGGAACTGCTGTGAATTTCCCCCAGGTCCCTCCAGAGCCGCGTTTAAGGAACAGTGTAGGGCAGCATTTTTTCAAATTGAAGTCAATAGCAATTGGCAATTTGTCTACAGAAGCCAAGCTGATACTAAAGGTCATGCAAAGGGGCCATTCCCTAGTTGCGCGTGTGCATTGTGCTTGACACACACACACACACACAGGTATGCACACACACACACACACACACACACACACACACACACACACACACACAGGTACGCACGTGCAAACGTACACGCGCACACATGCACACACACACACACAGACACACACACACACACACACACACACACACACACACACACACACACACAGGTACGCACGTGCACATGCACACACACACATGCACACACACACACTAACAGATGATTTCTCAAAACATAAGAGGAGGACCATGATCACCTGTCAAATATAAAGGCTAATTTGAAAATCCCTATCAAAATTGTTCTCATTGATATTGTGTGTTACCTCCAGCGGGATATACAGGAGCAGAAAGGCCTTAAGAAGCACGGACCTCTGGGGCATTCCCTGAATGTGATGATAGGTTTAGCACAAGCTGGGACATATATTGTATGAACGCAGCATCACCTAGGTCTGTTTTCTTACACTGTGCTGAAGTTGTCGAGTCATCATGATAAGGTGTGTCTCCATTCTCTCTCTCTCTCTCTCTCTCTCTCGCTCTCTCGCTCTCTCGCTCTCTCTCTCTATCTTTCTCCTCTCTCTCTCTCTCTCTCTCTCTCTCTCTCTCTCTCTCTCTCTCTCTCTCTCTCTCCCCCCCCCCCCCCCTCTCTCTCTCTCTCTATGGCTCTCTCCCCCGTTCTCTCTCTCTCTCTCTCTCTCATTACCTGTCTTTCTCTCTCTCTCCCCCATTCTCCCCTCTTTTCTCCACTACTTTTCAGCGGGAAGGGATTTGGCCAGCTCTGAATGCCATGTGTTTATGTACTCCAGCCAGAGCTGGACGCCGGCCCATAACGTCTTAGTGTATTACAATACATAACAGTGTGTCCACACTCTTTTTGTCTTAGCTTGTTTACTGTTCCCGCTCAACTTTCCTAATCACATTTTCATGAATTTGAATGGCAACCTCGGTCATCCATTGTCAACGATACCCTTGGTGCCCATTGGTCGTGGCGGCGTGAGCAAACCTACGTATGAGTGTGTGTGTGTGTGTGTGTGTGTGTGTGTGTGTGTGTGTGTGTGGTGTGTGTGTGGTGTGCGAGTGTGTGTGAGTGTGTGTGTGTGTGTGTGTGTGCGAGTGTGTCTGTGTGTATGTGAGTGTGTGAATGTGCATGTGTGTGTGCATGTGTGTGCATGACGTTGACACCCCATTTGAGGTGCCATTCCAAGTAAGTACACACACCCTGTATGACCACATGAACACAACACATTCTTCACAAGATGTGAATGTATAAAAAATACATGAAAAAAAACCGAACAGGGTTTGGGACAATAAATAACCCCGCGGACCACATGGCTTGGTGGGCATATTGTTTCGGTTACGACCCGGGCAATAAAAGATTCTTTCCTTTACATCCCAGCTGCCGTGTCGCAGAAAGGAGGGGGGGGGGGGGGGGTAGCATGCGACTCCCCCCCCCCCGCCCCCCCCCCCCCCCCCCCCCGCACAGAGGAAGTGGGATCAGGGGGGTGCTGGTCCCACACTGTGCCCACACAGACACACACTTAGGACAGGGAGAGAGGCCCTGACTTTGGGCCTGGCTTACCAGGTCCAACGTTTGGAGGAGTTTTTGGAGGATTTGTTTTGGAGGATTTTGAATCCTCTTTATTTATGTCACACACATGCACACAGACAAAGCACACACACACACACACACACACACACACACACACACACACACACACACACACACACACACACACATACATGTGAAATGTGTTTTTATCTGCATTCAACCCATCCTAGCATTAGGAGCAGAATTAAGATTCAAGATTCACGATTTTTGTAGAAGGGAATGCTTACTCCCCTAAAACGCAACACTAAAACAAATACTAGACACAATAAAAATTACAATAAAAACAACAATAAAGTGACGGATGGAAGTGATGGATGAGATGTACATGTGTTAAATTGCGCAGCTATACAGTGGGCAGCTGTTGTGTATACAGCGCCCCGGGGGGGGGGGGGGGGGGGGGGGGCATGTCTGGGTCTGGTGCCTTGCTTAAAGGCAACTCGGCACTGCACCCAGGAGGCAAACTGGCAACTTTTTTTTTCAAGGACCAGTACTTGAAAAAAAAACATTGGTACTTGGTCCGTGGGTACGGGGACTTGAACCGGCGACCCTCCAGTTCCCAAAAGCCAAGTCCTAACAGACTGGGCTACTGTCGCCACCATTTACCGGCGTAGCACGGCTAAGCTACAGGCTGTACTGTTGTTAGTCCCTCAACAGAGAGGAGCGGCTCGCACAATTGTTTTTTAAGTCTTTCTCCGGCCTACACGTCTTGCTGGTAACCAGATCAGGAAATCCAGAACTGGTTTTCCTGAAGGTATTTCAACCAATCACAACACAGCGTTAAGCCATGCGTTATACAATCGCCTGCCTCTGTTATGTTTCCGTGGCGATTGGGGGGGGGGGGGGGGATGGTGGACTAACCTTTTACCACCGGTTCTTTGAGGCAAATAATGGCCATGGATTTGCGGCGGCGAGGTGGCGGTTTGGACGTAGCACAGGTGACGTTGTCCACCAGGCCCTGTATTAATCTGCTGTGGCCTTATTGATCCCAGGCCCTGTTCCTTCGGCGGCGGATTGCTTGCTCTACAGGCGAGGTAATTCAAAAATCATTGACTGAGTGAAGAAGCAATCTGAAAATGAGGAATTGTAGTTATTGCTATTGATTTTAATAACAAGGTGTTACAGTTCATTCAATGCAGCTGCAGTCGATACTATGGGGGGAAGGATACGTTCCCTCTCAGGGACACGAGATAAGGTGAGAAAGTGATTTAGTGTAATGCCACATCGGGTTGTTAAATATATGCAAATAGGTCACTACGTGTCCCGTGGTGGAATCGCTACGCTGCACTGCATGTCGTATGTTTTAGAACCCCATGTCACGCTACACCAGCGTATATTACAATCAAAGCAGTTCTGGCAGACAGTTGTAATCCAAATCAATAAAGAAAAAATCATTGTCAGTTATACTTGTGTGCATATAGAGAGTCTGCATTACTCAAAATCCATATTTCACAGTGGTGCAAAAATGTGGTGGAGTCCATATGCTTTCCCCACCTGAATGGTTTAT
>CM051010.1:15797124-15807124 GCA_027704905.1 Muraenolepis orangiensis | reverse complement strand
AGGTGTGTGTGTGTGTGTGTGTGTGTGTGTGTGTGTGTGTGTGTGTGTGTGTGTGTGTGTGTGTGTGTGTGTGTGTGTGTGTGTGTGTGTGTGTGTGTGTGTGTGTGCGTGTGTGTGTGCGTGTGTGTGTGCGTGTGTGTGTGTGTGCGTGTGTGTGTGTGTGTGTGTGTGTGTGTGTGTGCACGCTGGCGATCAGCAGCTGTGTTTTACGGGGCGTGTGCGCGTGCAACTCAAGTCTTTTTCTATTGGCCGCTCGGGTGATGACAGGAAGTTAAAGTTGAGGGAATAATTGGTTTTGTATGGACGGCTGCCATGACAACAGAATAAATATATACACCCGTGCATCTCGTTTTCCCGGGCGGGATCGTACCGGTGACACAAAGCGTGTCCCAAAACATCTTCAGAATGATTGCTTTAATGCAAAGCAGCGGCGGCGGCATCAGCATCAGCATCAGCAGCCGCTATCGAGGTATACACCTAAGTGGCGAAATGTCGCAATTACCACACGCCTCACCTCTGGGCCATAAAGGCCATTTCATGCCGCTTAGAATCGCTAACACCCGGCGAGACGGCTTCAAAGCCATTGAGAAAAATATCCAGACACACATCGGAAAGATTATTACTGAATAAGCGGAGATGGCGTTGTTGTTTTTTAAATTTAACTATTAAGTCCCCCGCCTTGCATTTGTGTAGCGTGTGTGCCCTAAATGCCTTATGCAATATAGATGGTGTGGATGGTGTGGATGGTGTAGATGGTGTAGATGGTGTGGATGGTGTAGATGGTGTGGATGGTGTGGATGGTGTAGATGGTGTGGATGGTGTGGATGGTGTGGATGGTGTAGATTGTGTGGATGGTGTGGATGGTGTAGATGGTGTGGATGGTGTGGATGGTGTAGATGGTGTGGATGGTGTGGTATAGTGTAGATGGTGTGGATGGTGTGGATGGTGTGGATGGTGTGGTATAGTGTGGATGGTGTGGATGGTGTGGATGGTGTAGATGGTTTGGATGGTGTAGATGGTGTGGATGGTGTGGATGGTGTAGATGGTGTGGATGGTGTTGATGGTGTAGATGGTGTGGATGGTGTGGATGGTGTGGATGGTGTAGATGGTGTGGATGGTGTGGTATAGTGTGGATGGTGTGGATGGTGTTGATGGTGTAGATGGTGTGGATGGTGTGGATGGTGTAGATGGTGTGGATGGTGTGGATGGTGTGGATGGTGTAGATTGTGTGGATGGTGTGGATGGTGTAGATGGTGTGGATGGTGTAGATGGTGTGGATGGTGTGGTATAGTGTAGATGGTGTGGATGGTGTGGATGGTGTTGATGGTGTGGTATAGTGTGGATGGTGTGGATGGTGTGGATGGTGTAGATGGTTTGGATGGTGTAGATGGTGTGGATGGTGTGGATGGTGTAGATGGTGTGGATGGTGTTGATGGTGTAGATGGTGTAGATGGTGTGGATGGTGTGGATGGTGTGGATGGTGTGGATGGTGTAGATGGTGTGGATGGTGTAGATGGTGTGGATGGTGTAGATGGTGTAGATGGTGTGGATTGTGTGGTATAGTGTGGATGGTGTGGATGGTGTGGATGGTGTGGTATAGTGTGGATGGTGTGGATGGTGTAGATGGTGTAGATGGTGTGGATGGTGTGGATGGTGTGGTATAGTGTGGATGGTGTAGATGGTGTGGATGGTGTGGATGGTGTGGTATAGTGTGGATGGTGTGGATGGTGTGGATGGTGTGGATGGTGTGGATGGTGTGGATGGTGTGGATGGTGTAGATGGTGTGGATGGTGTAGATGGTGTGGATGGTGTGGATGGTGTGGTATAGTGTGGATGGTGTGGATGGTGTGGATGGTGTGGATAGTGTGGATGGTGTGGATGGTGTAGATGGTGTGGATGGTGTGGATGGTGTGGATGGTGTGGATGGTGTGGTATAGTGTGGATGGTGTGGATGGTGTGGATGGTGAGGATAGTGTGGATGGTGTGGATGGTGTAGATGGTGTGGTATAGTGTGGATGGTGTGGATGGTGAAGATGGTGTGGATGGTGTGGATGGTGTAGATGGTGTGGATGGTGTGGATGGTGTAGATGGTGTGGATGGTGTGGATGGTGTGGATGGTGTGGATTGTGTGGTATAGTGTGGATGGTGTGGATGGTGTGGATGGTGTGGATGGTGTAGTATAGTGTGGATGGTGTGGATGGTGTGGATGGTGTGGTATAGTGTGGATGGTGTGGATGGTGTAGATGGTGTGGATGGTGTGGTATAGTGTGGATGGTGTTGATGGTGTAGATGGTGTAGATGGTGTGGATGGTGTGGATGGTGTGGTATAGTGTGGATGGTGTGGATGGTGTAGATGGTGTAGATGGTGTGGATGGTGTGGTATAGTGTGGATGGTGTGGATGGTGAGGATGGTGTGGATGGTGTAGATGGTGTAGATGGTGAGGATGGTGTGGATGGTGTAGATGGTGTGGATGGTGTGGATGGTGTGGTATAGTGTGGATGGTGTAGATGGTGTGTATGGTGTAGATGGTGTAGATGGTGTGGATGGTGTGGATGGTGTGGTATAGTGTGGATGGTGTAGATGGTGTGGATGGTGTAGATGGTGTAGATGGTGTGGATGGTGTGGTTCTCTCTGTGTTATCTAAGATATTGATAGTCCTATCCTCCTGCTATGAATCTCATCTGTATTAAAAGTCCCCTCAGGGCTTTGGAATTTCCCGTTGCTTTGTTGTTAGCGACGCCCGGCTGGATGGTAATGGACATCCTTCTTTAGTTATTTGCTGAAAATGTGGATACAAAACAAAAATGCAAGACAATTAAAATAAAGAAAACATCTGAAAGCTTGTTCATCCTCATTAAACCGCTGGGTCAATCCTCAAGGCGCTGGAATTGCACATTCTCCCAAACCAACAGTGATTAGGAATCCTTAAATGCAAAAGTCACTTTTAAAGAAGTCATAAGGTGCTTTCGGACCGCAGGAACCTTTTCATAGTTCTAATATAACTATTGGAGGAACTGTCCTCTTTTCGTTGCGTTCGCACCACAGGAACTCGGAACCATCGTAGTTCCCAGAACGCGGTACTGGAGTGTGTGTGTGTGTGTGTGTGGTTGGTGGCTGGTTTAAACAGCCTCATTGGCTGGTGAGGCTGCACACCTGTGGGTCATTGTTAATCAAGGCTCACAGGTTAAAACAGCCACCAACGCACAGAGTAGAGAGGAAGAGCTCTAGCGTCAGTTTAGCTCAGGAGGTAGAGCGGTCGCCTCACAACCGCAAAGGTTGCTGGTTCGATCCCCACCGCCTCCTCCTAGCAAAAGCTGTCGAGGTGTCCTTGAGCAAGACACCCTAACTGCTCCCAACGTGCTGGCTGTCTCCTTGCATGGCTGACTCCGCGGTTGAATGTGTGGGTGAATGTGAGACTTGAAGCGCTTTGAGTAACCATTGGTTAGAAAAGCGCTATATAAATGTCCATTTACCATGTTCCATCTGCTCTGTTCACCATGATTCAAAACTCTTGCAATAGACTGTGTCCTGTGTCCTTGTGTCTTCGGGAGGAGCCCGCAAGTAGCCATGTTAATGGCTTGTGGCAGTGTCGTCTGCTACAGCAATTTTGAGGGAACTCAAAACCGCTCCTACTTCAGAGCAATGAGGAACCTTTGGTGTAGGTGTATGGGGCACCACGGACGACCGCCTATTTCTCAATACCCTTTAGCTGTGTCTACCACACACTGTCAAAAGGTACAACACAAAAAAACAAGCACTTCAACCGTAACGGAATGAAAGAGACCCAACAGACAACAGTTGGGCGGACAGCGATTCCAAGCGGAAAAAACAGCGCTATTGAGTACATATGCAACGGAGGTAATACAACGTGGTCATAATTCAAAATAATTCATTAGGATGTTCCGTCAGTGACGTTGACGTAACGTTCCTGTTGGCGGTGTGAATGCAAACAGAAAAAAAAAAGCCCTTGAAGGAACTGTTCCTCCCCAGGTCCCTATAGTTCCTGGTTCCTCAGTCCCCCCAGAGAACTGTTGTGGTCTGAAAGCATCTATATTTAAAGGGCCATACCATGTGTACCACCTGCCTGTCTGCCTCATGAGGTGATCCACACATTGAATTGACTTGAATTAGGTTAACGAGGCCCTCCATCGCTACAAGCCTGGAAGACTGGAATCCCGACCTCAAGGCTGAGGACACATGTTATATATTCCATTCCGCTGGATCTGTATTCTTATTGAGTTTATTATATATTATATATTACATATTCCAACAATCCTGCACAATTGTACAGCCCTGTCCCATATTATATTCTATTGTATTTTTTATGTTTCATTTTATCGTATTCTATTTTTAGTTAAACATTATGAGTTTACTCTTACTTGTGTGATATTGTTGTTAATGTTAATGCACCAAAGACCAAGACAAATTCCTTGTATGTGCAAGCTTACTTGGCAATATAGATTCTTCTTCTTCTTCTTCTTCTTCTTCTTCTTCTTCTTCTTCTTCTTCTTCTTCTTCTTCTTCTTCTTCTTCTTCTTCTTCTTCTTCTTCTTGTTAAAGTCAGTACTGATTCAGGTTCAGCCTGAATCAGACCAACTCAGTAGTCACCGTTGAGGCAAGAAGAGATTCTCCTGCAGCTCCAGTACAAACATACACACAACACACACACAACACACACACACACACACACACACACACACACACACACACACACACACACACACACACACACACACACACACACACACACACACGTAAACTCCAGTGCACTTATTATGAATGTAAACTGAAACATCAACTGAATAGGGAGACTGGTTACAGTTACATGTCGGAATAACTAAACTGGACTGCAGTGTGTGTGTGTGTGTGTGTGTGTGTGTGTGTGTGTGTGTGTGTGTGTGTGTGTGTGTGTGTGTCTGCGTGTGTCTGCGTGCGTATGCTCTCGATGTTAGCTAAGTGCTTTTCACCGCTAACGACAAAACGTGAGCGACGTGAGCTTTGAAATGAAAAATGTATAAGAAGTATTCATAAGTGAAGCATCGATCAGCCCTGGAGGGGTGGGTGGGGCTATGAAAACAGTGGTTAAGTAGCTCCCACAGCGAGCCATACATATGCAAACGAATGGGCACACACACACACACACACACACACACACGCACACACACACACACACACACACGCACGCACACACACACACACACACACACGCACGCGCGCGCGTAATCCCATGTTGCTCTATATTTAGAACCCTAATATTCCGACACACACAATAAAGAGCCTCCACTTCAATTTGCACATCCATGCATGCACCTAAAGTGCTTAGTGTACCCCCCGCCCCCCCCCTCCCCCTCCCCACACACACACACACACACACACACACACACGCACACACACACACACACACGCACACACACACACAGACGCGCACACACACACACACACCCACCCACCCACCAACATATCTCTCCCTCACAAACACATCCACGCATAAAGGACTGTTCATTTTGGGGCCAACGGGAGAGCTCATTACACGGGTGGGTAACCTCCACCCCCCCCCCCCCATCACCCCACGCCCCACACCCCACACCACACACACACACACACACACTCCCCCACCCGTGGTGGTGGGTGAAAGGATGAAAAGGAAATCACGCTTCTCGCCACCTTTATCCGGCAAGTGTGACACGCAGCCCTAGAGGTATTTACCTGCCCTTTGTAGCGTGGGACCCAGCCACACACACACACACACACACACACACACACACACACAAGGTGTATTGTATTGTATTGTATTTCTGGAGTGCAGCTATATGGCACATTATTCTAGACTGTTGACACCGTTTAGGAAATCAATTTCAAGTGTGAACATTCCTTTGCAGGGGGGGGGGTTACGTTACAAGAGACTCTGTCTTTGTTTTTACGTTTTTCACTCTCAAGGACCGGGTAAGAGTACTCACCCGCCAAACTATTGAGATTACGTACCTGTTTTAGCACTCACTCACACACACACACACACACAACACACACACAACACACACACCACACACACACACACACACACACACACACACACACACACACACACACACACACACAGGTGTGGGTTAAGATTCCCAGCTGCACTGAGCGAGTGTAATGGCGTTATCATGGGTCGAGTGTGTGCTCGCAATGTTTTGATCTTTCAAAACATTTTGATCGTATTTAGTCATCAATTAGCCTGGAAAGAGTGTGGCAGGGCCCCTGCCTGTAGAGTGTGGTAGGGCCCCAGCCTTTAGTAGAGTGTGGCAGGGCCCCTGCCTGTAGAGTGTGGCAGGGCCCCAGCCTGTAGGGTGTGGCAGGGCCCCTGCCTGTAGAGTGTGGCAGGGCCCCAGCCTGTAGTAGAGTGTGGCAGGGCCCCAGCCTGTAGTAGAGTGTAGCAGGGCCCCAGCCTGTAATAGAGTGTGGCAGGGCCCCAGCCTGTAGTAGAGTGTGGTAGGGCCCCAGCCTGTAGAGTGTGGCAGGGCCCCAGCCTGTAGTAGAGTGTGGCAGGGCCCCAGCCTGTAGAGTGTGGCAGGGCCCCAGCCTGTAGTAGAGTGTGGCAGGGCCCCAGCCTGTAGTAGAGTGTGGCAGGGCCCCAGCCTGTAGAGTGTGGTAGGGCCCCAGCCTGTAGAGTGTGGCAGGGCCCCAGCCTGTAGAGTGTGGCAGGGCCCCAGCCTGTAGAGTGTGGCAGGGCCTCAGCCTGTAGAGTGTGGCAGGGCCCCAGCCTGTAGTAGAGTGTGGCAGGGCCCCAGCCTGTAGTAGAGTGTGGCAGGGCCCCAGCCTGTAGTAGAGTGTGGTAGGGCCCCAGCCTGTAGTAGAGTGTGGTAGGGCCCCAGCCTGTAGTAGAGTGTGGCAGGGCCCCAGCCTAGAGAGTCGCAGGGCCCCAACCTCTGTCACACCAAAAAGTCCCCTGGATCTGTATTCGGATCTGCACCAAAATCACCTGTTCCTTGGCCCATAAGTAATCTAACCACCAAGTTTTGTCCAAATGATAAATGGACTGCATTTATATAGCGCTTTTATCCAAAGCACTTTACAAGTCATGCCTCACATTCACCCATTCATACACACATTCATCCACCGACGGCAGAGTCGGCCATGCAAGGTGACAGCCAGCACGTCAGGAGCTAGTTAGGGTGTCTTGCTCAAGGACACCTTTAATGTTTTTGCTAGGAGGAGCCGGGGGAATCGAAACCAGCAACCTTCTGGTGGTCAGACGAGGGCTCTACCTCCTGAGCTGCTGCCGCCCCAGTTCTTGCTGTCCAATTCCGTGCGTCACCATTTGAGTGATCTTGCTTACGGTCAAACAGACAGATCAAACAACCAAACAGGGTCAAAGAAAACATAACCTCCTCCTGTCTTCGACGGAGGAGGTAAATAAAGATGAACAGGCCTCATGTTCTTTCAAAGGAGGAAGAACCTGTTGCCCCGGTGGCAGTAGAGCACAAACCGGGGGGGGGGCCGGCAGACCCTCCTCCTACCAGGAGGGTCTGCTGAGGGTCTGCTTGTTAGGTGTTTGCTGGATTCCTCGAATATTCCATCTGCCCCATCTTCTGCTACTAAAAATACCCACTGTCACACTGATCGGATGAGACAATGTGTCAATTCCAATACAGTCCCCAGGCTACACAAGGACGCAGGAAAAATTGCATCCACGTGTGTTTCTGTGTTTGTGTATGTGTGTGTGTGTGTGTGTGTGTGTGTGTGCGTCTGTTTGTTTGTGTCAGTGTGTGTTACTGTGTCTGTGTGTGTGTGTGTGTGTGTGTGTGCGTGCGTACGTGCGCGTTGACGTATGTGTTTGCATGTCTGTGTGTGTGTGTGTGTGTGTGTGTGTGTGTGTGTGTGTGTGTGTGCAAAACTAAAAAGGCCCAAAAGCAGAATGTGTGTATTTGTGACAGAATGAGAGAGAGATCGGCGGCGGCGGTGTGTGTGTGTGTGTGTGTGTGTGTGTGTGTGTGTGTGTATTCTCTGCTTCCCTCATTAGGTTCCGGAAAGTCTGGTGCCGTCGGCGCTGTGGGTCGAGGGCCGTCGTCAGTCAACCTTACTTTGCGAGCCGATTGGACGAGGGGACGAGGGAAGGGGGGGGGGGGGGGGGGGGTGGGGTCAGTATGTGCCGCCAGGTGTGTGCGGAAAAAAACCCACTTGCGGGACAGAGGACACGGGCGCGTCCATCCCGCCATGCAGAGAGATAAAGAGGGCCCCGCCCACAAAGCCTGCGGTTTGCAGGAACCCCCCCTAGCAAGAAGCAATATCTCAATCTAAATCTGGAGGATTTTGAATCTCTTCAATCTCTCTCTCTCTCTTGATTGGCCACATACACACATACATGTACACACACACACACACAGGAGAATTTGTTTTCTCTGCATTTAACCCATCCTAGTTTGAGGAGCAGTGTAGGGTAGCAGCTGCCCGGGGAGCAGAGCAGTAGGGGGCCCGGTGCCTTGCTCAAGGGCAAAACCTCGGCAGTGCCCAGGTGTTTTGCGGGGGACTTGAACCGGCGACCTTTCGGTTCCTAAGCCCAAAGTCCCAAACCGACTGAGCTGGACTGCCGCCCAGTTATTCGCTCGAAGGAGATTAGTAATGTAAATGTAGCTGTGAATCTATATGAATATATACACATAAGTGCGTTATGTCTGTATATATGACATACTATAGGCCTATATTAAGTAGGCCTATACCAAATACATTAAAATGTCTCTCAAACGCATATGTCTCTCATAATATATATATATAAATACGTATATTGTCTTGTATGATATATTGTATATAACACTATGAATATGAATAGTGGTCACGCGCGGCAGAGCGCGGCGAGTTCTGAAACAGCTTGATTTGGTTCTGATTTGTTCCTTCCCTGTAACGATGTAACGATATCGTTAAAAAGGTTAATGAAAGGTGGCCGATAACAGCGCACTGCGGTTATTGCAGCTTTGACGATATTCGCTTGTAAAACAAAATAGCTTGTTGAGAAAAAAAAAAAAGAAAAAAAAGCACACAGGACAGGGAAGGGCACGGAATTCTTCTACATGGGCGGATTTAATTGTGTGTGTGTGTGTGTGTGTGTGTGTGTGTGTGTGTGTGTGACCAGATATATGAAAGCGTCTCTTTCAACGAATCAATCATCACATTTTTAAGATGGGCTATAATATGAAATTAAATCTAATAAATGTGTGTGTGTTGTGTCGCACGCACACTGTCGCCCCACACGGGCAACTGGAACGTTCTCCACTGCGTTAATCATTATTATTTGTTCTTTCATTTAATTATAATAATTATAATTTTAAAACAGGCGGGTGCAGAAATAGCAGCAGAGCTGTGTTAGGGGATCTAGCGAGGTCAGGCCCTGGGCCCCAGGCCCATGGAGGCTGGCTTGGCAAAGGCTAGAGAGCATTTATCTACAAGTACGCAGGATTACATATGAACAGGCCGGTCTCAATGGGCTAAGAGGGCTGAGCCCTCTCTGTCTTGTGGGCAGGAAAACAAGAGGACGCGACACGCATGGAAAACGGATTACTTGGTTTTTTTGGCGAAATCAAGGGCAACAGTGGCCCTACCCCCACGAACACATGATCGCGGTCAGATATCTGAGGGGCTGATCCAAGAGGGCATTCTCTCTATCTATCTATCTATCTATCTATCTATCTATCTATCTATCTATCTCTCTCTCCGCCCTCTCTCTCCGCCCTCTCTCTCTCTCTCTCTCTCTCTCTCTCTCTCTTTGTCTGTCTCTCTCTCTCTCCCTCTTATTCATTATGATTACAGGGAAATCCATGTCTGAATGTTGTATGGCTGAGGCAATAACCAACCTACACGGATACTTATTGACAAATATCTTGCATTGATAAAGAAGCACTGCAGTATTGTTCTCTCCTTCGTCACCATAGTGCATAGGATCGTTCATTCATTCGATCCACCATTAAATCATGCGTAATTGCATTGTAGCAGCACACGCTAGTCTGCTAATACTGAGCTGCGGAG
>CM051010.1:15752124-15787124 GCA_027704905.1 Muraenolepis orangiensis | reverse complement strand
ACCTCACCCCCCGTCTCCCCTCCCCCGTCCCCTTCTCCACCTCACCCCCCGTCTCCTCTCCCCCGTCCCCTTCTCCACCTCACCCCCCCGTCTCCCCTCCCCCGTCCCCTTCTCCACCTCACCCCCCGTCTCCCCTCCCCCGTCCCCTTCTCCACCTCACCCCCTGTCTCCCCTCCCCCGTCCCCTTCTCCACCTTACCCCCCCGTCTCCCCTCCCCCGTCCCCTTCCCCACCTCACCCCCCGTCTCCCCTCCCCCGTCCCCTTCTCCACCTCGCCCCCCGTCTCCCCTCCCCCGTCCCCTTCTCCACCTCACCCCCCGTCTCCCCTCCCCCGTCCCCTTCTCCACCTCACCCCCCGTCTCCCCTCCCCCGTCCCCTTCCCCACCTCGCCCCCCGTCTCCCCTCCCCCGTCCCCTTCTCCACCTCACCCCCCGTCTCCCCTCCCCCGTCCCCTTCTCCACCTCACCCCCCGTCTCCCCTCCCCCGTCCCCTTCTCCACCTCACCCCCCGTCTCCCCTCCCCCGTCCCCTTCTCCACCTCACCCCCCGTCTCCCCTCCCCCGTCCCCTTCTCCACCTCACCCCCCGTCTCCCCTCCCCCGTCCCCTTCCCCACCTCACCCCCCGTCTCCCCTCCCCCGTCCCCTTCTCCACCTCACCCCCCGTCTCCCCTCCCCCGTCCCCTTCTCCACCTCACCCCCCGTCTCCCCTCCCCCGTCCCCTTCTCCACCTCACCCCCCGTCTCCCCTCCCCCGTCCCCTTCTCCACCTCACCCCCTGTCTCCCCTCCCCCGTCCCCTTCTCCACCTCACCCCCCGTCTCCCCTCCCCCGTCCCCTTCCCCACCTCACCCCCCGTCTCCCCTCCCCCGTCCCCTTCTCCACCTCGCCCCCCGTCTCCCCTCCCCCGTCCCCTTCTCCACCTCACCCCCCGTCCCCTTCTCCACCTCACCCCCGTCCCCTTCTCCACCTCACCCCCCGTCTCCCCTCCCCCGTCCCCCTCTCCATCTCGCCCTTTCTCCTCGGCCCATTTTGATTGCTTCTTTTTATTTTATTTTATTTTATTTTCTTTGTTTAACTTTGCCAATAAGGGCTGGCGGATTCTACCTCCAACCATAACAGGCTACGGGGGGAACCATCCAACACTTTACATATATTAGCGACAAACGACAGCGGCTTCTATAACGTGTATGAACTGAGCTAATGATAGCCACTGGCTAATCTGGGAGCAGGCAGCAATATTATACGTATATATATATATATATATATAAATATAGGTACTTCCTCTTCCTCCTTTAGAGTAAACAGATATTGCTATTCCACCTCCACTTCTGTTGGCTGCTTTATTATCCTGTCACCCCCCCCCCCTCGTCGCCCGCGGCTCTCCTCCCCCATCTTGAAGGTAACGGACATGGTGGATGTCTTCGATTGTTTTGTGGTTTTTGAACCCCCCCCGGAGGGGTCCTGCATGGACCCCCAAAAAAACAAAAATAAAAATAAAAACCCTCCCTCCTGTCAAACCCCTGGCACCTCTTTCATCATTGTAATGCCATTGTTTGCACGCTTTGCTCATTTTTTCACACACTCTATGCTTTTATTCTGTCTTCTCCGCCACAGCTCGTTTATGCATGTATGTATGGCAGCATGATGTCACGTGTACGCACACACACACACACATACACACTCACGCACACAAACATACACACACTCATACACACACACACACACACACACACACATCAGAGGGTGTGTGTGAGAGGGTGAAAGTCGTGTCAAGGTGGAGTGAGAGAGCATTCTGTTTCAATTAGCATTTTATAAGAAACTTCCAGCCCATAACAGATTCTTAATATGTTTATAATGCAATACCGCATATTTACATACAGATGTGTGTGTGTGTGTGTGTGTGTGTGTGTGTGTGTGTGTGTGTGTGTGTGTGTGTGTGTGTGTGTGTGCCTGCGTACATGTGTCTGTGTATCCGCACGTGTGTGTGTGTGAGCTTTTGTGTGTGTGAGTGTGGCTTGCCTGTGTGTGTGTATCTGGTATCTGCACGTGTGTGTGTGTGTATCTACATGTGTGTGTTTGTGTGTGTGTGCCTGCGTGTGCTTGTGTGTGTGTGCGCTTGTGTGTGTGTGTGTTTGCCTGTGCTTGTGTGTATGTGTGTGCTTGCGTGTGCTTGTGTGTGTGTGTGTGTGTGCGCTTGTGCGTCTGTGCTTGCATTTGTGTGTGTGTGTGTGTGTGTGCACATCTGTGTGTGCATGCGTGCCTGCATGTTGATTTTTTTGTTCGTAAAATAAGTCATGTGCTTGGTTTCCTCAAAATCTCCACAAAGCTCCTTCAGTTCGGGGCATTTCAATCAGGGCAGGGACATGTAGTCTACAGGCTGGCAGACACATTAGCATGAAGAAAACCCCAGGTCCTCATCCATTACTTCCTCTTATTATGGGACACACACACACACACACACACACACACACACACACAACACACGCAATGTTTACCTAATGAGGTTGACAAGAGCCATCTCAATAGAGATGAGGACATAATGGATGTGTGCGTGAGGACAGGTGGCGCTGGGAGGGCTGATCCTATCTGGACATTTTGTGCACAAACGAGTGCTGACATACTGTAGAGGGCCCCCCCCGTGTCAATACGCGTTAGGGATCCCGGGACAAAGGGAACACATGGCAGTGACAGGGACAGGGTCCCTCTGAGACCGCCTGGTGCAGCCGTGTTCCACCTCACTGATCAATACACTACGCCTAGCGTCAGTGACGCACAGGTTACTGGTTATGAATGTGTGTGTGTTTGTGTGTATGTGTGTGTGTGTGTGTTTGTGTGTGTGCTCTCGCATGTATGTATGTATGTGTGTGTGTGCCTGCCTGCCTGCCTGCCTGCCTGCCTGCCTGCCTGCCTGCCTGCCTGCGTGCGTGCGTGTGTGTGCACTCGCAAGTGTGTGTGTGCCTGCCTGCATGTGTGTGTGTGCCTGCCAGTGTTTGTGTGTGTGAGTGTGTGTGTGTGTGTGTGTGCTCTTTAGAAATGATGTTTTAGTTACAAGTCAGGTTTGACTTCCTTTGCACTACTAATTAGGATGGGCTAGCCGACTGGTTGACGTGGTGCTTCAAGTTGTTTTCAGTGTAAATATTGTGTAATAAAAGTAAGTAAATGTTGTGCTACCTGCTGTTCAGTGCTGGGGTTTGTTTATACACATGGCAACCCGTCAGGCTTGGTTACCCCGTTTCTCGGACTCTGGGATCGAACAGAAACATGCAGCCCAAGGCTGAATGCATGTGCGTGTGTGTGTGTGCGCGTGTGTGCGTGTGTGTGTGTGTGTGCGTGCGTGCGTGCGTGCATGCTTGCGTGCGAGAGAGTGTGTGTGTGCAGGCGTGTGTGTGTGTGTGTGTGTGTGTTTGCGTGCAAGTGTGTGTGTGCGCGTGCGTACGAGCGTGCGCGATGGTCCAGCCAAAAAGGTAGTGTGAGGATAGCCACTGTGTTGGACAGGTCCAACAATAAGTCGTGATTGATTCAGTCCCCTGGCGGTTGACAGAAGAGACAAACGTGTTCCCTGCTGGCTCCTGGTGAGATATATTGTGTAGCGGGCCAACGTCATTGTTACTGAAGAGCGCACTTTCCTTGACATGTCGATGCAATTTTTGTTGCCTGCCTGTCCCTCTCCTCTCCCTGTGCTGGCAGTGACAAACAACTCTTAGCCAGACCGATTTAGCTATCGCCCCCTTCCCTATGTCCTGGCCTAGAACGACCCCTAGTCACGGGTCGAATTTGCACACGGGAAACCAGGAACGGTCGGAAATACTTTTAATACCACAGGTGAGTGGGTACAAGGTGAAGCAGAATATCGAGTACAATGTTGTAACAGACAAACCAGGAGGAACGCAGGCAAGAGGGGTATTCGAGGGAGGGGCAGAAGGTCGGGAAGCAGGCAAGACAGGCAGGTCCAAGGCAAGCAGGGTCGGCAACGGGAAATCGGTGAGGAAGCAAATGCTGGAGGGTCTTGCATGAGTCAAGGAACAATCTGGCAAAGAGTGAGTGAACAGGGGAGACTTAAATACTGTCCTGATGGGCGATGAGCTGCAGCTGAGTGCAACAACTGATGAGGGCGTGTGACTCAAGATTCAAGGTACAAGATTTGCATTTGCCATATGTACAATGGAATGCTTACTCCCCATTCCCTCCCACAGTATGAACTTCCTAAAACAATATACTATACAAATACTATATATACAATTAAAATGACAACATTAAAGTGACTGATGGATGATTTGTCGATTTTAAAGTGCCAGTAGTGCAGCAGCATCATGAATACAGGGCAGTACAGTGCAGAACAGGGCAGTAGCTGTAATGAGTCCAGAAAGTCCAGCAGCAAGTATGATAGTGTAATGTAATATAGATGACAATGTTATACTAGATAATAATATAAGTTCAGTAGGCGCAATGCCTGCAAATAAAAAGTGTCCTTGAATCTGGTAGTCCTTGTACGGATGCTGCGGAACCAGCGACTGGAACGTGTGGGGGCGAAGAGATGGTGCCCAGGGTCGCTGCGGTCCTTTGTGATGGAGATGGCCCTCTTCCGACATCTGGTCCCAAACATCTTCTCATTGCATGGAACTGCAAACGTGATAATCCTGATTGTTGCTGTGTGTGGCAGTACAGTCATGTGTGTACAGCGAGTACAGCCAGGGACTGAGGCAGCAGCCTTGGGGTGCTCTGGTGTTGAGGACCAGAGCGGATGAGATGTTGTTCCCAATCTTCAAAAAAGGTGGAAGCAGGGTGAATGGAGACTGTGACATAGACTGTCCAATCCTACGTGCGCAACCCTTTCAGAGCAAGTTAAACAGTCCCCATTTAAAACAAAAATGTCTCCCCATTATGACAAATAATTTCACAGTTAATTACTAAACAATGACAACAACAAAAACATATGCGGAGTGTGAGTGGTTGGTGGCTGGTTCAAGCAGCCTCACCTGGCATGAGTTAGACTGATTACTATATGGCTGGTGAGGCTGCACACCTGTGGGTCCTCGTTAATCAAGGCCCACCTTGATTAAGCTCAAACAGCCACCACACACACACACACACACACACACACACACTCGAGGAGGAGCTCTAGCATGTACCATCTGCTCTGTTCACCATGATTCAAAACTCTTCCAATAAACCAGATTCCTCATTCACCCTGTGTCGTTGTTTATGGGAGGAGCCCTCAAGCTGTGATTTTAATGGCTTCGACTGCTTCACCGTACTACTAACAGAATAACTGACATTCTAATGCTCATATGCTTCCAACATGGAGGTGGTCATTGCGATGCAAGCCCTATTAAAATGATCAGCAGTTTTTTAAATTTATATATTGGATATTCAAGAGATATTCATGCCCCGAATGACAGTGATGTGGTGTGGGGAACTAAAGACGCAGTCACCACTATGAGTCCTGTGTGTCTAGCGGTGTGTATACCTGCCCAGGAGATGGTATGAGTCACGCACGCACGCACGCACGCACGCACGCACGCACGCACACGCACGCACGCACGCACACGCACGCACGCACGCACGCACGCACGCACGCACGCACGCACGCACGCAGCACGCACGCACACACACACACACACACACACACACACACACACACACACACACACACACACACACACACACACACACACACACACACACACACACACACACACCTGGACAGTATCAGTCCAAAAATAAAACAATTGACCCCTCTGAAAAGTCCACCCTAGCTTTAAGGAGTGACCTTTGTTTACACCCGATGTGCTTTGAGTGATGTAACCGGAGATGTTACCAGAGGAGCGTCGTCACACCATCCCCACACACTAAACTTAACCGAGAGAGCGGCTCCTCTACGCACCAAGCGCTCCTTCCCCGCGGCTTGCTGTGTGAAACCGGCAGAAGGACGAGGAAAAGCCAGCAGGCAGCACAGCGCCACTGTGTAGAGCCATTGTAGAGCGGCTGAAGTGGATCAAAACACAGGGAATTGCGTGGGCCCTCCTCCTCCTCGCTTACTGCTGGAGCGGCGACTGGGAACCGAAGATTTCATCAACACTGGGGTTTTTTTTTTTTGGGTCTGCGACACACACTCACGTGCACTGAAACACACACATGCGTTGCAACACACGTGCGTTGCAATACACATGCAGTACAACACATGCACTGCAACACACATGCACCTAAACACATGCATTGCAATGCATGTGCACTATAACACACATGCACTATAACACACATGCAGTACAATACACATGCAGTACAACACATGCACTATAACACATACATTGCAATGCATGTGCACTATAACACACATGCACTATAACACACATGCAGTACAACACATGCACTGCAACACACATGCACCTAAACACACATGTGCTACAACACATGTGCACTATAACACACATGCACTTCAATACATATGCACTACAACGCACATGCACTGCAGAACGTGCACCTCAACACACATGCACTATAACACACATGCAGTACAACACATGCACTGCAACACACATGCACCTAAACAAACATGTGCTACAACACATGTGCACTATAACACACATGCACTTCAATACATATGCACTACAACACACATGCACTGCAGAACCTGCACCTCAACACACATGCACTATAACACACATGCAGTACAACACATGCACTGCAACACACATGTACCTAAACACACATGCAGTGCAGAACGTGCACCTCAACACACATGCACTATAACACACATGCAGTACAACACATGCACTGCAACACACATGTACCTAAACACACATGCAGTGCAGAACGTGCACCTCAACACACATGCACTATAACACACATGCAGTACAACACATGCACTACAATACACATGCACTAACCCACATGCACTGCAACACACATGCACTCTAACGCACGTGCACCTGAACACACATGCACTACAACACACATGCACTAAACCCCAATCAACTCAACACACATGCACCACAACACACATGCACTACAACAAACATGCACCTCAACACACGTGCACCTCAACACACATGCACTACAACACACATGCACTAAACCACAATCACCTCAACACACATGCACCACAATACACATGCACTAAACCACAATCACCTCAACACACATGCACCACAACACACATGCACTACAACAAACATGCACCTCAACACACATGCACTATAACATACATGTACTGCAACACACATGCATTGCAACACACATGCTCTATAATACACATACACTGCAACACACATGCACCCTAACACACATGCACAAGAAGTTCTAGAACATACATGCACTAAACCACATCCACCTGAATAAACATGCACTACAACACACATGCACTGCAACACACATGCACTATAACACACATGCAGTACAACACATGCACTGCAACACACATGCACCTAAACACACATGTGCTTCAACACATGTGCACTATACTACACATGCACCGCAATACATATGCACTACAACACACATGCACTGCAACACGTGCACCTCAACACACATGCATTACAATACACATGCACTATAACACACGTGCACCTCAACACACATACACTGCAACACAAATGTACTGCAACACACATGCACCTCAACACACATGCACAATAAGTTCTAGAACATACATGCACTAAACCACATCCACCTGAATAAACATGCACTACAACACACATGCATTGCAACACACATGCTCTATAATACACATGCGCCACAACACACATGCACTATAACACGTATAGTGCAACACACATGCACTGCAATACACATGCACTACAACAGGCATGCATCTCAACACACATGCACTAGAACACACATGCGCTGCAACACACATGTACTGCAACACACATACACTGCAACCGATCAACAGGGACAATGGCCTTTATAGTGTATTCAAAACAAGGGCTGCTGGGCAATCATTATTATTATTTGTTTATTTTCTATTTTATCATCTGAAGGGCATAGTCATATTCATATTAATTAGGCGACAAACCAGGGTATTGCCATAGGTCAAGCTCTATATTGCATAACTACAATAGCATGATAAGACATGACACTATTGAATTATGGACCAGTAAGTTTGCACAACCACATCTTTCTCTTTGCGATATGCAGAGTGTGTACAGTGGATTGAGGAAGTAACTGGAGCCCATGTGGTTAAATGGTGGCCACAAACCAGTAATGAAAAGCAGTTAAATCCTAAAATGGCTAATTGTGAGTCTGCAAGTGGTGCACATCAATATGTGCATTAAAGCTTATGGAGAGAGGATGTGCTTTAGGGATTCTAAAGTCACAGCATCCACTTCAGCACTGGCTTTGTTTTTAATAGGATTAATTGTTGTATCCTGTTTAAAGTAAGGTTTAAAGTTTAAAAGAATACAAAATTGCCAGTGGCAGCCCACCAACTAACATTGGGTCCACCTGACGGTAATGTATGAACAGCAAAGAGGCATTTACCTCACAGTTATTATTAATGTATAATAGGAGCTAGTCTCGTGAGACTATCCTGATCTTGCAAGTTTCCTGTTCTGTTTCTCTCTGCAGATCCGCCTCCAGTATGTTGAAAACCTCTCCCAAAAAACGCAAAAAATAATGGGACCAATCGGCGCTAGAGGGTCAGAGCGATCAAAACAGTTTAGTATGAAATAGATGTTAGGAATAACAATGTTTAAAGATTAACCTAAATTTGCACAAGAGGCTTTTATCAGAGGATACGTTTTTTGCTTAACTTCCAACCAGATTCGGCAAGCAAAAAGAGTTATTTAAACTGATTGCCTGGAGTTCTTTTTTAACAATGTGAGGCCGAGCACATGTGGAAATCCATGGCAGCCCAGCCAAGGCCAGACTGATATTCATTGTGCAAAATTGTGAATACCTGGAGGCTCTCGCGAGGCTATATCGGAGGAGCGCCATGGGCCTCAGACCCTTTCTGCTCTTCCTCCATTCTCTCTAATTCTACATCTTCAGACGCTATACTTTGCAAAAGATGTGGAGCACATAAAATAAAGATGTGCCGCATGATGTAAATCTCCTTAACAAGCTAATGGTGGTTATGCTGATACCTAGTAAGCGTACTTATAATACACAAAACTCATATTAGTTTAGTATTTGTGGTGGTGGTGGTGGTGGTGGTGGTATTACAAATATATGTATTAAAATACTACCACTGTGAAGTACGAGTTCATGGGGGAAGGACAGGACAGAGGACACCCTTGGCTCTGGAGGCACCAGAGGACGGTGTGTCCTCAAAACCATTTCATCTTCATACGGTGATAAATTAAAAACGGTTTTATTTTATATACTATGAAGGCTTGTTTAACTCCTCAAGAGAGGGTTTTTTGCTTAAGAAAGTGGGTTGTAAATATAAACGTGAACTAATATGAACACTCAGATAAATAGGTTATTAGATTCTTGAAGGTGGGTTGTTTCGAAGGAGAGATTTTTAGGTATTTGTGTAAAGGGTACAAGTGTCTAGTAATTGTGTGTGTGTGTGTGTGTGTGTGTGTGTGTGTGTGTGTGTCCTCATATTTGAGACTCTTATCTAGAGACCATAAGTGATTTTAGCAAGCACACCTACATTAAATCAAAAAAATAAGAATAATTCTTCTTATTGTTTTCTTAAATCATTTTTGGCCCTCTAACATTAGATTTTGTTTTGTTATAGAGATCAAACCACGGCAGGTTCATTGGGCTTTATAACATAATTATTCTCTGTATTCTCTGTCAGACTTTGGTACAATAGGTGCACCTTTAAGGTTGGTGGACCGCCAGTAAAACCAAAGAAGAAGAAGAAGTACGTAATGAATTGAATTGTGATTTAGAAAGTGTCTGGTTATACTATTCATGACTATTCATGGTGTGAATAGTCTGGGCAGAATGATCTCTGAACTCAAGAAGCGTTTTTTTTTTTTTTTTAATGAATAATTGAAGAATGAAGGTGTCTTAATGGGCTGTAGGTGTGAGGCGGTCCCAACCTCCGACCCCTCCTTGTCTGAGGCCACATTTGTCAGAACTGGCACCGCATTACCATTAAGGTCATTACCATGACCTTAAGTCTGAGGACGTGATGGTCGCACCAACAACAACAATCTGAGGCACAAGGAGAGGGAGGGGAGGGGGCTGGTGCTTCCACCTACCTATGTTCCCTTCGCTGAAAGCCGTCATTCAGGGTTGCCTTGACGAAACCGGTGAGAAGCTGTTGCTGGGTCTATTAAGGGCCTTGCGTCAGCCTCCCATACCCGGCTCTGGGAGGACCGCAGGGGCATACTCCAGCACCCGGCTGTGATGTCAATTGAGAAGGAGGTGCTTTGAGAGAGTCAAATATACCAAAAAAGGCATTGACAGATTTGTCACCCTCAAGGTCAGGTGACACAGCCTAATTCTCCCAAATGTAGAAGCGAGAGGTGAGGGGAGGTGAATGATAAAGTGACATTGTACCTTAGGGTTAAGATGGGTCGGGTTCTGGGGTGAGTTGAGCTAATGTTCGTCTAATAATGGTTTATCATTTATCGTTTATTTATGGCTCAGCATTTAAGTCATTTTACTCCGATTTGTAGGTCTCTTCTGCTGTCTAGTCACAGAATTGAATGCCCATGCATGAGAGGAGATGTTTTTATTAAAAGGTCTAAAATGGTCAGCTGAGAGTAGCTGAACAAATTGACAACTCTTGATTACAACACACACACACACACACACACACACACACACACACACACACACACACACACACACACACACACACACACACACACACACACACACACACACACACACACACACACACACACACACACACACACACTCATTGCCAAATCAGTTTGAGCTTCTTTGCCAATTTGCATGGACTTCACTTGGATCACATTTATTTTTCAAGCCTCAGCCTCCGACTCTCTCTTCATAACACTGTGGACATGGCTTGAACTGGAGCACTGCCACTCAACCGGATTGGAGCGGCAGGCTATAAGCCTATTCTTCGCTCTTGGGATCGGGGTACATGGGGATTCTCGGTGTTGAGTCTGCACAATAAAGTGAGGGTTTGTATGAAAGTCCGAAACTTTTTATGTCATATTGTTCTGACCATGGTACCTTGGGCCATTTGGCCGCTCGGATCGTTGATGAGTTCCCCCCCCCCCACCCCCACCCCAACTCCTGGTTTTTTGAAGAAGTAATGTTTTCTTTCTGGCCATCGTGCCATAAAGGCCATACTTACAGCATTCACATAATGTGACTCATTCAGTCTCTTATTGCCTGAGTCACTCTTTCTCTTATTGCAAACCACTGAAGTTTGTCAAAGTTGTCTTGGTCTCAGATTGTTATCTTCCCACCAGTCTGCCTTTTCGCCCAGGTGCACAGATTGGAGGGACGGCCTGACTTGACAATATCTGTATGGCATGAGCCTTTTTTTATTGCTTGATGATACAGCGGACGGTACCCATGTGGTTCGGGGAGACTGACACAGTGTGTGTGTGCGTTCTTCTTATATCTGCCTGGCTTAAACTTGATCTTTTACTTACTGACTTACTTACTTTCCACCTAAAAAGTTCTGGGGTCTTCTATATAAAACATAGTGCATAGGATCTGTACCAAAAGTGTATGTGTGCCCAAACAAACAAGTACAGATAAAAAGATTCAGACCACATTGTACTACAATACTACAATACAATACTACAATACTACAATACAATACTACATTACTACAATACAATACTACAATACTACAATACAATACTACATTACTACAATACAATACTACAATACTACAATACAATACTACAATACTACAATACAATACTACAATACAATACTACATTACTACAATACAATACTACAATACTACAATACTACAATACTACAATACTACAATACAATACTACAATACAATACTACAATACTACAATACAATACTACATTACTACAATACAATACTACAATACTACAATACAATACTACAATACTACAATACAATACTACAATACAATACTACAATACAATACTACAATACTACAATACAATACTACAATACAATACTACATTACTACAATACAATACTACAATACTACAATACTACAATACTACAATACAATACTACAATACAATACTACAATACTACAATACAATACTACATTACTACAATACAATACTACAATACTACAATACATACTACATACTACAATACTACAATACAATACTACATACTACAATACAATACTACAATACTACAATACAATACTACAATACTACAATACAATACTACATACTACAATACAATACTACAATACTACAATACAATACTACATACTACAATACAATACTACAATACTACAATACAATACTACAATACAATACTACAATACTACAATACAATACTACATACTACAATACAATACTACAATACTACAATACAATACTACAATACAATACTACATACTACAATACAATACTACAATACAATACTACAATACTACAATACAATACTACATACTACAATACAATACTACAATACTACAATACAATACTACATACAATACTACAATACTACAATACAATACTACATACTACAATACAATACTACAATACTACAATACAATACTACAATACTACAATACAATACTACATACTACAATACATACTACATACTACAATACAATACTACATACTACAATACAATACTACAATACTACAATACAATACTACAATACTACATACTACAATACAATACTACAATACTACAATACAATACTACATACTACAATACAATACTACAATACTACAATACAATACTACAATACTACAATACAATACTACAATACTACAATACAATACTACAATACTACAATACATACAATACTACAATACTACAATACAATACTACATACTACAATACAATACTACAATACTACAATACAATACTACAATACTACAATACAATACTACATTACTACAATACAATACTACAATACTACAATACAATACTACATACTACAATACAATACTACAATACTACAATACAATACTACAATACTACAATACTACAATACAATACTACAATACTACAATACAATACTACATACTACAATACAATACTACAATACTACAATACAATACTACAATACTACAATACAATACTACAATACTACAATACAATACTACAATACTACAATACTACAATACTACAATACAATACTACATACTACAATACAATACTACAATACAATACTACAATACTACAATACAATACTACATTACTACAATACAATACTACAATACTACAATACAATACTACAATACTACAATACAATACTACATTACTACAATACAATACTACAATACTACAATACAATACTACAATACTACAATACAATACTACAATACTACAATACAATACTACATTACTACAATACAATACTACAATACTACAATACAATACTACAATACTACAATACAATACTACAATACTACAATACAATACTACAATACTACAATACAATACTACATTTGACTTCAATACATTGTACTACAATCTTAGTTGTACAACAGACAATCTACATCATACTACATTGCATCCATTATAAACCATAGTCCTCCTGGAAAAGTGTGTGTGTGTGTGTGTGTGTGTGTGTGTGTGGTGTGTGTGTGTGTGTGTGTGTGTGTGTGGATCCACCTCATGTCCTGCCGCCGACCTGCCCAAATTCAGAACACCAACGCTCAAATGCAAAGCAGCACGTGAATGTCGATGCATACAGACTTGCTGATCCACGGTACGTTACGGTGAATCGTCATGGCAACAAATTCAAGAGGAAGACGAAGAAAAAGGAATTTTGAGTGAAAGGCAAAGGATTGTGGGTCGGAGGTCAGAAAGCACATTGGTTTAGGTTCAGACCTGCTGCGGTTAATGCAGTGACTGTGACAGACAGTGTTGTTGTTGTGTTGGAGTACTAACCTTTCACTGTTATTCATCACCGACACATACATCAGTCAACGCGAAGCTAAATCTAATAAAAAATCATCAATCATACTGCATATTGCATCCATAGCGTTATCATATGGAAATCTGTGATTGTTCATTCTGAACCCTTTTTATTTTATTATTATTATTATTATTATTATTATTATTATTATTATTATACACTACAGTAGACCATCCAACTAATTAGGTTTCTTCTTAATTAAATCAAAGTTGGCCAAAGTGAAAGGCTTTGATAACGTTCCACTTCCAAGGGATTTTCTCAACGAAATCTGTTGTGGTGTAAAACTCATGTTAGGCCTACGAACTATTAATGTATTAAAATGACTATTGTTGTCAATTAAAATATCATATATAGAACGACATGTATGTAATCATATTTTTTTGCATTTGTGCTGAGCCACCCCTAAAGGTCTGATCCTAGGACCCCCAGGGCTGCACTGAAGAACCTGGTTCAACCCTAGTTAAAAGTAGAGCTAAATGAGTGAACGTGTCTGGGGCAAAAAAATGATATAGACCCACACATTAGTAAGGTAATCCCACGTTTTCAGCTCTCAGCTATCGGGGGGCCGCAATCTCAAGGCAACACAACAATCCTCTCCAAACCCCTTGTATGTATTCGCCCGCAGCATCGCTTTGTAAACGGGTGAGGAGCTTGAGCCTTTAAATCTTAAAGCCATTGTAATCTGGAGCCGTTTTGTTCTTTGCTAAGCACCACCACCACCATGTCCAATAGCCCGAAGAGGGGGGGGGGGGGGGGGGGGGGGAAGGGAGTGGGGGGGGGGGGGGGGAGGTTGGGAAGCACTGTGAGCAGGCTAACACGCTCTCCGGTGCTGGTAATCACCGGACACCGTGTACATCGTAGCTGTGGCCTCGATACTGATGGGCACACTGCAGGCTGTTGATCACCCCCTTAAATGTCAGCACACACACACACACACACACACACACACACACACACACATACACGCACACAAGCGTACACACACACACACAAGCGTACACACACACACACACACACGCGTACACACACACACACATGCATGCACACGCACACACACACACACATGCATACACACACATGTACACACACATGCGTACACACACACACACACACACACACACACGCATGCATGCACACACACACACACACACACATGCATGCACACATATGCATGCACACACACACATGCACACACAAAATAGAATAAATTCACTGAACAAATACATGAATTAGTGTCCCTAGTGTCATTAGAGCCAACCACTTGTTTAAATGTAATTGTACGGCTAAAACACACTAAGACTTACGTTACTTAGGAGAGCAGAGCGAGTGCAGGATGAGCCTGTGTGTGCTGCCGGCTGTACGGCTCATTCTATTTGAAGGATGGATAACAGTGCGGAATAAATCAGCCCTCACGGACGATCCTATTTAACTAAAGTGATTTAAATCTCCAGTTCATAACTGTGGCTTTTAAATTCTGCCGTTAAATCAAATAAACAGGCCTTCATAGGATAATAATTAAATTGTCTCCAGCTATCTACCCCTCTCTTTCTCCCTCTCTCTCTCTCTCTCTCTCTATCTCTATCTATATCTCTCTGTATCCATCTGTCATCTATGAAAAGATCATTGGGATTATAGACCACTGTAACCCCTACCTGCCTGGCCTGCCTCTTAGGTCTCTCTCTCTCTCTGCTGTCATCTGGAAGGACAGCAGACAAGGGGGCAGAGGACAGAGAGAAAAGCTGGTGATATGTTCCAGCTGACCATAGCATTGTAACAAAACTACTACAATAAGAAGAAGAAGAAGAAGAAGAAGAAGAAGAAGAAGAAGAAGAAGAAGAAGAAGAATTATTATTTTGATTCATAATAATAAGATGATTACTAATAAGAATAATATAATTTGAATCTTTCATTAACCATAACATTATAATAAACGTTCTTATGTGCTGTGCTGTTGTGGAATGATAGAGTGCCAATATTTACTATATGTAGACAAGATAGGCAAATATTAGATGATATACTGTCTATACATATTAGAATATATATTTAGTTAATATTTGCCTAGTCTGTCTGCCTAGAAGCACAGCCATGTGTCGGTAAAAGGCAAACAGATTGTCCTCAGGTTGGCCTCAGCTGCTGCTACATTATAATGTTTGTATTAGACTCCACCAAAGCGCTCCAATGTTTTGAGTGGGCCCATTCTCTGTTTTCCAAAAAGCAAAATGTTCCATAGGACCATATATCATACAGGCACAGGCAATAAGAGAGAAGCGTTCGGTTCGCTGGATAAGTAGTAGCCGTTGTTGCCATTATCGTCCGGAAGATCTATTGACACCATTAGCTGCAGCAAAAGGACCACAACTGTAACTGAACTGCTCTGTCCCTGGCATACAACTCGGGAAGCAATATTGCAAAAAAGATGACGTAATTTACTCATCTGTGTTTCATCAAGCTCGTCACCTCCTCGGTATATCAACCACTGGCTTCTCGGTAGTCTAGGTTTACCGCTATTACTCAACAGTTATACAGTTCTTGAGTTGTTGTGCTATTCTCTCCTTGTTTCTCCTAATGATCCTGTTGTCCTTTTTGTAAGGTTAACCCCCTGTTTCTCTGGTTGCCGAAACCCTCTCCTGCCTGGCTGCCCTACCAGCCTGTTGACGAACTTTCTACCAGTCAGACTACCCCACCTGTTGACCAACCCTCTACCAGTCAGACTACCCCACCTGCTGACCAACCCTCTACCAGTCAGACTACCCCACCTGTTGACCAACCCTCTACCAGTCAGACTACCCCACCTGTTGACCAACCCTCTACCAGTCAGACTACCCCACCTGCTGACCAACCCTCTACCAGTCAGACTACCCCACCTGTTGACCAACCCTCTACCAGTCAGACTACCCCACCTGTTGACCAACCCTCTACCAGTCAGACTACCCCACCTGTTGACCAACTCTCTACCAGTCAGACTACCCCACCTGTTGACCAACCCTCTACCAGTCAGACTACCCCACCTGCTGACCAACCCTCTACCAGTCATACTACCCCACCTGCTGACCAACCCTCTACCAGTCAGACTACCTCACCTGCTGACCAACCCTCTACCAGTCAGACTACCCCACCTGCTGACCAACCCTCTACCAGTCAGACTACCCCACCTGTTGACCAACCCTCTACCAGTCAGACTACCCCACCTGTTGACCAACCTCAACAGGTGCTTCGTGATTCAGTATGATTGGACAGTTTATCAGGCTCAACCACCAATCATCACAAGAACAATCTGGATGGACGATCACCAGGGGAATCTGGATGGATGGATGGATATATCATCACTACAAGAATCTGGATGGATGGATGGATATATCATCACTACAAGAATCTGGATGGATGGATGGATATATCATCACTACAAGAATCTGGATGGACGATCAGTACAAGAATCTGGATGGATGGATGATCACTAGTAGAATCTGGATGGATACAAGATGCAATATATTTATTGGCCATTTGTACAAGTATATAGGAATACTTACTCCCTATTCCCTCCCACAGTATACATATCCAAAACAACACCATACAAATATAAATAATATATACAATAAAAATGAACAAAAAAAGGACAGCAAAGTGACTGATAGATGGTATGAACAAGCATTTAAAGTGCCAGTAGTGCAGCAGCATCATGAATACAGTGCAGTACAGTGCACTAGCTGTAAAGTCCAGCAAAGTATCAAAGTGTTATGTTAATGACAATGTTATGATCGTGGCAGCACTCCTAGCAGTTCAGTAGGCACACTGCCTGTGGATAAAAACTATCCTTAAACCTGGTAGTCCTTGTACGGATGCTGCGCAACCGGTGACCAGACGGTAGAGGGGAGAAGAGATGGTGCCCAGGGTGGTTGCAGTCCTTTATGATGGACATGACCTTCATCCGACATCTGGTCCTACAGATCTCCTCAATGCAGGAAGGGCACACCCGATGATCTTCTCTGCCTTCCTCACCTGTGCAGTGGTGTTGCCGTACCACACAGTGACGCCTTCATCAGGACGCTATCTACGGTGCCACAGTAGAAGTTCAATGGATGATCACTAGAATAATCTGGATGGATGATCACTAGAAGAATTTGGGATGGATGATCACTAGAAGAATCCAGATGGATGATCACCAGGGGAATTTGGATAGATGAGCGCTACAAGAACCCGGATGATAACTGGAATAATCTGGATGGATGATCACTAGAATAATCTGGATGGATGATCACTACAGGAATCTGGATGGATGGATGATCACTAGAGGAATCCGGATGGATGATCACTTGAATAATCCTGATGGATGATCACTAGAATAATCTGGATGGATGATCATTAGAAGAATCTGGATGATCACTAGAAGAATCCTGATGGATGATGACTAGAAGAATTTTGAAGTTTGTGCGAAATGTGTAATTTGTGGATCGGCGGTTGATTATAGATCTTCGGAAAATTAAAAATGTTTTTAAATGAAATGAAAGGCAAAGGGAAGGCAGATGGGAGATAAATACATGCTATTTAATCCCTTCCTGGTCTCCTTCCAGTTCCAGTGACCTCGGTGCCAGCAGTCTCATGGAAACGGCTCCAGGCTGCCATGTGTTTACAAATGAATTCTAGTCACACAATTAAAATCATGAAGCACTCCTCACTGCTTTGTCCTGCGTGAACCAGGCACGAACCTAGTGCATAGGCCTTAAACAACCCCACCACCCCCCCCCACCCCCACCTCTCATTGCTCAAACATTACACACACATTTACACACACACACACACACACACACACACACACACACACACACACACACACACACACACACACACACACACACACACACACACACACACACACACACACACACACTGAAATCAGCTGACCATCTTTGTCGTGTTGTATTTTGTTGTCCTCTGCCCGCCCCTAGATATAGACAACCGTATACCTTCCAAGGTACCTTGAGGCAAGAGCAAAGACATGCTCCAATTATGTGTGTGTGTGTGTGTGTGCGTGTGTGTATCTGATCTATTCCATCTGCTATCAGGACAGGTAGTGTGTCTGCCTGAGGGGCCAAAACTCTCTTTCCATCTGTCTTTCTATATTCCTACTCTCTCTCTCTCTCTCTCTCTCTCTCTCATCTCTCTCTCTCTCTCTCTCTCTCTCTCTCTCTCTCTCTCTCTCTCTCTCTCTCTCTCTCTCTCTCTCTCTCTCTCTCTCTCTCTCTCTCTCTCTCTCTCATTCACTTTATTTTGCTGTATGTCTTTCTTTCTGGGTACACACACACACACACACACACACACACAGACGCTTGTTAGTTAAGCGTGAGTGACGTCAGTCATTCAGTCGTATCGATGAGGGGGGGGTGGGGGGGTCAGGGGTCACCGTCCTCCAGAGTCTCCTCTGTTGCATTCAACTCTAGAAGTCTCTCCTTATTCTCGACCTATGTTCGTTTGTCACAGACAGACAGTGAGCCTCTTTGACGATTCCCTCAACACTATAACTCTGTGAAATAGTCAATAGTGTTTTTCTCACAATCGATAGTGAACAAACAAAACCAAGAAAGTGCGGTGGTGTGGTTTCAGACGCTGGCTGTGTGAACGTGGTTTGTCGAGGTGGCGGCTGCTCATGTATCTGCATACTTATGCCTAGATGTAAGCATTTAGAGAGAAGGATCTTGTTCATGTTGTTTGAAGAGCATACTTGAACACACACACACACACACACATTTAAAAAAATATAGATTGAGTGTATAGCAACAAATATGTTTACTCCAAGATGTGTTGAACACCACATGCACACATGACTAGTGAGTGTGTGTGCGTGGGTGCGTGTGTGTGTGGGTGTGTGTGTGGGTGTGTGTGAAAAGGGAGGAGGGGGGGGGGGGGGGGTAGGACGAGAGCAAGAGAAAGGGTGAGAGTGTGAAGGATGAGGATAAGAGAGAGCAACGGAGAGCAACAGAGAGAGAAAGAGCATGAGAGAGAGAGAGTGGAGTGGGTGAACGAGAGAGCGAGAGCGAGAGAGAGACAGAGAGTGAGGTGAAAGGTGAATTGCACACACATTGAATGTACATACAATGCACTTGTTGCTCCCATCTAAACCTCACTGCTTTCACTGAGTAGTGTGTCAGATGAGATATTGCTATCAACATAACTTCTGAATGTTTTACCTTTCAGAAAGTCTTTCACTCTCTCCCCCTCTCTCTCTCTCTCTCTCTCTCACTGCATTCCTCCATCTCCACCAAGGACACCCTCCCAGTAGTGGTAACCATGGAGACAGGTCCGGTAGGGCTGTGTGTGAGTGAGAATCTAAGGGACCGTTGATGACTCTGTGAGTGTGTGCTGGTGCGTGTGTGTGTGTGCATGCATGTGCGCGTGAGTGTGTGTGTGCGTGCGTGAGTGTGTGCGTGCGTGTCTGCGACGTGCACGTATGTGTGTGTGTGTGTGTGTGTGTGTGTGTGTGTGTGTGTGTGTGTGTGCGTCTGTATGTGCGGCTGTGTGTATGTAAATCACCAGCTTTAGTGGTTGGTTTCGTCACCCGGGGTCGGACGCATTTGCCGCAAGGCTGGGATTCAAATCCACTTCAAAGATGTCTTGTATCTCCTCTCCCTTCCGACTCACCCTTTCGTCTCTCTCTCTCTCTCTCTCTCTCTCTCTCTCTCCTCTCTCTCTCTCTCTCTCTCTCTCTCTCTCTCTCTCTCTCTCTCTCTCTCTCTCTCCTCTCTCTCTCTCTCTCTCTCTCCTCTCTCTCTCTCTCTCTCTCTCTCTCTCTCTCTCTCTCTCTCTCTCTCTCTCTCTCTCTCTCTCTCCCGCCACACCTGAATGTTAAACGTCTTCTCTCTCTCTCTCTCTCTCTCTATCTCTCTCTCTCTATCTCTCTCTATATCTCTCTCTCTAAAAAAAAAAGGAAAATGAGTTCCTTGTAAATGTAATGAACAGTAATGAGCAGTGAAGACGTCCTCTATGCCTGTCTCACATGGAAAATTGAAAAGCTCATCAACGGGAAGCACCGACAGCACCCCCCTGCTCGGTCCCCGTTGTGTCCTGGTCTTCACGAAAGAAAAAGACAAAGACATGATGATTTTCCTCAAGTCTTTTCCAATTGGATACACGTACTCCTCATGATACACGAGGGGTACACAACGAAAACAAGAGAAAACAAGTCTCAGAGGAGGCTGAAAACCCACCTCTTCAGGAAGCCCAAGGAAGTCCAGGGAGCATTCCTCCCCCAGCGCTTACAGTGTCTTACTAGCTTTCAGAGGTTGCTCTTGCTTGTTTGCTTGTTAGCTCTTTGGTTCTATTGTTCTATTGTTCTATTGTTCTATTGCTAACCAACTTATTGCACTTTTTTACTTGAGCGCTGGTTCTGCTCTTGGAGGCTTGTCAGGAGAAAATTGCACTTGAATGTCTTCTGAGGACTAGTTGTTCTCTTGCCTACCTTTGTCAAACCCACTATTAAGTAGGTCGCTTTAGACAAGAGTGTCAGTAATATTATGTAATGTAATGCAAAAGAGAGTTTCAACACAAGGCGTGTAAGGCGGACTGTTAAACCTCGATATGTTTTCCGATCTGTTAACTGACCTCATGCTGTTGTACCTGCATGGATTAGTTTAGTCTTTGAATGATGTTATTGCACACATTGATCATAATTTCCATTATATTATCATGGACGGTGAACAGTTTTACACAGTGAGAGAGAAAGACCATAGGCTATGTGTGTGTGTGTGTGTGTGTGTGTGTGTGTGTGTGTGTGTGTGTGTGTGTGTGTGTGTGTGTGTGTGTGTGTGTGTGTGTGAGTGAGTGAGTGTGTGAGAGAGTGAGTGTGTGTGTGAGAGTGGTTGTCTGTGTGCTCACATTCAGGTGCAGGTGTGTGCGTACAGCTGAGTGTGGTGTGTGTGTGTGTGTGTGTGTGTGTGTGTGTGGTGTGTGTGTGTGTGTGTGTGTGTGTGTGTGGTGTGTGTGTGTGTGTGTGGGTGTGTGTGCAGCTGAGTGAGTGTGTGTGTGTGTGTGTGTACAGATGAGTCTGTGTGTGTGTGTGTGTGTGTGTGTGTGTGTGTGTGTGTGTGTGTGTGTGTGTGTGTGTGTGTGTGTGTGTGTGTGTGTGTGTGTGTGTATTTGCGTATGTGTGTGTGGTTGTGTGTGCACAGCTGAGTGAGTTTTTGTGTGTGCATGTGTGTGTGATTGTGTAGGTGTGTGTGTGTGTATCTGTGTCTCCCATCTCCAGCCGTCTGGCATTGATGGAGGATCATCATTATCACCTCGGCTGAAGTGGCTCCAGACCTTGCATGGTGTGTGTGTGTGTGGTGTGTGTGTGTGTGTGTGTGTGTGTGTGTGTGTGTGTGGTGTGTGTGGTGTGTGTGTGTGGTGTGTGTGTGTGTGTGCGCGCATGATGTGTATGTGTGTGCGCGCATGATGTGTGTGTGTGTGTGTGTGTGTCTGTGCGTGTGTGTGCATGATGTGTGAAAAACATAATTAAATAACATTATCGAATTACATAATAGAACAACATAATCGAATCACATAATCGGATAACATCATAGAATAACAAGAACAAAATAATATAATAACATAATATAATAGGGAATAGGAAAACATAATAAAATAACATAATAGAACATAATAGAATAAAATAATAGAACAACTGAACAGGACAACCTTATAGAGTAACAATAGAACAACAAAACATAATAGAATAACACAATACAACAACTGAATAGGACAACATAACAGAGTAACAATAGAAGAACATAATAGTATCATAATATTTTATGTTCCTTTTTATTGTGTATTGTGTATATATATATTATGGTAAATAAAAATCTTGAATCTTGAATCTAATACAATGACTATTAATAGTTATATATAGATAGATAACTACTAACATATTACAATAGCAATAGAACACCACAATAGCATAACAGAACAACATAGCTGGTTGCTCTCTTTTGTAATGGATGCTTTTATAAAGCACTTTTCAAGTCATGCCTCACATTCACCCATTCACACACACATTCATCCACCAAACGGCGGAGACAGCCATGCAAGGAGACAGCCGGCACGTCAGGACTCAAGGACACGTCCTGCTCAAGGACACCTCGACTGTATTTGCTATAGGAGCCGGGGATCTAACCAGCAACCTTCCGGTTGTGAGGCGACCGCTCTACCTCCTGAGCTACACTGCCGCCCAGTATTTTTAGGTAAACAAATGGCCCCCGATATAGGCAGGGTCTGCAGAGCGTGAAGGCTGCATCTGGCCTGCATCCGGCCAAGGAGTGACGGACACAGCAGATTGAAGTCAACTCAGTTTTATCATTTCATGTTGAATGCACTGAAATACCTTGCCCAGAATGTGAAAACACAGGCACACGCCCACACACACACACACACTCACACATGCACACACACTCACACACTCACACACACACACACGCCCACACACTCACACAGGCACACGCCCACACACACTCACACACGCACGCGCACACACACACACACACACATACTCACACATGCACACACACACACTCACACACGCCCACACACTCACACACGCCCACACACACTCACACACGCCCACACACACACTCACACACACACACACACACACACACACACACACACACACACACACACACACACACACACACACACACACACACACACACACACACACACACACACACACACACACACACACACACAGGCACCACTCATAGAAATTCCAAAATTGCCGTTTCAGAAATCGCATGCTTCTGGAAACAGGGCTGGCTTTGTGTCTTTATCAAGGTAGCCTAGTGGACAGTGTAGTCACCAGGCATGTTTCTAGGCAATGACTCGTATACCTGAATAAAATGATAGGCGGGAGCCATCTTTAATTGATGGCTCTCGGCAACATTAGCCTAAGCGTGGTCTTCATGAGCGTCTTGTCTTTCCCTATCTGTCATGACAAGTGACCGCTGCCAAAAAGAAGAGGCCGGGTAGAGCGAGAGAGAGAGAGGACAGACAGACAGACAGACAGACATAACATTAGAGTATCTGTAATCCATCATGCATGTGGGGTAGTTTTATGTTACGCCTTAACGTCTTAAGAGGGGGACCAATCAGCGCTAGAGGCGGGGGGCGGGCGGGGGGGGGGACTTATAATTCACGGCAAAGCAATCGAAACCATCTCATCTGAAAAAAAGGACCAAATAAAAGACGAGAAAGAAGAAAAAGAAGAGAAATCAAAGACGTTTTTTTTCTCAGAGACCATATGTTCTCACTATTTTTTACTTCCAACCCGGAACCTTCGGCAAAAGAGCTAGGAGAGCAACAGCGTATGGGCCAGGCCAGATATATTTTTTTGTGAAACGCAAACCCCTCAATATCTGGATGGTCTCATGATACTAAATTGGTACCATGAGACCATAGTCATCATCCTAGCAAAGGGCTGATCAGCATCTGCACGCCCTATCATCCACAAGACCTTGCATTTGTTCTTGTATAAAGTGCAAAGCTTTCTCTCTTCACCGAATAAACTGCTGAACACGAAATTTCTTTCACCCGATTGTTTTTGGAGAAATAGCACATAGGCATGTTGTATGTGCATCGCTGAGGTCCGTCAGCAAAGGACCTGAATGGCAAGTTGAGAAAATAACAATAATGATAAAAACATAATTTTAAAACATAAAAAGTAGAAAATATACAAGATAAGAGATACACGTCTTCCCGACACAGACACACACGCACAAAAACACACACACACACACACACACACACACGCGCACACACACACACACACGCACACACACACACACACACACACACACACTAGCGATACACACTGCCTTCACCATGTTCCCTAAGTGTGACCACGCTGGCTGCACCAGCTCTCGGCATGGAGGACATGGAGTAGTAGACAGTGATTAGCCCAGAATGACTACATGGCACCGCGACGGGGGCCTCTCACGGCCAAAACACACGGGCGGTTTAGCCAACGTCCCGGCGGGCTTTGGGCCATCCTCCCTCCCACGCCCATCCAACACACAGTAATTTGCTCGCCTGCCCTCGCACCAAACCCCGCCGACGAGCGGTGTGATTAAAAGCTTATGGCTTGGAAAATACGCAGTGTTCAAATAAAGGCGCGCTGTTCTCCCAGCAACCATCTGTTGGTTACCCAGGATGCAATGCAATGCATTCCATGGACTCAGTCAGGAATATGGACGTAGCGCCGCCGCGACGTGACCCATTGGTTCAGTTGTTGGAGTGTTTTTCCGCAGCACAGAAGTCTATGTCCAAAGCTCATTAATAATCAATCTGTAATACATCTTTAATGACATAAAGTAGTCAAACGGGTCAACCCGATTACAATTAGCGGCTTTGTATTACAAGACTGGAATTAAAACGTTCCCCGTTGACTTAGAACGGCGTCGAGTTTTTTTTTTTAAAATTCCGCATTCCAAAGCACCGCCATCCCCCTAGAGGCCCGTTAGAGGAACTGCAACTTCACAAAGCAGGCGTGTCGCGGTGGCCGCCGCCGGAATGCACCATGGGAGACGACAGTGCGACATGCACACACCTCCGAGCAGAGCAGGGGGTACTGTAGCCCTGGACCCCCCCCCCCCGCCCGGCCGGCCGCTTAGCACCGCAGCCTGCCACCATACACTCCACGCAAACCCCCATGCATCAGCTCCTGCAGGGGCCCGGAGCTGCCTACCCGATCTCGTCCCATGTTAACCGAGTGGAACTATTTCACACACACACACACACACACATAGCGACACACACACAAACACAACACACACACACACACACACAGCTCACCATGTATAATGCATGTTGGCCAGCCGTGCAGGCATGCAAGCACGCCTGGCGGGGGTGGGGGGGGGGGGGGTGGGTTAGGAAGGGGGAAGGGGGGGGGGGGGGGGGGGAGAGAGACACACACACTCACACAGACCAGGGGATCCCCGGGGAGTCAAATGTGCGAAGGAGAGAAGTTGATTATAAGGCTCTTAACGACGCCGCTAATTACCATTGGCGCTAATTAGCTGGCGCTCCAAGTTAACCGCACAGAGGGTAATCAGTGTGACTGGAACGAGACAGAAGTTGGGAGGGAAAACGATCATTCTTCAACACTTCCACACAGGAGGGAGAAGTGAGATATTATTAGGCGACGTGGTTGTGTTGTGTTGTGTTGTTTTGTGCTGTGTCTCGGGGGATTCTTCCAGGCTTCTCACTGGGTTCCCCGAAGCCAGCGCCATGCTAAAGCGACAGAGCGCCGATGATGTATAACACTGGCAACGAGCACAGACGCACACACACACACGCGCGCGCACGCACGCACGCACGCACGCACACACACACACACACACACACACACACACACACACACACACACACACACACACACACACACACACACACACACACACACACACACACACACACACACACACACACACACACACACACACACACACACTTCCACCGCCATATGCCTGACCTACACAACAACGTGTAGGTCAGTGATGCAGTGATGTCACCGGCAGCAGGGAGAGGTTGAAGCTATCTCTGTATCTCTGTTCACACACAAACACATTTAGGCTTCTTTAGACGATCGCCTAGGCAAACACACGTAGTCAGACAGACAGACAGACAGACAGACAGACACACACACACACACACACACACACACACACAGCAACACAGAAACACACACCCATCCATCCAGTTAGTTTGGCTGATGCAGCGTGCAGTGGGGTGTAAATGCTACAGATACCATCTTAACCTTTTCCCAGGCTGTCAACAGCATCACCATCCCCCACCACCACCAACAACACCAACAACACCAACAACACACACCACCCCCACCACCACCAACAACAACACCACACACCACCCCCACCACTACCACCAACACCACCACACACCACCCCCACCACTACCACCAACAACAACAACACCACACACCACCCCCACCACCACCACCAACACCACCCCCCTACGACTACCACCAACAACACCACACACCACCCCCAACACCACCCCCCTACGACTACCACCAACAACACCACACACCACCCCCACCACCACCACCAACACCACACACCACCCCCACCACTACCACCAACATCACCACCCCTACGACTACCACCAACATCACCACCTCCACCACTACCAACACCACCCCCCCACCACTACCACTAACAACACCACACACCACCCCACTACCCACCATTCTACTGGCTAATGTACAGTCTCTGGACAATAAGTTAAGCTCGTATTCAATTCCACCGGGAAACTAAGGACAATTGTATCATCTGCCTTACGGAGACATGGATGTCGGAGGGGGTTACCGACGCAGCTATCGAGACAACGGGATTTTCCGTCCACCGGGCGGACAGAACAAAGGCTCTCTCCGGTAAAGATCGCGGAGGGGGGGTATGTCTGATGATAAACAGATCTTGGTGCAACCAAAGTCATGTACATCCCCTCAAGTCTTTCTGTTCCCCGGACCTGGAGTACCTGAGGCTTATGTGCTGTCCATTCAGGCTACCTCGGGAGTTTACAACGGTAACCGTGACTGCTGTTTACATTCCCCCACAAGGAGAGCTAAATACTTTTTTTGCTCGGTTCGATGTGAACGGCAGCCCGCCGAAGCCTGCGCCGCCTGAGGAGACCAGCCTGCTGGGCATCTCGGAGGCGGATGTGCGCCGCACCTTCAAGCGGTTGAATATCCGTAAGGCGGCAGGCCCCGACGACATCCCGGGCCGCGTCCTCAGAGCATGCGCAGACCAGTTGGCAGGAGTCTTTGCAGACATCTTCAACCTCTCCGTGTCCCAGGCTGTTGTTCCCGCAAGACGGTCAACAAGATGTCCACCATCGTGCCTGTCCCTAAACAACCCAAGGTAACATGCCTGAATGACTATCGACCTGTTGGAAGCAGGTTGATAACCAACTAGTGTGTGTGTGTGTGCGTGCGTGCGTGCGTGCGTGCGTGCGTGCGTGCGTGTGTGCGTGTGTGCGTTAGTGTGTGTGTGTCTTCATAAGCAGGATGTCTGGATGGGCCCAGATGAGGACTTCCACAGTTATGTCCTCATGAGAAATCTAAACAGGCATTTCAAACTTGAGTTGTTTGTAAGTCTCTCTCTCTAGTGGTCCTGGGTCTATTGATTTCCATAACCTGCTTCCGGGCGGCTCAGAGAAGGATATATTTGAGGACACTTCTATTGGTCTAATGTTGGACCACCGGGGGAGACTTGCCCTGTCATCTTAGATCCCGTTAGTCTTAAAAAAAAAAATAATAATAATAACAATTCACCGTGAAAAATGTGACAAATACACTCAAGTACTCATTGGGATTCCAGGAAGAAACGTCTGCCCATCTTTCCGCCTTTCTTTCCCCTATTTGTATCTTTCTTTCTCCGGCACAGAGCGGACTGCTCTTCCTCCCTCCCTCCCTCTCTCTCTCTCAAGTTAAGTCCAACATTGCAACGGATAGTCGGACAAACAGAGGACGTACAAAACTAACGGAAAACGCATTTGCTTGCCCCATTGGCTGCATACACTGTATAAGCGCGTTCCACATCCATAACATAACTGTGCGCGTGGCTTATGTGAAGTTAATTACTTAGTGGACCATTCCACCGTATGTATATATCACCCATTAGACACGTTATGGTTCTTTTTTTATTGTGTACAGAATTCAAGATTTGTATTTGTCATTTGTCAACAAGTACAATGGAATGCTTCCTCCCCATTCCCTCCCGCAGTGTAGATTTCCTACAATTTAACACTATATACTATACTATGTACTATACTTATACTATACAACACTATACTATAATGCAATACTGTACACAATAAAAATAACAATAAAAATAACGAATAAAATGACTGATGGATGATATATATATATATGTGTGTGTGTTGAATTGTGTAAAAAGCATTTAAGCTAAAGCATTTCAAAGTGCCAGTAGAGCAGCAGCGTCATGAAGAAGTATTGTGATAGCATCGTGTTGTTTATAATATAGAAAGTAGTATAACATATAAGATATAGTATAAAGTTATGTTTATAGTATTGTATAGTATTGTATAGTATTGTACAGTGTAGTATAGTATAGTAATGTTGTAGACTTTCATATTGCGGGAGTGATGGGGAGTCAGCGTTCCATTGTACTTAATAAAGAGAGATAAAGAATCTTGAATCCTGCACCTTGTTAGCGGCCCTCCTCCATCTGAAAGGCCGAACGGTCAACGGAACACATTCCGTGCCCTAGGCCCATGACAATAAGTACATCCTTAAAATGGACTTCTGAGATATTTGTACAACACACGCCAGGTGGCCAATTTGCCGGCCAAAGGGTAGATTTAGACAACGCTGTCACTGTTGCTTGGCAACGTGGAGCCCTGTGTGTATAGGATAGCCTGCTGCTGGGCTGGCGGCTGGGCATGCTGGGTGTCCTGGTCCCAACTGGGACCTGGGTGTCTACTGGGTTCATGGTGTATGATGTCACAGCTTGACTCGGTGACTGTAGGCTGTCATCACAGTATGGCTTATTCACGGCGCAAGTGTGTGTGTGTGTGTGTATATGTGTGTGTGTGTATATTGTGTGTGTGTGTGTGTGTGTGTGTGTGTGTGTGTGTGTGTGGTGTGTGTGTGTGTGTGTGTGTGTGTGTGTGTGTGTGTGTGTGTGTGTGTGTGTATATGTGTGCGTGTGTGTGTACACACGCACACTATACACACATATGCAAGATATCACTATTTCTCCATTTCAAATTTCAAACAAACTAGGATTCAACTTTCATAAAAGTTGATTGAGGAGTATGGCGCCGTACGAGATGGCTGCCGTGTCGCGAGCTCCCGCACGACGACGACCTGCAGCCCTTACCTCGATTGTCAGCAAATGCTTCGAGAGGTTGGTCAAGGACTTTATTTGCTCCGTGTTACCTGCCACGCTGGACCCATGTCAATTAGCATATCGTCAAAACAGATCCACAGACGACGCAATTGCCATGGCCCTCCACACTGCCCTTTCCCACCTGGAGGGAAATAACTGTTATTTGCGAATGCTGTTTGTGGACTACAGCTCAGCGTTCAACACGATAGTTCCTGCCAAGCTCGACACCAAGCTTAGAGGTCTAGGCATGCCCCCATCCACATGCAGCTGGATACTGGACCTCCTGTCGGACCGCCGCCAGGTGGTGAGGATGGGCAGCACCACCTCAGAGACGCTGACCCTCAACACGGGAGCCCCCCAGGGATGCATGCTGAGCCCTCTCCTCTACTCCCTCTACACCCACGACTGCATGGCTATGCACAGCTCCAACGTCATCATCAAGTTTGCTGACGAGACAACAGTGATGGGCCTGATCGCCAGCGATGACGAGACAGCCTACAGGGAGGAGGTCGGATCGCTGGAGCAGTGGTGCCAGGAAAACAGCCTCGCCCTCAACGTCAAGAAGACTGAGAGCTGATCGTGGACTTCAGGAAGAGCACAGCCATCTCCATCGACGGTGTTGCAGTAGAGAGGGTCAGCAGCTTAAAGTTCCTCGGCGTGCACATCTCCGAGGACGTCACATGGTCCACGCACACCACACACGTGGTGAAAAGGGCCCAACAACGCCTGTATTTCCTCAGGCGTCTGAGGAAATTCAGCAGGGCCCCCGCATCCTGAGAACATTCTATACCGGCACCATCGAGAGTGTTCTTACAGGGTGTATCACCGCCTGGTACGGGAACTGCACCGCACTCGAGCGCAGAGCGCTTCAAAGGGTGGTGCGGACGGCCCAGTATATCGTTGGAGGTGAGTTCCCCTCCCTCCTGGATATATACAACCAGCGGTGCGTGGCCAAGGCCAAACGCATCATAAAAGACAATGCCCACCCCAGCCACCAACTGTATTCACCTTTATCGTCAGGCAGGCGATACCGCAGTATCAAGTGCCGTACAAATAGACTCAGAGATAGCTTCCACAGTCAGGCCATCAGGCTGCTGAACAAGGGTGTATAGCATATAACAATGTATATTTTATTACATTGATTTATATATACATATTACTCTTTTTCGATATATTGCATTTTATAAATTGCATTTTTATTTATATATTTTTATTTTATTCTATTTTTATCTATTTTTATTATCTTAACTGCTGTCTGTCGTCGAGTTTTGCACATAAGATTTTCACTCACTGCTGTGAAGTGACAATAAACTTGACTTGATGTGTGAGAGAGCCTGTGTGCCTGTGTGTGTGTGTGTGTGTGTGTGTGTGTGTGTGTGTGTGTGTGTGTGTGTGTGTGTGTGTGTGTGTGTGTGTGTGTGTGGTGTGTGTGTGTTTACCTTTGTGTGTGTGTGTGTGTGTCTATACACGCATATGAAAGACATCACTTTCTCAATTTCAAATTGTGTGTTCCCACACCCATAACTGATCGAATGAAACTCACACTGACTTATGAAGCGGCTACTGGTCGACCCCGAGCGAATGGCATTGAAAGTAGCGCCATTCCCGCTGCTACTTAGCATCACATACAGAAGGTTACGTCCATGTGCTGTTCTCTTGTATCTCCGGAGGTACAAGAAAATATAGATTGTGGTAAAGAGAGCAAAACGTTCAGCTCTGGTTGCTGACCTCCCCCCCCCCACCACCCCTGAGTAACACAGGACAAAGTCAGCATAGAGAAAAATAATAACAGGCCAGGGTTGATTCAGCTCAGCGAAGAGAACAGGGTGTACATCTTACATTGGAACACAGTGTGTGTCTCCCCATGTCTTCAGCAATGTAGTCCGGTAGTGACACGTGAGGCTGGAATTGATTATGGACACGTCACCGTCATCAGACAAATACATAGCAGCCTACAAAAGTCAAATGATTATCTTTCATTATACCTACGCTGTATATTTTTCACAAACATTTCAATACCGGTGGTATCTGATTGACTGCCGATCAATCCCGTCGGGCTGAAGGAAAAGGGTTTTAATGATTTAAAAAAAAGAAAAATAGGAAAAAAAAATCACAATGCATGCGCGACTCGGAAAAAACCAACACAATTCACAATCCATTGCATAGGAACCGCAGCAAGGCATGCCGAATTGACTTGTTCCGTTCCGGGGGTTCCATTGTTGTGTCAAGAGAGAATGTGTCAATACACAATTGTAAATTGTGTTGTGTTGGACCATAGTGAGTTGCCTGCCGCATCGCCGCATCATCATCATCAAAGGAAGCCTCCAGAGACACGAGAATCCAGCATGGCTGTCGAAGCTCTTAATCTGCTTTTAAAACTGAACTGGTTTGGAGAGGGGGGGGGGGGGGGCGGGGGGGGGGGGGGGGATTTGGCCACGCAGAGGGCTGGGCGGTGAGGTGAAGCCAGATTATATGCACAACGATGCCTCTCACACATTTCCGTTTCACTTCATATCAAACGTTAATTCGATTTATCAAAGTCGTCATGAACATTCAAACCGCTGCTGTTTGTCGTGTTATTGGTACTTAGGGGACATGCAGTGAGCCATGACCATGCCTTCCACTTTACATGAAGATATACCACCGATATACCCCGAGTCAACTCACATCCTAAATCAAAGTCCGCTAAATATTTCATCAGCGCTGTCTCACCATCACATAACCCCCCCCCCCGAGCGCCAGAGGAGAGGATTTCTGAGCACGCACACCGCAGAACAAATACACACACACACACACACACACACACACACACACACACACACACACACACACACACACACACACACACACACACACACACACACACACACACACACACACACACACACACACACACACACACACACAGCTCAAGTCCTGTCCAATCACGCATGCGCCTGATATGTACTTCATTGCCATCCTATTACGTTTCACAGCACGGTGGGTACTCTACGTACGTATTCTACGGACAGATTTGATAAATATTATAAGTCTTCTGTAGCTGCCGTAGTCATTGCAATCCTGGTCTCCACGGTATACAGTAAATGCCCGACCGTAATCTCTGTTGAGTCTGCAGTGGTTTAGGTAGTTTTTATGGTAGTTTAGACACGGCAATACTGCATGAATAAACATCTCCACGACTCCTATTAACAAACTTGCGTCCTGCATGTATACAAGCATTGCTACTGTAGTCATTGAATGAGATGCTGTAAGTGCACAAGTGAACTCTGAAAAGAGTGCTTTAGTAATGGAGATACTGTATATGTATAAACATAAACAGTTCAATTTCCTCCCCGGCACACAGAGGGTGCTGAAATATTCCTTTGACATTCATTTAATCATTTAAAAACATTAACTTAATAATATAATAATAATCTAATGAATTGAGCTAGCTAAATGCATTTAGTTAGTGTTTCAGCCCTTGGATGGATGGTGTGGCCCTCGGGTTGTTTCCCTCCCTCTGGTGGGCCTGGTATGAAGCGTTGTCCTCTGTCTCTGTGTACTTGTGTAACGGAAGCCAGCAGGTGGCGCTGTGCAGTGGTAAACCTCACCCCCGACGCCTAAATAGACGTTCTAGCGATAAAGCTTAAGGCCTATGGGTTTTAGCTCTCACGTTAGAACGTGAGGCCAGAGGTCGTCAGGTCGAGCCCAGTGCGGGACACTGAATGTTACACTTGCTGTGTTCCAATCCAGGGGCTGCAGCCTTAAGGGTGCATTTGAAGGCTGCTTCCTGAGGCCACTTCCTAAGGCTGCTTCCTAAGGCTGCTTCAAAAACGTGTTAAATGGGACGGTCTAGTCTACGGAGTACTTCCTGTATGCGTCACCAGCTGCGTCACGAAGCTCCGCCCCCACCGTCGCCACGAGCCGCGGAAATAGTCCCAGAAGCTTATGTTTTGAGAGGTTGATACGAGGAAATCGATTGCATATTAAAAATGGACCCAGACAGGCGTATTTTGTTTAGTTTATATAATATATATTTAGTCATTTTAATTGATGAACTTAAGGAAGGTTTAGGTTTGTGGCGGCCTGGGAGACCAGCTGGCCCGCGCCAGCGCTTCCCATATGCGGCTCCCGACATCTCCGAAATCGCCGTAGCATATTTCTAAACAGGCTTTATTTGGATAAACCGACAACATATGTATAATCGACATAGGTATATTGTAGCGTGATAAAATAATATATATATATATATTTTTTTTTTTGTCCTACAGCGCAAATGTAAAACAGCTTTTAGCCGGGCTCAAATTCTCTACTGGTTGGTGCGAAATGCATTCTGGGATATGCTGGGCCAGAAGGCTGCAGAAGTCTGCATCGATGCACACTTCAATTTCGGGGAAAGAAGGCTGCATTTGAAGGAGCCTACGAAATGGGACAGCCTCGTCGCGGCTGCCGTTAATCGGTCTTCAAATGCGCCCTAAAAGGCTGCAGCCCCTGAAATGGAACACAATCGTGTGCGTGATCATGTGGGCATAGGGACTTGGGAACCGGGAAGGTCGCCGGTTCAAGTCCCCAAAACACCAGGGCACAGCCGAGGTGCCCTTGAGCAAGGCACCAGACCCCTTCGACACTGCTCCCCGGGGAGCTGTATATAGAAATAGCTGCCCACTGGCTCTAATACTAGGATGGGTTAAATGCAGAGAAACACATTTCACTGTGTGTGTGTGTGTGACCAATAAAGAGGATTCAATCCTCCAGATTTAGATTGATATACGTATGTATAGCCTGTATATGGCCCACTTCGTCAAGGCTTGTTCGTAGGACACTTCTCGCCGGGTGTAGTGTGGTTCTAGACGTCTCTCTCTCTTTTCCCGCCCTCCCCTGCACACGCTGGCGCCTGCCCTAATTGAAACAAATGAGAGGCGGGACTTGGCGTTCAAAGTGCACGCTCGGGGGGGACATGACCCCATGAGCAGGTCTCCCAACCAAACCAACCCACCATGAGCCAGAAAGGCTAAATCAACACTCCGCTAATTGGATGCTCTAACTCAAGTAGAAGTCACCCGATACGTCTTCAGATAACCTGCCTCACACACACACACACACACACACACACACACATGCATGTGTGTGTGTGTGTGTGTGTGTGT
>CM051010.1:15704624-15739624 GCA_027704905.1 Muraenolepis orangiensis | reverse complement strand
GAAGAAGGAGCATCGATCTCTGGAGCACGAAGGGGGGGGGGGGGGGGGGGGGGCGGGGAGGAAGGGAAGTTTAAGAGCATCAGGCGGAAGCAGAACTCAGATGAAGGGGCCAGATGAAGATGGAAGGCTGTTGTCATGGTGTCTGGTGCGCGTGTGTGTGCGTGTGTGTGCGTACGTGTGTGTGTGTGCGTGTGTGTGCGCGTGTGTGTTGCCAGCCGCCGTCCTACGCAGGCTCTTTCTCTGCGTGTGACGGTGACTCGGGACGACAGCCCACCTCCAGAGGAAGCGTGTTGTTGCACGACGACGATTCAACCTCGGTGGCGGCGAGGAGACCGAACATATTTCACTTGTCAGGGTTTCCGGTGATGATTCCTTTCTTGAAGCGCCTTGTCGAGCACCGCGGAAAAGACATGAAAAGAGCCGTTCAAGTCGGTTCAAACTTGTTTTCCGTCTTTTTTTGTTAACGTTGCGCCGTTCACACCCCCCCCCCCACACACACCACACACACACACACACACACACACACACACACACACACACACCACACACACACACACACACACACACACACACACACACACACACACACACACACACACACACACACACACACACACACACACACACACACGACGGCACTTCTCGCTGTGCGTGTGATGCGATTAAAACGGTGTATTCAAGCGTTGTGAAGTGGAGAATCCCTGCAAACTATCCCCCCCCCCCCCCCCCCCCCCAGACGGGTAATATCCACGATGATGCTTCTCTGTATTATTTATATAACAACTGTTTGGGGTTTGGTTTTTTTTCGACGGCGCCGAGATTTCCGATGCATGCAAATGGGGAAAAATATGAAAGAAATATCACCTGGGAAAAGGAAAAAAGAAAGACAACAAACCACAAACAAACAAAACAGAAATACACATATCGGATAAGCCAAACAACTCGACACACGCACACGCACGCACGCACACACACACACACACACACACACACACACACACACACACACACACACACACACACACACACACACACACACACACACACACACACACACACACACACACACACACACACACACACACACACACACACACATAAACACACACAAGTCCCAGGTGTTGGACTCGGGACCTGAAAGAGTATGCTAATTTAGCGGAAGATTTGTCATCTTCGAAATATGGCTGCTGTTAATGTGATACAGGTGGGTGCTGCAATGGCAATCCTCTTACTCATGCACCATCCCCCCCCCCCACCCCCACGCCCCTGCACACACACACCACCACACACACTGTCCAATACTAAATACTCATCACCGGAAAGCATGCTTTCCATTTGTGGTGCAGTAAGTACTGCTATGCAGTACTCCGATGGTCGTCAGACGAGACCGCAGCCCGTACCCAGATCCATGGAGCAGTATATTGACTTCAACTTTGCTGGGATGATCGAGGCCTCGTGGGAGAGAGGCTGCCCCTGTGGTACGCAATGCAAACACTCTCTCCACGTCAGACGTCTGTCTCGCTCGTCTCTGTCTCTCGTCTCCTCTCTCTCTCTCTCCCTCCTCTCTCCTCTCTCTCCATCTCTCTCCTCTCGTCTCTCTCTCTCTCCTCTCTCTCTCCTCTCTCTCTCTGAAAATAGATTTCAATCTCAATGAGGCACCTGGGTAAAACAAAAAGATATATACAGTATGTGCGTGTGTATGTCGATAGACGATTGATTGATTGTGGATGAAATGTCAGTCAATTGACACAAAGTCCAATTTACTGATTCCAAACCCCTCGCCTGTCAATCACAGGTGCGGGAAACGCAATGCTTCTCCGGGATGGAAAAACATTTGGTTTCATTTTGGTTTCCTGCTCGTTTCTGCCCTCTTTATAACTATGGGATCTTACCTACAGCAACTTTAATTCCAAGCCTCCCCCTTCCTCTTCCTCCTCCTCCTCCTGCTCTTGCTCCTCCTCCTCATCCTCCTCCTCATCCTCCTCGTCTTCATCTCAGTGCCTGATTCCCCCTTCTGAGACCGGGAGGCAAACGGACCGTGAAGGGAGGGACGGAGCTGGGCCAGCAGGAAGACTGCATGACTGTCTGACAGGATGTGCTTAGTTACCCACCCTGTGTACCATCCAGAACCCACACATCCCAACGGAACTCCACACGGGACGGGGGGAGAGCAGCAGGGATGAGACCTGTGTGGGTGTATGTGGGTGTGTGTGTGTGTGTCTGTGTGTGAGTGAGTGAGTGAGTGAGTGAGCGAGAGAGAGAGACCAAACCAAGATATATGGTCCCCTTCTCTTGCCTAGGGAAACCCTGGGATGCATCCAAGATGCCAACAACGGTGACAGCATCATCAACAAAATGTAGTTGTTGCGCATGCACGCACGCACGCACGCCCCCACACACACACACACACACACACACACACACACACACACACACACACACACACTTAAGCACACACACACACACACACACACACACACACCACACACACACACACACACACACACACACACACACACACACACACACACACACACACACACACACACACACACACACACACACACACACACACACACACACACACACACACACACACACACCACCATGTGGACCACTTGAGGAAAATACTCCAAATGTGTTTAGGAAACTGTTCATCCCCTAGGGAGGGAAGGGGGAATCACTAAATTCACAGACAGAATGCACTGTTTCCAGATAGAAACACTGCACTTATTTTTAGATAGACACACTGCACTGTTTCAGATACACACACTGCACTGTTTCCAGATAGACAGACACTGCACTGTTTTCAGATATACACACTGCACTGTTTCCAGATAGACACACACTGCACTGTTTCCAAATACACACACTGCACTGTTTCCGAGAGACACACTGCACTGTTTCCAGATAGACACACTGCACTGTTTCAGAGAGACACACTGCACTGTTTCTAGATAGACACACTGCATTGTTTCCAGAGAGACACACTGCACTATTTCCAGATAGACACACAGCACTGTTTTCAGATAGACACACTGCACTGTTTCCAGATATACACACACTGCACTGTTTTCAGATAGACACACTGCACTGTTTCCAGCTAGATGCACTGCACTGTTTCCAGATAGACACACACTGCACTGTTTCCAGATAGACACACACTGCACTGTTTCCAGATATACACACACTGCGCTATTTCCAGATAGACACACTGCACTGATAATGACAATCTTCCCACAGCCAGACCAGCCCAGCGGGCCCAGAGTGCAGATTGCAAGCCAACGATGTTCAGCCAAAGTTGCTCCTCTGTGTCTTGTCTTGACCAATCAAGACACTTAGTGCCCCATTTCAACTAATTGCCTCTGACCTCGAAGGACAGCATCAGACCACTACCTGAAGGTTAAACATCATCGCTAAGTGAAGGGCCTTCAGTGCATAACCTCCCCCCCCCCCCCCCTTTCCGACGTTGGATACCTTGCTCATTGGCATTCCACATCAGAGCACCTGTTTATCTGATGAAGCTATCAGCCTCGAAAAGAAAAGATTTTAAAAGCCTGGCCATGTTCCCAGCTTACCTTTAGGACCTCTCTCTCTCTCTCTCTCTCTCTCTCTCTCTCTCTCTCTCTCTCTCTCTCTCTCTCTCTCTCTCTCTCTCTCTCTCTCTCTCTCTCTCTCTATCTCTCTCTCCTATCTCTGTTCCATTTCCCCAGCGAGTCATTCAGTAGCTCAGAGGACGAGGAGCCCACTCTTTTTTTCCCTGTCTCGGTAGCGCCAGAGAAGGGGGGGTGTTGAGATGGATAGGCAGGTGGTGGGGGGGGGGGGGGGGGGGAGGGGGGGAGGGGGGACTCCTCACTGGATGAGGCCCTAAGGAGAAGACCAGAGACCGGCCGCCATGTCGGAAAAAGGAGCCACAGGAGGAGGAGGATGATGATGATGATGAAGCATGAGAGCGAAGGGATGAAGGGAAGTGGGAAGGAGAGAAGCAGAAAGAGGAGGAGGAAGAGGAGGGAGGAAGGAAAGACTTGTGTTTCTGTACGAGCAGCTCTGGCCTCATTGAAACGTCTGTGATTTAGCCTTCGACATGAGGTGTGTTTACGTCCACTTGTTTTTATGCGGCAATTTATTAGCGTCACAATTTGTGCATAAAAAAAACCTGAGCGGAAACATTTGCAAAAAAAAAATCGGGAAATATGTCTCGATACATGGTTAATGCGACTAAGTGCAATGCAAACAGATTCAGCGAATAAAAATGTGAATCAATTATGTAAATGTTCATGATGTACAGAAATCGGTGGCTTTCAACGCAACACTTAAGGATGCACACAGGGCTGTTGTGAGAACTCTTCAAAGAGCGCATAGCTGCAATATTAGTAGCGCAAACAACAGTAACAATTCCAGAGAGAAATAAAGAGAAGGAGAGAGAGAGAGAGAGAGAGAGAGAGAGAGAGAGAGAGAGAGAGAGAGAGAGAGAGAGAGAGAGAGCAAAACATATGCCAACAAGGAGTCCCAAGAAGCCGTCCCTCTCTCTATATACATATTTAATATCTAATGTGTCCTAGATTCAGACACTCCCACAGGGACGGGGCGGAGGGGCCGGAGCCTGGAGCCGATGACGAGATGCAAAGCGAGTGTAAGTGAGTCCCGGAATGAGAACACCAGAAGATGGGACCACTAGCTGTTGCTGTCGAGTTACACCGCCGCCACCACCACCACCACCAGCTCCTCCACCACCACCTCCTCCACCACCACCACCACCACCACCACCACCACCACCACCACCACGACTACCAGCTCCTCCACCACCCACCAGCTCCTCCACCACCACCGCCGCCATCACCACCGCCTCCACCACCACCACTACTACCACCGCCACCACCACCACCTCCTCCACCCCACCACCACCACCACCACCACCACTACTACCAGCTCCTCCTCCACCACCACCACCTCCTCCACCACCACCACCACCACCCCCACCGCTACCACCACCAGCACCTCCCCCACCCCCACCAGCTCCTCCACCACCACCACCACCACCACCACCACCACCAGCTCCTCCACCACCACCACCACCACCACCTCCTCCACCCCCCGCCACCACACCTCCTCCACCCCCACCACCCCCACCACCACCACCACCACCACCGCCTCCACCCCACCACCCCACCACCACCACCGCCTCCTCTACCACCACCCCACCACCTCCTCCACCACCACCACCGCCACCACCCCCACCACCATGATTTTTTTATCATTAACGATACACTGGATTAGTGTTTAGACGATCAGATATTCCCCGGCATATATATATATATTTATTTATATATATATATATATAAGTGTCGGAACTAATTAAGGAATAGAAAAACCTCCTACAAACGACTGTATAATATATAATATGACAGAATGTAAGCGGCCTTTCGTCAATCCATTTACAGCTGCATTGAAGAGCAGCGCCAATGAATTGGATCTGCCATTATTCCGTCAAACGACTGACTGTATGGAATGAAAGGTAGGCTAATATGCTGTCCTTCATATTTAGTTCATTCAATTACCTTCACCGTGTCCGATGGCCTCGACTCAAGACTCAAGCTAGCTTTAATTGGCGGTCATTACAACTTATTGTAGACTATATGAGAGACCCGGGAAGGGGGGGGGAATGCATATAGCCACCTTCATGACAGCTCAAGATTCAAGATTTAAGATTTTTATTTTCCATATATGCAACAAGTACTCCCCATTCACCTCCCGCGGGTATGCATGCATTTTCTAAAACGCTAAAAAGAAAATACTGTACACAATAAAATAACCGATAAGCTAATGGATGCTTTTATATAGCGCTCTTATCCAAAGAGCTTCACAAGTGATTCCTCACACTCACACCCACACATTCAACCACCGACGGCGGGTTTTTTGCTTAGGAGGAACCGGGGAATCTAATCGTAAAATTAAATTTTCACTTTTCACTTTTCACACGTCACTTTTTCAGTATTCATCCGAGTTATTTATTAATATATTATTACTGCCAATTTGCACTATACGTATTGTTGTGTATTGTATATACCATACGTATTACTGTAATAATACTGTAAATTGTGCAATTTATCTATTCATCTATCAATACATTTAGATTTCATTTAGAGTTATTTTAGTTATATTTTGTTCATACTAGTTTTATTTAGTTAGTTGTTGTTATTTAGTTTTTAGCTTTAGGTATTAGTATATTTGTGTGTGCATTTATTCCCCCTGTGTCAACTGTTGCACATTAATTTCCCTCGGGATAAATAAAGTTTCTTGAATCTTGAATCTTGAATCTTGAACCAGCAACCTTTGGGATGGTGAGGCGACCGCCCTGCCTCCTGAGCAGTACCGCAGCTATCGAGCTCCTCAACGGTGTGAGTCCATACCACACACAGACTTTACTTGGGCGTGTCGCCCCGGGTCAGCTAAGTATCGCTGAGTGTTGAGGAATGAGGAGATTTATTTGAGCCAGGACACACCAGAAGAGGAAATCGACGCCTTCTGCCGTTCAGCGTCTCTTTGATCCAAGTAATATTGTATGGCTGCAAATAGTTTTTACAGCTGTTAATAAACGCAATATTACCATTGCTTATAACCAAGCACTATTTTTTTTTTGGAGTTTACTCCCACACTTTCAGCATCTCATTCGATAAGCAAGAAGCCTTGTGTGTATGCATGCAGCAGTAGGTTTATGCCGATGGTTATTTAGCAGTTATTATTTATGCAGTATTGCCGTTTACTAAACTACCAATTGTACACGTGTAGTAAACCTGTACCACAGCCGACTCAAGAAGATTACTGTCTGGCATTTATACCGTGAAGACGAGGATTACGATGACTACGGCAGCTACAGAAGACGGTACAGACCGGGCCATGATATAAACCCACCGGGTTGTGGAATATATAAATATAATATATATGTGGTGGATGCTGGACCTGGCACAATCTCTACATCTAAATCTAAATCTGGAGGATTGAATCGTCTTTATTGGTCACATACATGCACACGTGCACACACACAGTGACATGACTTTCTCTGCCTTTTAACCCATGCTAGTATTAGGAGCAGCGGGCAGCTGTTTTATAAACAGGGAGCGGCGAAAGGGGGGGGGGGGGGGGGGTGGTGCCTTTCTCAAGGGCACCTCGGCAGGGCCCAGGTGTTTCAGGGACTTGAACCGGCGAGTGTGCAAATTGCAAATGTGTTTTAAAGCACAAGAGTTTCAACGCCACGTTCGACTTTCATTTCTCTGAAGGTGTTCCTTATGTGATATGTGCGCGTGATGAGGCAGGCTAACGACTAACTACGGCAAACACAATTGTGTATCGATACAAAGCTTGTGGTTTTTGTTATTGGTTACTTCATCATCATTGAAATGTAAAAACGCACAATGCATATACATATTATGTTATATGTTGGGCTCCAATTTACAACTAACCACTGTTTTGCACACACTCAACAGTTACAAGCTTTAGGAACTTGATATCCTGTACAACCGAGGACAGAACAATGAGACTGCATGGTATTCACAAAGATACCAAACTAGAAACAAAAGTGGTTTGAATGGGGAGTGGTTTGAATGGGAGTGGTTTGAATGGGAGTGGTTTGAATGGGGGGTGGTTTGAATGGGGGGGTGGTTTGAATGGGAGTGGTTTGAATGGGGGGTGGTTTGAATGGGAGTGGTTTGAATGGGAGTGGTTTGAATGGGAGTGGTTTGAATGGGGGGGTGGTTTGAATGGGAGTGGTTTGAATGGGGGGTGGTTTGAATGGGAGTGGTTTGAATGGGGGGTGGTTTGAAGGGGGAGTGGTTTGAATGGGGAGTGGTTTGAAGGGGGAGTGGTTTGAAGGGGGAGTGGTTTGAATGGGGAGTGGTTTGAATGGGAGTGGTTTGAAGGGGGAGTGGTTTGAAGGGGGAGTGGTTTGAATGGGGAGTGGTTTGAATGGGGAGTGGTTTGAAGGGGGAGTGGTTTGAAGGGGGAGTGGTTTGAAGGGGGAGTGGTTTGAAGGGGGAGTGGTTTGAAGGGGGAGGGGTTTGAAGGGGGAGGGGTTTGAATGGGGGGTGGTTGGAAGGGGGAGTGGTTGGAAGGGGGAGTGGTTTGAAGGAGGCGTGGCCGTAGCCGGACACTTTCTCTCGCCTGTAGGCACGATCACACACATGAGAGTGACAAACACAGAGTGTGAGAGTGAGAGATGTTCTCTAGGGTTACATTCATTAGTTTGATTTATACAATTGACAGAAATATATATATGTTGTGTTAAAGGTCACACGTATTTGTTGTGTGTCGTGGTATGCCAAAGCAGCCCATCCTATAACCTAAAGGACAGAATTGGCCATTTGTCAAAATGCCTGTGGAGATTGTGTGTGGGGTTGGTGGCTGATTTAAACAGCCTCATCTGGCCTGAGTCAGACTGATTACTTTATGGCTGGTGAGGCTGCACACCTGTGGGTCCTTGTTAATCAAGGCCACCACCACACACACACACACACACACACACACACACACACTCGAGAAGAGAGCTCTAGCAGATACCAACTGCTCTGTTAACCGTGATCCAAAACTCGGCAATAAACTGGATTCCTCATCCACCTGTGTCCTTGTGGGAGAAGCCATTTTATTGGCTTGTGGCAGCGTCGTCTGCTACAATGCCCAAAAAACGACCTAAACACACCAAAAATGACACATTCAAATGCAATTGATATTATTTCTAGCGAGACATGTGCTTTATATTATCATACTCTCCATTCAGTGAAGATATTTTTAGTTTGTTAGTAAATGCGGCGGTCGCAATCTCACTGTTTTTGGCGTGTCAAACAGCATGTTAGTATTGCATAATTCAAAACACAACGCAAGCTACACGGTGTCAGCGGTATAAGCGTCCATAGCGACCATAGAAAACATTGCATGAACTAACAGTAACTAACGAAACAATCACACACATTCACCGAACGGAGAGGACGAAAATGTGTGTGTGTCAACACTGTGCTTTTGTATGGACACACACACACTCGCTGCTCACTCCTGCTTCCTTACTGTCACATCCTATTATCCTCTGTAGGTCCACCGTTTAACGCTCATCAACACACACACATAACACAGAGACACACACATACACACACACACACACACACACACACACACACACCAATAAACACCCACACACAACACACGCAAGCGCTAACAAATTAAAGACGACCCTCAGTATTCTGTTTCCAAAAGAAGAGCAAATTATATTCACGTACTGTGTTATTATTATTCTTCTTCTTCTTCTTCTTCTTCTTCTTCCTCCGCTTATCAAACACGGTGCATTGTATCTTGTCTCCTTGTGTGGCCGTCAACCCCCCCCCCCCCTGTGCGGGGGGGGGGGGGAGGCACAATGGCCCCAGTGCTATTTAGATATTCCGCTATTATCTCCCCGGCTCAGCCTGCGGACTACTTAAAGCTTCCGTGTATTAACTAGGAAGTCGGCATCCTCCTTGACGGGAGCTTGTCTCTTTTCATCGCCGGACAATTACAATATTTATGAGGGCCCTGTGGTAGAAACACTGTTTTAATGTCTCCAGCCCATATTTCCCTTTCCCCCCCCCCTCTCTCTCTCTCTCTCTCTCTCTCTCTCTCTCTCTCTCTCTCTGAGGATTTCTCCCCCCCCCCCCCCCCACACACACCCCCCCCCCCCCGTCTCTTTTTTTATATAATGAAACACCAGCATAAGAAAATCACTCAGGCATTTGTCAGGGTAATTGTAGAACACAATGATATGAATGGGTATGAGCCTGGTGCTCATACACACACACACACTCGTACACACACACACACTCGTACACACACACACACACGGACCGCTGACGGCACAAAATAAAATACCTCACACTCGACGGAGGATTAGGGAACACAAATAGAGAGAATAGAAGAGAGAGAGAGAGAGAGAGAGAGAGAGAGAGAGAGAGAGAGAGAGAGAGAGAGAGAGAGAGAGAGAGAGATATAGAGAGAGAGAGAGACAGAGACAGAGACAGAGACAGAGAGAGAGAGAGAGAGAGAGAGAGACACACACACACAGATAAGAGTGCCAGAGAGAGAGAGATTATGGACGTGTGTGTTTTTCATTTGTATTATCCCATTTAAGTCCTTAAAATAAATTGCTTTTAATGAGATTGGGCGTAAAGTGCTTCAGAACTCCTATCTGGGAGTGGTGGTGGGCCAGTCAATAACCACGTTTAAAAAAAAATCAAATAAAGGCCTTTAAAAACCGCTGAGTAAAGCTGACCTGGTGGTGGGCCTTGACGTGACTGCTCCATATGAGGACTCCACACGCGAAGACTTTCAAAGTGGTCCGATCGCTGTACCCCGCCGCACACACACACACACACACACACACACACACACACACACACACACACACACACACACACACACACACACACACACACACACACACACACACACACACACACACACACACACACGTGTGTCATGGGGGTGGTGTCTGGAAGTCCTTAGTGTGGGTTTCACACTACATGACTGATGGACAGCAGCACCAGCAGCAGGGGGGCTCACACATTACAAGATGTGGAATCATCAACCACAAAGTCTGTCTGGTCCCGGTCTCTCTGTTGTTGTGTTGTGCGTTTAAGTCACCAAAAAACAAACAAAAATGACAAAACAAGATGTGACGCTTCCAAAAATGGAATGTTTTGCAAGAAAACCTTTTGTGCGCTGAAAAAAAGAATATTCTGTAAAAAAGGAGGGAAAAAATAATAGAATATTTGAGGGTGCGAGAATGAGTTGATGGAGACGCACTCTCAAGAATGTTGTGGTCTGGTCTCGAGCGGTTCACGCTGCGGGATCATCGCTCACGGGAGATGGAGCCGAAGAACGCATGCCGAAGAACAGAAGAAATGATTGATTCGGGGGGCCTTTTGTCCGTGCAACCATGTAGATCTGGGTCTTTGAGTCACAGCAGCCCTGATGCTAAGAGTTCACGCTGCACCATTTTAAGCTAGATATATGCTTTTATTAAATCCATGGACAAATAGTAATGGCAAAAAATGAAAATGTTGGGTGTTTCTGTATTCCAAGTGTTTGAATGCAGACTGTAGTGTGGGGGTTGGCTTCATCTGAAAACGTTAAGGTTGAAAACACTTTGGGGACAGTGACCGAGGGACAATTGCAACACTTCTTATTTCTTGCACAATGGGAAACGTGGTAGAATGATGACACTCACACTGCACAAGCTCAGTTAGCCAGCCTCCCCCCCTCCCCTCCCCAACACCTTCCCCTCCCCAACACCCCCACCAGGAAGAAAGCAGCCAGGTGCCACCCCCCCTCTGGGTTTAGGAGAAAGTCTTTAAATCATCAGTATTTTTGTCACACTGTCCTGACCTTTTGCATATTAAAAAAAATTAGAAAACACATTTTAATTGTAATTGCTGTTTTGTTTGACTTTTAAGTAGCGTGATTAGCATATGTCAACGGTTATTGTGTTTAGCAAGCTCATTGAGCTGTGTCATGTGCTACCTGGTCGGGGACTGGGTCGCATCATGTTGTTTCCAAACTGTCCCCAAGCGAGAGAGAGAGAGAGAGAGAGAGAGAGAGAGAGAGAGAGAGAGAGAGAGAGAGAGAGAGAGAGAGAGAGAGAGAGAGAGAGAGAGAGAGAGAGAGACCCCAGATCCCGGGAGGGATCTGTATGTCTCTGTATGTCACCTCTTCATGTCACCTCCGAAAACATATTTATATTATTATGTATGTGACCGCCTGTATGCAGTCTTACTATAAAACAACAAATATATGTGTATAGTTATTTTTTTACTTAAAGTCGTTTAGTCGGTTTATTAGCAAAAAAGGCCCAGAGTAATAAACCCACATCTAAAAAAAGTAGGCATTTCATTTCATTCTGTTTGAGATCAGCTTGCCACAAGTGAGGAAGCAAACTAGTGACAGGGCTGTCCTCCTACTGAGTCTATTCCTAGATACTGTCAGGGACCAGGGCAGGGACAGGGAGATCCCTGGCAAAGAACTTTGCCATTAGCCACACAAAACTGTACAGAGTCTTGAGAAAGATAGAGAGAGAAACTAGACAAGGGCTCAGGCCAGCATACTGAAGGCAGGATGGTACCGGACCTCCTGGGAAGGAGACTGTCGTGTATGACTGGGTGAATGTGAGGCACTAGAAGCGTACACCAGGCATCCACACTATACACATGGGCAAGGGGGCACACACACACACACACACACACACACACACACACACACACACACACACACACACACACACACACACACACACACACACACACACACACACACACACACACACACACACACACACACACACACACACACACACACACACACACACACAGGTAAGCAAACCCTGGTCATTCACACACACACACACACACACACACACACACACACACACACACACACACACACACACACACACACACACACACACACACACACACACACACACACACACACACACACACACACACACACACACACACAGAGGACAGGTGCGTGGGGTGGCAGGTTACATCCGTGGCACGTCTCTCCGGGGAGAAGCGAGACATGCAGAGACTGTATCACACAGTGTCACCTCCCCTTCCCTCCAGTATATCTGCTCCTCACTCACAGTGTGTGAGGAGCAGTGAGTTGAGTATGTATCAGATGCTGTGCCATGATTCAGACAGGTTGGTTGACAACGTTGGACTCTTCAGGAGACGTGCATGGGTTCATACAAGAGAATATAGATGAATTGAAAAAGTTGTGCATAAGGTGTATATATATATATATATGGTATATCCATATGCAAATACACATATACAGTCTCTCTCTCTCTCTCTCACTCTTCCTGTGTCGTTAGTAGCAGTCTCTCTCTCTCTCTCTCTCTCTGGAATTAATTTCAATACAGGCTCTGCATTCAAAACTTATCTGGGCGGCTCCCACTGAGTATATATATATATATATATATATATTGATGTATATAGTAACAAATGTGTTGTCCTTTTCTGGCAATATAAATGAACAGGGGAGCCTAATAGTGTGCATACATTACATTACCATCACATCCATCATGTCATATTGTATGCATTGTTTGTGTGTGTGTATTTGTGTGTGATTAATGGCTGGGGACTTTTTTTTTTTTAAACGATGTGTCACATTAAATATCGGCTTGAGATGTAATCCCCTTGCCAGGACATGTTGCCCCATGCACACTGTGGTGCGATGCTAATCACTGGCCTGTGACTCTCACTCTCTCTCTCTCTCTCTCTCTCTCTCTCTCTCTCTCCTCTCTCTCTCTCTCTCTCTCTCTCTCTCTCTCTCTCTCTCTCTCTCTCTCTCTCTCTCTCTCAGCTCAGCGTGCACCATAACAGTAGTGGGGTCTAAAGCTGCTACTTCTGCAGAACACCCCTCCCTGCACTAAGAGTCCAGTCCGATAGGGCAGGGGGGGGGGGATCCGCACACAGTAAGAGTTCTCCTTCCCAAACAAAGCACAACAAGTTTTAGTAATCTCTCTTAATCTCTCAAGTCTTCCTTACCCAACCGTTCTTTTCCCAGCTGAAAAGGGACTTGTGACAGTGTGTGTGTGTGTGTGTGTGGGGGGGGGGGGGCTGCCCCTTTTGTTTCCCCCAGCCAATCGCCCGTTGATTGGCTGCAGCTGGGCTTCGGGCTTGATTGCAGGAACTCCATAAATGGGCATGAGGGTTCAGCACAGGGAAAATGCACATATCTGTTGTTCCTCAACTCTCCCCTCATGGGCTATACTGTGTGTGTGTATATACATACAGTATACAAAATATATATATATACATACTGTATATATCTCAAGTTCATAAAGACTTCAAAAAGACTTCTGTCTAACAAGTGACACCGCCGCAGTCATAAAATGATGGGCTGCCATCTTGGACCCTTGGATCACCACATGAGTGATGGTCTCACTGACAGCGGCTGTGATTTTCAATTGGATCTGAGGCTGGGACCGTAAGCTCCTTAGCCCCCCCCCCCCAGTCGGAAGGTGTGGGGGGGGGAGGGGGGGTTACGGGCGGAATAGCAGCACATAGCCGGGGTTTTGCCTGACTTCCATATTCCCTCCCCCCCCGCCCTGTTTTTAGAAGTTAATTCCTGAGCCCCCTCTCTGTGGTGTGTCACACATGAGAAATCGGAGCTTTAAAGCAATACAGACACACACACTTCCACAAGCGCACTGTGACGCACACACATAACTGTCACACGGGGGGGGGGGGGGGGGTGGGGGTGCTGAGCGCTATGGTAAAAAATAAAAAATAAAATCATACTGCGATTATTTTGACAGATATTGCCATTGGGATATGATGCACTATTTGTGGGAATGACAATTTTAGCAGCACAATGACATGTTTTGGAGTCTGTATCAAACAAACGTGATTTGGAGAGAAAACTCTGTAGAGGGCATCTCTGCAGCACTACACTAGTTATTTTTAACGGTGCTAGAAATGTACAATTACACATTTTACCTGTATCAAAAATGTACAGATCCTGCCAATTGGATATTGCAATATAATATAATAATCCATTCATCCATCCATCCATCCATCGTCTACCGCTTATCCGTGGTCGGGTCGCGGAGGTAGCTTTTAGATGAATTGTTGAGTCACACACACACACACACACACACACACACACACACACACACACACACACACACACACACACACACACACACACACACACACACACACACACACACACACACACACACACACACACACACACACACATATATATGCACACCTATACTATGTCGAGCATGGTTAGTGAGTAGACATGTCCCACAAACACAGCTCCTATTTCAACGTTGACTTTTTTACAACTTTTATTTCAAAAATCAATACAGTGGGTGACCCATTAACCCTATTCAACCAGAACTCTGGAGTCAACATATCTCGAATGAAATTAAACGCCAAAAGAGAGGTTGGAATATCTGGCAAACTACACGAGGAGGCTGAATATTTGCATTATTGGAATTAAAGAAAATGTGAAAGGCCCCATGCACTATCGCCAGAGATTATAACCAATATACTCAATGAGATGTGTGTTGCAATCTACTTTGATCCACCTGTAGTGGACCATGCTCACAAACGCGTAGAAACCTTAAAACTGGCAGAGGGCAAACCGAGGGCAAATGTGATCAGGCTTTCGACCACTTCATAACCAGAGAACGTATCAAACTCCTAACCCGGGGGGGGGGGGGGGGGGAGGGGGAGAGAAAGGTCGCCTCTGTTTCCGCGGAAAAAAACAAGAATCCACCTCTTCGCCGCCCCTTAGCTCTGATGTCAACAAACCTTTGCTGAATCCAAACGGAAACTTCCGTCCTGCCGGAATAAAGATTGGATTCCATTAACTGGACTACTTTCCAGTTGACCTACAACAACAACCGGCACCTGGAGTTCACCAGCCCAAAGGGAGGCTAAACACCGACATCCGTAGCGGTAGTCGTGACGACCCAGGCTCCTCCTCCCTGCATTCCGACGAGGCTGACCTGTGCGCTAACACGGCCGAGCTGTAAACACCCAGGTCCGGAGTCTGAACGTGATACACAACAGAGCCATATGATGATACATGGGCTCATTATGGATATGTAGCCTACCTAATTCTTCATTCCGTATGGCTCTAGAAAACCTACAGGGACTTACATACGTACATATAGGAAGCAGCACTATAGGATTATGGGATAGCAATAATACAGCCATACTAATGCAATAATAACTCACGCTGGAGGTGAAATATACAGTATATGCGACCACAGTCGGTTGGTTACAGTTGATTTATTTATGTATTCGCTTTTTCTTCCCCCTATCAATGGATATGGTTATATTCTCCGGTTGTACACTTTATATTAGTGTTTTATGTTTCACTACTGCCTGTCTTTTGCTACACCGCCACTCCTGGAGAAAAAAATGCTTTAATATGCATAAAGCACACATATATATACTGCTACTCAAGCTGGTAGGGCGGGGGCATAGGATTCAAGATTCAAGATTGAAGATGTTTATTTGCCTTTTGCAACGATTACAATGGAATGCTTACTCCCCATTCCCTCCTGCAGTATGAATTTCAACAACAATACTGTACTAAACTATATAGAATACTATACTATACTAAACAATACTATACTGTAAACAACACTATATACTACCTATGATATACTATACTATAAACATGTTTTACTGGTAAGCTTATATCTTTGAAAAAATATATATATGTGTTTCATTCATGCAGGAACAGTGCACTGGAATTGTTCAGGGTCGGGGTCTGCATGGCAATTTACATGACATATCTCAGGGAATAGCAATGCATAATGTAATAACTTGGAATGTGAATCATGTGACTAACGGGAAGAAAGTTATTTCCCATTTGTCAACAGTGTTATGCAGACATAGCAGATATAAAGACTGGGCTGGGCAACATTATGACAGAACATTTCAATTAAAAAACCAGAGGTACGACTGAACTCATTCACGGGAGGTGCGTTCCCTTTTGTCACATCACAATCAACTTAACATTTCAACATAAGTAGACCGTTCTTTGGAGCATAACTTTCACCCTCCACTATGTGCAGACAAATCACTACGTAATACACATAGGCCTATGTCCTCTGGAGATTCAAAACCCAAATATGTGGGAATACAGTTTTTTTTCCTCAGGTAGAATACATTCCCCAGGACAGATTTTTTTTATTTTATTATACACCATATCTACTAAGCACAGTTGAGGACTGCAAATATAACTTAGTCACTTAGTCACTTAGCTGAGATCACAGCTCTCAGTGCTCTCAGTCTCTGTATAAATGAAGATGTGTCTTCCCCCCCCCCCGACCCAGAAGTCCAAACGGTCATGGAGGCATGATCCACGTCTGCTCGTTGACTCTGAGCTTTGTTCAATTCATCTCAGAACAGATGTCATTCTTTCATTTGGCCACCATTAGGGCCGACGGCATCTCAGGCCTCGACCCTTTGGGAAGCACTCGAGGCATACCTCAGATCACCACCTTCAATGCAGCGCTAAGAACAAACAGTAGGAGACGTGCTGAGGACCTAATTACTAACATCAAGGCTCTGGATGGCCTCAGATCCGTCTCCCCAACCACTCCCCTAATCAAAGATAGCCTGGGTTTACAAGCGGAACTTGACCTACTAACTACAACTGAGGGCCTGAGAAGGCGCCGTTTTAATCCTGCTACACATTTGACAAAGACGGAGATAAGCCATCAAAACGATTAGACCACCAACTCATCTCAAAACATCGGGTAGATAAGGACATCCTCTTATGTTTATGAGACAGAAAAATCACCAAAAATATTACCAACCAGTTGCAGGACTATTTTGTTTTAATATGTTTCTCAGATCTGGATATTCCAACAATTGAATATGAAGCAGACCTAGAATGATGTTTTTTCTCTGGAGGAAATTATCCCTCCAATAATGTCACTTCAAAGCAGGGAGGCCCCCAAGGCCCGACTGGTTCCCCACCGTGTTCTAAAATACATTTAAACAGAAACTTGCTGGAGTGCAGCAAGTTTCTGTTTAAATTTGCCCTTTTTTTGCTCTGAATCATTTGTGAATAGCACCCTTCTGCTCACGCTTCGTCGAGCTTCTATTACCGTGTTATTAATGAAAGATAAGGACTGTTCTTCATATCTATAGGCCAATTCGCTTGAGGAACTGCGATGGAAAAGGGTTCTCCAAAGTTCCTGGAGAATGTTGCCTTAGAAAAGATCCTTCCCCATATTATGTTCGACGATTGAAGTCATATTTTAACTTTCTGCTGGGATTGGATTCAGCCCTAAATGTATTTGACTAATTAAACCCCTATAAACAGGAACTTGGTTTCGTCAATGACTTTCCCCTCCTTCCCACAGAGGTAGTAAACAGGGAGATCATATCAGTCCCCTCCTCTTCACACTTTGCTCTAGTCACTAGCTATTGCCCCTGAGAGAACAGTGATAGAATACAAGGTATGGAGCCCGGTGGCTGGGTTCACACGGTCTCGCTTTACGCCGATGATTTGTTACTCTCTGTGTCACAAACCGAATCACAACCCCACCTGAGGTCCTTGCAGTTCTCAACGAATGTGTGCTCTCTGTGAGATTCGGTTGCCCTGTTGATGTTGTTGTTAGCCTGGAGAGCTACACAATATTTTTACACAATGGCTGCTAGCGATGAATAGCAATCTACGGCTCAAATTCGGGCCATAACTTCTACCACGTCGTACCGAGTGGAATGACGGATATTTATTCCAGCCAGAATACACCGAAGAGGTAATCTTACAGTGGAGACGGCAGTAGGCAAATGTGCAACGCCGTGTTCAGAGTATTTTTAGCGTCTCTCATTCAAGTAATAAAGCATGGCTGCATGGACATTTGATAAGTCGTTTTATGGCTATGGTTATAGCACAGACGTTTATACAGTATTGCCATTGCTAAACTAAAATGTTCACAGTTAACTCATGCAGCATTAGCAAAACCAAACCACAGAAGGCTGGACGTAGTAAAATAACACATAAACAGCATTGAAGGAGGTCAGCAAGCGTGTTTTAAAGCGCAAGCGGTTCACCATCATTGGATTTCTTATCTCTGGAGGATTTCTTTATGATATGGCAGGCAACAAACCAAGGGCGAGGTCCCGGGAGGGCCTGGTTTGGCCTTGGCCTGCCCACCCAATAAAAAAAATATGAATTTGCACATTTTGAAACACATGCAAAATAATAAATAAATATAAATCATTGAATACATGTCATACAACCAGCAAATTTTGGATAAGACTAGTCTATTTCTTTCCCTAAAATAATTTTATCGTCTCATCTTGCCTTATCTAACTCATCACCACTTAAATCCGTGATGGCGTCATTTCCCTCTATGCCATTGGTGCATGGCACACTAAGGCACGCCCACATATCAACGCTACACTGCTGACGCGGAGCGCGAACGCTGATAGCGAAGGATAGATTTAGAAACTTCAAAACACCTGAGCCGGCCAGGCCTGTTCGAAACACAAGGTTAGTAAAGGCCATCAAAATGCAGAAACCAGACTGATGGCGTACATACAGAGCCATCCATCTGAGGGCAGAGGGACCATTGTGAATCAATTAAACAGAGACAAGGCGAATGCATCATTTGTTAACAACAATCGGCGAACACATTTTAATAAAGCGGTGCTTGACGCAGCGATGTTTTGTGCACTCCATCGCACAGGCACAATGACACTGATGCAAATAAAGGTAATTTCTCACCTTTTTTCATTCGCTATCAAAATACAATCAAGATTAAAAGTCACCTTGATCAGCGGCCTAAAAGCGCCACGATGTGAGGCTCAGACCTAGTAAAGACCAGAGTACTGGAATCAGCTTCTCTCGTCTTCTACCCAGGATACACAATGATTTGCATGCTGCACCCGACACGCAATCTGTCGACAGAAGAAGTTGTCGCTGTGTGCCTTCAGTACGTGCAGACTTTATAGGGTCCATAAAACGTACAATGTTGGGGGGGTGGTGGTGGTGGTGGTGGTGGTGGTGGGGGGGGGGGGGGGCAGAAAATACAACTGAGGTTGCCCCCTTGTGGCGATGGGCTATGTGTATATCAAATATTGGGAAGTTCTGAATATTTGGAAGATCTGAATATTATTACATTGCTGAGTGACTATGTTCCCCGTGCCCGTTCACCCACCTGTTCCACTCATGGGCAAAAATAAAAGAACAGTTTACAAAGCTTGTTGTTCTTTTATTCTTTTACTTTGTTATCATTGCAATGCAAATACAGCTCAACAGTTACATGTGCTACGTGATGGCAGCCGCTTTAGCAACTCGATATATCGTCCAAGCGCGGAGCATGAAGACAGCATGATGTCATGCACACAGGAGTCCACAGGTGGAGAAATTCAAAATTCAAAACTCAATCTAAGCACTAAATCTGCCTCTGGAAAAGCTTTCTCACCTGGACGCAGGTATCCAGATCAACCTTCCATTTGGAGAAACCGTCCCCAATTCTACGTCCAACTGTCCCAGACCGTTCCAACTTGAACTCATTTTTTAATTTGTTATCTACATAATAATAATAATATATAATAATAATAATAATAATAATAATAAATATAGTTGAATAACTTAATTAGCTTACTCTGGTCCGCCATGGAAGATCGGCTAGTTGTTTCCTGCACTTCAAATTGGATTAATATATATTCCATGACGCAAACATGTAATAATTGTATTTTGGTACAATTTTTTGGTACGTTTCTATACTGCCCCCTGACACCGTATCTTTGTGTCCCAGGTGCTATCTCCATTGTCCCCGGGACCTATCCTTCAATCAGTCTCCCAGCCAACCAGTGGACCATAGGCTTACCTATCCATCACACCTCTGGGAGGACACTCCCCTCTGTGATGTCAGCGGAGGGTCGATTTGGACAGGGCATGTAATGGCTTTTAATCAACATCCCATCTGGTAGTAGACGGCCCGCCCTAACCTAAACCAGTGAGTGACGTCATGGACGCTGCATCCATGTTTTATACAGAGTCTATGGCCACTCTCCAGCAGCCATACACACTTACAGGAGAACAGTAGTCCTCCACTGGAATTGGCAGGGAGAGCAACACAAGAGATTCATTCTCAAATACACTGTTCCTTCCTTACACATCAGAGGTCACCGAAAAAATGTGACCAATATTAATATTTAGTCTTTATGAGGGGACTGGGACTAGCACGTAGCGGCAACCTGTTGCTTTACATACTTAATCATTTGGTTCTCCTTTTCATCTCATTACCATACTGCATATTTATCCATACCAAATTAGCATTTCATATTTATCATTTCAGTGTCAGCTGACAACCCTGCAGGTGTTTCTCATTACGTGTGTGTGTGTGTGTGTGTGTGTGTGTGGTGTGTGTGTGTGTGTGTGTGTGTGTGGTGTGTGTGTGTGTGTGTGTGTGTGTGTGTGTGTGTGTGTGTGTGTGTGTGTGTGCGTGCGTGCGTGCTTGTGTGTGTAAGCATGCTGTGCACATGCACGTGTGTGTGTGCATGTGTGTGTGTGTGTGTGTGCGTGCGTGCGTGCGTGTATGTGCGTACGCAAGTCTTTGCAATATGCCCTTGGCTTAACATACCATTTATAAATGTTTGCTTGTAAGCGTTGGTCAAAATATATAATTGTGGGCCACCTGTTGGGTCTTCAACCACTCTCACGTGACCCGTCATTCATTCATTCATTCATTCATTCATCCATTCATTCATTAATTCAACCCTCAGCCATTTCAGCAGACAGCAGTGGGATGACCTGCATATGGAGTTCAGCTACATATTTGTCACAAAAAAAACCCCACACAAAATAGACTTTTTCCCAGCCGGATCATGTCTCCAGGTCAAACACCATTGAAACCCTACTGACGTGCGGTGAAGTCAGTGGATGAGTAGGGACTGAATATTTAAATCCATATGTACATTAACTAGATACTATATTATCCCCGTACATAACTGGTAGCAAGTTTGTGAAATACTGGTAAAGTTATTACCTTCTTAAATGTGCCAACTTCTTAAATGTGCCTTCTCAACAGTGTCGGTCGGTCTGGGGCAGCGTCTTAGTTCTGATTGGAAAGATTATCATATTAAAAAATGTATTTTTTTAATAAAAAATATATTAATATATATAATAATATATTATATTACAACCTTATAGGCTTCTACAAGATACAAGATACAAGATATGTTATTGGCCATTTGTAACAAGCACATAGATTTTTACCCCCCATTCCCTCCCGCAGTATAAATCTCCAAAAACACTATCAAAATAAAAATAATATATACAAATAAAAATAAACAGCAAAGTGATTAGATATGTCCATTCTGTCCCCTATGGACTACTGTCCCTATGGACTACTTCCCCTATAGACTACTGTCCCTATAGGCTGCTGTCCCTATGGACTACTTCCCCTATAGACTACTTCCCCTATAGACTACTGTCCCTATGGACTACTGTCCCTATAGGCTACTGTCCCTATGGACTACTTCCCCTATAGGCTACTGTCCCTATAGACTACTGTCCCTATGGACTACTGTCCCTATAGGCTACTGTCCCTATGGACTACTTCCCCCATGGACTACTGTCCATATAGGCTACTGTCCCTATAGACTACTTCCCCTATAGGCTACTGTCCCTATAGGCTACTGTCCCTATGGACTACTTCCCCTATAGGCTACTGTCCATATAGGCTACTGCCCCTATAGACTACTTCCCCTATAGGCTACTGTCCCTATAGGCTACTGCCCCTATAGGCTACTGTCCCTATGGACTACTTCCCCTATAGGTTACTGTCCCTATAGGCTACTGTCCCTATGGGCTACTGTTCCTATAGGCTACTGTCCATTATAGGCTACTTCCCAGCAAGTAAGCTTGGGTTGCAAAAATAAATATTGCATGGCCAGCCGCTGTTGACATTTTTCAGTGTTTATTTGTAGAGGCTTGGTTGTGTTTAGCCCCTATGGGGGGGGGGGGTGTCTGTACGACCCTAATGTCACAGCAGGGCTCAATATTGACCGAAATTGACCAAAAATGGCAGCAGCCAACGCAATGGTTTTCTATCTGCTTTTATTTTCGTGTCTCTCCCAGAGAGAAAAAACTTTTTATCCAACAGCTGCGTCCAAAAAAACCTCTGAAATCACAAACTACACCTGCAGCTTATCACGCACGTGGCGTTCCAAAAAGCAATGGCTGTGTGGCTGCTCAAACAGAAACATTCTGCTCCGTTTCCCATGACTGCTGTTGTCGTGTAGAAGGCTCCTCCGTGGTCGAGGACCGGCATGATGATGGATATGAAACACCTTCCTGACACATGAGGGACACGGGAACAGCAGAGCCCGCCTGGACCATCTGGCCCGAAGCTATCATATCACAGCTCGACACCGACACCACCGGGAGGTGGACCAGAACTGACATGTACTGTCCAGGATCATCGATTGAGTCGAGTTCTGCGGGTGCATTTGAACCGGCCCTGAGGGGGCCCCATGATGACACGCAGGTCAGGTCGGGGGGGGGGGGGGAACCCGGGGAATCATTCTCGGACTCGTGGATTTCTGGGCTTCCCACGGACACCGCCACGACGGACCCCTTGAAAAAGGAACCTCCAACCCCCTCCAAAAATAAGACCCCCGGACCGCAGAGAGAGACGACCCATGGCACCGCTCACAGCCCAGCTGGTCATTGTGTACAGCTACATCGACGCCACAAAACGCCGCGCAGAAGAAGTTTCCGATTTTTACAAAAACTTGGAGGGGCCACTGACGCAGAGCGACAGGGGGAAAAGCTCAATGCTCAGACCTAGGACCGGGCCAGTGTGACGCACGGTGCAACTTGAGGTAAACAGAAGAAAGTGCAAGAAGAACAATACCCTAATGGCCCCATCCTGAGCGCTTACACACACTAACTGAATCTGGCGATGCAGAAGGCAGCGCCGTCTGTGCAACAGGCCCCGTGCGTTTCTCGCTGATGTAGGTGGATTTACCTAAATAAAAACAGTTGTTCAATTCATATTTACAACAAAGCAAATCCTCAAGACAAATCATTTCCTCAGTGTATAGCACATAGGCTATTAAAATAGTACAGTCCTTGATGCAAAAATTTGCCTCGTCAACTTGTAGAGCAAAGCATTGTTTTTTATTTATATTGGTAATTTTTCGCAGATTTTGAAAAGCGAGCACAGTCCACGCACGGCCATGGGATTTCTAGTCGCAGTTTTGCCATAACATTGTGGACAAAAACGCAGTTTCCGCACTCAGCTTATGTAGCCATGCAAGGAGACAGCCGCCAGCACGTCAGGAGCAGTTGGGGTTAGGGTGTCTTGCTCAGGGAAACGACACTTTTTGCTATAGGCGAAACCGGTGGGATCAAACCAGAAACCTTCCAGTTGGGAGACGACCGCTCTACCTCCTGAGCTACTGCCGCCCCAATAACGCAGTGTGCGGTTGAGTTCCCCCCCCCTGCCTCAATACCATCCATCAAATGGTCCCGTCCATCCCATCTCCCGTACGGGGATGGAAGGGACTGAGCTTGTACAGTATCCCTCCATGCTGCACAAGCTCAGCTCTGCTTGGAGGAGGAGCTTGCCAAAGGTATTGAAGCCCATGCACAGTGTGTGGGCCAAGCACTACACCGCCACCACCCAAACAGCCAGGCCGCTCACTCTTTGGACGGATGAGACACAACGATGAGGCAAACGAGGAAACCATAAATATATTAACAAACTAAATACATTGTTATAGTTATCACATTGCTATCTTTATAGCCAATGTGAAATGGGTTTTTTTGTTGCTCTGCCCGGATGAAGATGAATACTCAGCAGAGACCAGTAGATTTGCAGTTCAAGCAGGTTAATACTCAATGTGGGAGAGTAGGACTGAACAATGTCCACTTCCCACACAAGGTTAATTTATATTTTAAAACATATGAACGTCATAAAACGGTGATCTATGTTACTGCCATGTCTAATGAGTAGCATAGGTCACAATGTAATTATGCTGAACATTAATAATTAATTGTGGCTAGTCCTTTCGCATTCTCTTCATGTACCACACGGTGAAATGCGGTTGATTGTTTTACGGCAGAGCACATGGTGAACCCTAAGCAAAACAAGGGCATTAGTGACCTCTCATGTCATCTTATATCATAACACACAGCAAAGGGAACACTTTGGGAACACCAAAGAATACAGTGTAAACATATATATATATATAATATATATATATATATATATATATATATATAATTGTATATAATTATCATCATGGTATAGTATATAAAAAGTATATTAGAATATATTGTGAGTAGGTCATATAAAACCTCCTATCGCTATGTATGTAACCTATTAGTATTGTTGTTACAATGTTTTCCTGAGGACTTTTTCCCAGCAGCTGTGCTGACGTGTGTGAAAAAAATCAAAAAGCCTCTCCTACTAATAACAGCTTTGGAATTAGGCGATATACTTACGATTCACAAGAGCGTGTGTGTTTTCTCTTCGCATGCTGTTAAATAGCGCGAGTGCTGCGGTGCAATTTCATTGAAACTTCCCGAAAGACTTTTTTTTTCTTTTTTGCTTCAAGATCATTTGAAACATTCAAAGCCATGTGTCTTAATTGGAACTTAGCGGGTCGCAATTTAACACTCGCTAGCGCGAAGAACGCGACTGACCGCTTGCGCCTTTACTTACCATCTGACTGGGACCAGCTTGCTGCAGAGAGAGTGACTGAGCGTTTTTCCTGAGTTCCTGAAGGCCTTTCCAACAGCTGCGTTGAGGACAACCGTGGAAGCCAATCCCATGCTATCTGCACCACTGGCTGCAGACAGTGCTCAGTCTGATCAATGGAAAACCTGGAGAAAATGGAGAATTCAGTGGCTGCAAAAAGCGCAACGACACTGTTGACGTTCAGCGTGGATAACAACCTGCAGGACATGTTCTCGGAGACACTAGTTCATCTTATGTATGTCAGTGTCTTTTCTATTTGTTGCCTAGAAGAGGATAATAAACTTAGACTTATTGTAGAATAATACATTAGATTAGCATCGAGTAGTATCGTTTTATTTTTTAAATGTTACTCAAATCGTATTTGAGTCATTTAATACTGGCATAGTTGGATAGTTGTTAGCATTATTTTTGCTAGAAGAGTAACACATTATTCTAATTGTTACATTGAAGCCACCTGTCTATCTGTCTCCTCCTCAACGGCATAAGGAAAGTGATTCCAGAAGGAAATGACAATCACCTATACCACCAGTCTCTGGTGCAAAAACTGTGGTCTCACTTAAGCCAAGGGGCTTTGGGCCATTCATGGACATTTTACTAACACACTTTTTCACTGCTTTCTTTGGTTTTCTAAGGTGCGGGGAGTATACTACACGTTCTAGCCACCGCGATCCTCCTAATGACCTCACTATCTCTGGCATGTCTTTACAGCCTCATATATGGTCATGTTTTTTCTTTAAACATTTTCAAATAGATAGATTTTACAGAGGTACACCCATGGTCACTGCCAAAACTAAATCAAATTGATGTCTTAAGTCCTCATATCGGCGTACCTGAGATTGCGTTATCAAGAAAAGCCAGATGACCCCTTGTTCCTCAGTCAAAATGTGCGTCAACATACTGGTTATCTGGTGCAAAGCTCCGACAACTGTGCAGGCGATGCAGACTCTCCCAGGAGTGGTATACTGCTCACTCCTTCCGCATCGGGCGCCTCTAGGGTTTCATCAGCCACCCTGAAGCCTATGAGAGACGCTGGTCATCCAATGCTGATGGAGACATGTAATCTGGAGGTTAACAATTGTACAATTGTTACGCCCCAACGAGACCGACGAGCCAAATGTGCCAAAGAACCCAGAAGTAGAGAGACACGGACACTCAAAACAATGGAAAAAATGTCTTTACTAAAAATATATCCAACATCAAAAACACAAACTAGGCAGGGTTGGACTGGTCGGAGCTGGAACACGCAGTCTCTGGTGACAGTGGTTCTCAATAACCAAGCGCCCCACGTGGGTCCTCGGCAGCCTAAAGAAGGGTAGATCCCAGGTGGTCATTAGCCTCAGTAGGCCTGATTACGATGGGCAACACCTGGGATCCATTAGAGCGTGGGGGGGGGGGGGGCACAGCAACAATAACGAGTAGGGCTCAGCCTACTATTGATTACATGTCATGTATGCTGTGTTGTGTAGCATATCTCATTAAGTTAATCAAAGAAATTGCTAATCAATTAAATACAATTATAAAATAATTAAATAGCATATAACATTTAAAATATAATATTTCATATAATACCCATTTCATATTTTACAGAAACGTGTGTCTGAAGACATGCACAGCTTGGTGTATTAGTTATATTCATATAACACTATGTAACTAGAATGCCAATAAAATGTATATGCAAAGCCAAGGCTAAATAATAATATATATACATAATAATAATAATAATAAAAAATGTTTTAATGACTTACCATATTATAATAAAATGATTATCTTCCACAGTTATAGGTTTTATATAGGGTCAGTGTTTGAATGGAATTTGTGAGAAAAGAAAACCGTACCCTAAATTTCACTGTAAAAGAGAAGTCAGTGATTAGATCTGCTGATAACACATTAAAATAAATTAACGTTTTGGTATCAGCCTAAAAAAACTTGCATCCCTACTATATTTTCGCAATAACACTATTTGTTTAGCTTACATGCTTGGTTACCCTTTTATGTTTCCCCTTAATAAATACGCTTAAATATTAAGAAATTACTGTCGTCCTATTTATAGTAAGCTCTGGCTTTTATTATGCCTACATGGAACTGAAAATGAAGCTATCATCATGATTTAGAACTAGGCTATAATGCATAATATATAGACTTGGTAGGTTAACTATTGTGACAGGAAGATCCAGGTTTGAAGAATCTTCAGGCATGGCCAGTCGTGGTGGTATAACAAATTTCATTCCCTTTGACTTATATCCCTATAAGATATTTGAAATACAATGAGGGATGGGGTCCAATACACATCCACCTGTCCCACCTGTCCCACCTGGCCCCTGAGTCAGGGGCCCCTGAGTCAGGCCAGGTGAGGCTGCTCTGGCACCTCCTCTCCCGCGGTGCTGTCTCTGCTGCTGAAGTCAGACCTGACTGCACTACGGTATATTTTTGCTGCTTGACAATGAAGACCCAATTTGTTATGGGGTGAAGGCAGGGACCTAACGGATGGGTTTCCTGCACGGTTAGGCCTATCTTATCACTCCATATGATAGGCACAGTCCACAGTGAATCAGGCAGGCAGAGTTGACAGGTCACAAAGCGGGGAAAAGCATGTATGTTATAGGCCTATTGTGTGTGTTTACTGTACTATAAAAGGTGTTAGCTAATTGACATGTTTTTTGTTTCTGAGATCCGCCTTTGATGTAGCCTTAGGCTTAAAGAAAAGGATAATCATTTATTTGGCTCAATGAATAATCAAACCTCCAATGATTGGCAAGTTAAGAATACAATTCTCTTCAGATGATGTTTTCCAATGGGATAACACAGAAATCAACCATCTGAAAATATCATCTCCATTAATTAAATCGCAAAATGCAACCAAAATTCCCGCTCATATAAATGCGCTCCCTCGCCCCACCTAGCGGCCGGCTCAGGAGCCGCCTACTGCATCACAAGCAACCTGATTGATGATTGATGACAAACCCACCAAACCGCACGTAAACAAATATGTGAGTCGATGTGATTTGATTTAATTAAACCAAAAAACGATAACGTCAAGATTATACCATTCACAATTTCAACAAATGCAATTTCATATATGAGCAGATGGTATAACATCAATTTCACAATTTCCAAATCATTCAGACGAAAAACTCACAGAGAGTTATCTTTAACGCCATTGGCGTCGTGTACGGACATGAGTATTGTTCCGTGGAAGAGGGGGTTCGAAGAGTGCAGTAGAAACAACGATTTCGGGCGATATTGAGTGAACGGTTTTTTTCGAGATGTCGGGGTAATAATTCCCTCATATAGACCCGGACCGTTTGTGTCAAACGTTTTTTCGACTTCTTGTCAGAGTTGAAAGTTCGCAAACGATTTATACAGAATGGTAATCGGACCCATTGTCAACAGTGGCGCTGATTTGAATTATTATTAATCGTTAATTTGGCGCACATTGGATAATCCCGTTTTAATGCCGTGGAGTGGGCGGAGTCAAATGTTTGTGACGCGCTTCTCCTGCGCTCCACTCAAACACTGTGATGATAGTGTGACAGTGATGACAGTAATCTGTAATTGACTTTATACAAATGGTTACATATTTTAATTTGTAATATATATTGTTTGATGTGTGTATGTATGTACGTATATTGTGTGTGTATAATTTAGATGTTTGAATGTGTGTACGTTTGAACCCCCACTCCCAATGTCATTGTATGATGAATACAGTGACAATAAAGGCATCTTATCGTATCGTGTCTTATCTTATCCTATTAAGTAAGCTGTAACTCAAAGTCCACTCACTGAGCAGAAATCATGTAGACTATGATGACCCATCGCAATGTGTTTACGCTGTCCAGAGCTCGCAAGAGCACAACACAACTCTGTTTCCGTATGATTTCTGTGACTTTTTAGTTCATCATCATATTATAATCATTACACTTTAATACCCATGTACACTGTAGGCAGCCAACCATGCATGCCAATGCTCTGACCACACGTCACAGATTGCGTTGTCTGCGTAGACGTAAGGGTCGTATCTTACGTAAGGGTTTTTCTCCACCGCACACAGCCTGTACCCTATAGTACCCATGGCGTATGCTGGTTACATGTGTGTGAATGTGGTTCCTCACGCTATCGCTGTCAGAGGGGAGCTATATGGGGGGCTGTATCTCTACCGCCTCACACAGGCCGAAGGTGGACACTGCAGGTAGATAACCCTTGTCCACCTCCCCCGGTCGGTTCTCAACACACACACACACACACACACACACACACACACACACACACACCACACACACACACACACACACACACACACACACACACACACACACACACACACACACACACACACACACACACACACACACACACACACACACAACAAACACAGAGATATACACACACACACACACACACACACACACATAGACACAGGAGCATATACTGCTTATACAAAACACACACACACACATATACACACATTTAAAGACACACATACATGCACAAACACAAACAAACAAACAACGTATATAAGGTTGGATGAGTAAACATATACACATGGCATCTACAGACAAAGTGCTCACCCATTTATAATCACACCCATTTATAAGTATCCAGTTCATGTTGTCATCAGGATGATATTCAAGACGATATGATTGAAATTCATTGGTTTTGTTTTTGCATAATTTGTTTTGTATTTTAATAAAAAGGGAACATAGTGAATATATACTGTATCTATTAAAAAAAAAAGGATAAAAATATTCCAATGAAATCTTATATTTATGATATGTGTATTCCTCCAGGTTAAGACCCGTCCCCTGTGACCTTTACAGCCTTCTCCTTATGCAGGTCTACAGGGACAGACACACGGACACATAGGATGAACGCTTCACCGTTGATGCTATACCGCGGCTGGTAATACAGCATTAAATGATGCATCACTATCCCCCCCCCTCCTCCTCACTGCTCCACAACAGAATATAGAAACAAGACCATGCCTGGCCCAGTTAGAGCCAGAGACAACAAAAATAATAAAACAAATATGTTCCCACAAAAACCTTGACTATCAACACAACAATCGATTTTAATAACCCACACAGAAACCTTCCGACCCCTTTCTCAAACTTTTACTTCCTCTTGCGCATTGTATTATCTGATCGGGGATGATCTGTTTTTTAGTTGGAATGATGCATCCGTATTGCCTGACCTTATATCTGGGCCAGAACCTGTAAATATCTTGAAAGGATATTGCTTTGCTCAGTATCACTAAATGTTCACGAAATGTTTTCAGGTGTTTCAGCGGGTGGGCGATGATGAGCAAGCAGCACGATGATGGACAGATAGGATCGGCCAGGGTGTGAACAACAACGCAACAATACTAGTGTGGTGACATATTAACAGGTGGGTGGTGGTGTGTGTGTGTGTGTGTGTGGGTGTGGTGGTGTGTGGTGTGGTGTGGTGTGTGTGTGGTGTGTGTTACAGTGGAGTGTTCTTATTTGATCGGGGGCACACTGACGCAATTCACAACAAGCGTGTGCGCCCTGTGTGAGCGCTCACACTGGAAACAAAGATAAGAGTTCTCCCCCCCCCCCACCTCGGTGTGTGTGTGTGTGTGTGTGTGTGTGTGTGTGTGTGTGTGTGTGTGTGTGTGTGTGTGTGTGTGTGTGTGTGTGTGTGTGTGTGTGTGTGTGTGTGTGTGTGGTGTGTGTGTGTGTGTGTGTGTGTGTGTGTGTGTGTGTGTGTGTGTGTGTGTGTGTGTGTGTGTGTGTGGGCATATTCTTCACATATTTCTGGCCTGAACAAAAAGCAGTTGTTGTTGTTGTTGTTGAGTGAATATCAACAGCTTGAGTCGGTAAGCAAGCAGGTCTGCTGGGCTTTCTCCGTGGAGTTTTGCTGTTTTATTTTGTTTTGTTTTTCCTTTGTTTATTCTTGTTTTTATTTGAGCTGGCATTTCATCATCCATCAAACCAACCACAAGGCAGAATATGAAATAATTCTATCCGTGTCTTGACAAATACGCCCGTTCTTCTGGCTCTGGTGTGTGATGCAACTTAATCAATATTTGCCTCCTAGTGCGGCGGTTGCACGTCCATGTGCCTGGTGATGTATGGGATGGTTGTGCTCATGGCAGAGATCTTGATATGCAGAGTGCTGCTTAAAGGTCTCCTCAATGCTAATGGCCAGGTATAGCTTCCTTAAGGCTAGTTGTAGCTGTATTAGTAGGTTAACACCAAACAGCGATGGTGTCTGTCTGTCTGTCTGTCTGTCTGTCTGTCTCTCTCTCTCTCTCTCTCTCTCTCTCTCTCTCTCTCTCTCTCTCTCTCTCTCTCTCTCTCTCTCTCTCTCCTCTCTCTCTCTCTCTCTCTCTCTCTCATCTCTCTCTCTGTCTCACTCTCTCTCTCTCTCTGTCTATATCACCATAGTGTTGTCTGTGCGTAGTAATTACAGGCGTCAGACTGTTAGATGCCCCAGTCAATAGCCTCCTGCTAATTCACTCTTCCAACCAGCAGCTCACTTCACGTCTCTTCCCTTAAAGTCATTAATAGGAATTGGCACTGATATGCTTCTTCCTATTTAACCTGCTCCAGGCCGCCGGAGGACTCCATCTTGTTGCATTAACATGCCGATGCATCTTGTTGATCTATCTCTGTCTCTCTCATTCATTCATTTATTCATTGTCCATCTCTCTCTCTCTCTCTCTCTCTCTCTCTCTCTCTCTCTCTCTCTCTCTCTCTCTCTCTCTCTCTCTCTCTCTCTCTCTCTCTCTCTCTCTCTCTCTCTCTCTCTCTCTCTCTCTCTCTCGTTAATGGAGCCCCCTGTAGAGAACAGGGGATCGAACCTTGCTGCTGTCTCAGTGTGTAGTCTTGCTGCTTCTCTGCTCTGCTCAAACTAGTTAGTACACACACACACACACACACACACACACACACACACACACACCACACAGTGGTTTATGATAGCATATACTATTTATGGAATATATATATGCAACTTGTGTTCTTCTAAAAGCATAATGACACATTGAGGTTAGGCAAACGATACAATTATAAATATATGTGTGCACACATGTAGGTGCATGTGTGTCAGTACATTGTGCGCTCTGTGCAGGGATGCATGTCTGCAAGTGTGTGTGTGTGTGTGAGTGTGTGTGTGTGTGTGCGTGCACCTGCGTGCACATGTGCGTGTGTGTGTGCTCGTGGGATGTGCACGTGTGTGTGTGTGTGTGTGTGTGTACATGTGCATGTGCGTATGTGTGTGTGTATGTGTGTTTGTGTGTACAATGCGGTCTCAGCACAATCCCCGGTCTCCGTCGAGCGGCGTTGGCGGCCTCTCCTCTCTCCTTTTAATATCTTGTGTTAACGCAACGCTCCGCCTCATTGAAAATAAACTAGATCCACGTCTCCTGGTGGTGCTTCCGCCAGCCCATTAAAAAGACACACAACCCCTGGCCGACCGATGGCCAATATCTACAGCCTCCTCCGGTGTGTGTGTGTGTGTGTGTGTGTGTGTGTGTGTGTGTGTGTGTGTGTGTGTGTGTGTGTGTGTGTGTGTGTGTGTGTGTGTGTGTGTGTGTGTGTGTGTGTGTGTGTGTGTGTGTGTGTGTGTGTGTGTGTGTGTGTGTGTGCAGGGGGAATAGCCGGCTGGGACCAGTGAATAACTCAATACCTTCCCCCTATAGCACGGGCGGTGCCCTGCCCTCCAGCCACGCAGGTTATCCGGTCCCCAAAGCGGAGCTGATCTATCAGGAGGAGTGTGCGAGGAGGGATGGGATGCCCGATGAGGATCTCCCCTCTCTCTCCTCCTCCGGTGGCAGTGATGTACGGCCCCCTCAGCCCCAGACATCCACATTCTGAGGAGCCAGCGTAATGGAAGCAAGCGCGCACGTTGCCTGTTAATTTCTATTGCCGGGGATATAGCTGCTGTTATTTCCACCCCAAGGCAGTTTCACTGATGCCTCCCAAGGTACCCCACTGGGTTTTAGTTGCACCATATGGGCCTGCGATGGAGCAATTTAAAAAACAACAGGCAAAGCCTGAAATTGATCACTTAGACTTAGAGAGGCAATTTAGGTTTCGAATAAGCACCGTAAGCGAGACAGTCGGAGAAAGTCAAACGTAAAGGACAGAGGAACATGCATGTTCTGTGTGTTGGATAACGGCTGGCAGAGACAGGGGGAGTACTATACCTAAAGGACAGAGGAACATGCATGTTCTGTGTGTTGGATAACGGCTGGCAGAGACAGGGGGAGTACTATACCTAAAGGACAGAGGAACATGCATGTTCTGTGTGTTGGATAACGGCTGGCAGAGACAGGGGGAGTACTATACCTAAAGGACAGAGGAACATGCATGTTCTGTGTTGGATAACACCTTTCGGAGACAGGGAGGGTCAAACATGAAGGACAGATAAGGACAGATAAGCGAGAGGGAAGGAGAGGAGACGTATGTCTTATGAGCTGGTCCTCATCATTATGTGTCATAAGCAGATAAAAGTGTGATTAATTGCAACCACAAAAGGCTTACAAAAAACCGTGCACCGTAAAATGTTGTTCTGTTCATTGTTTATGTTTATTTTGGACCTTATGCACATAAGCACACAAACACACACACACACACAAACATGCACTATGTAATGAGACATAGACTAAACAGCCTGGTTTTGTTGCCACTATAGACCACTTAAACTGTTTTACATGTTATGGATCGCAGTTAACCATGCACAGTTTGGGTGTGTGCACATAAACACACACATAAGCACAACAAAAAGACACACACACACACACACAACACACACACACACACACAGACGTGCGAGTTCATCCTCCCCAGGGGCGGACTGGCCAGCAGGAGCCTGGTAAGCTGATGAGTGTCAGGCCAGTGTTAAACATGCGTCATTAAACCGGTAAATCAAAGAGAAAACAACACTGCAGTGGGCAGCTCCAGTCCCCTCAGAACTGTCGACTCAGCACCCCCTCCCCCCCCCCCCCCTGCCCCCCCCCCTGCCTGCTTTTAACCGGATGGTATGATCTCTGTCCGTCACACGCCATTGGTCAGTCAGCGCAATCAATCAACACAAATAGACAAGCCCAGCCCAGAGAGAAACGAGACAAGGGGTCGCTTTAAAAGGAGAAGAGGCAGAGAGGAGAGTGCAGATAGATGAAGTGAGGAACATGGTTGGTGACTGCTCAAAAAATGTATAAAAACCATACTAGCAGAGACGCCCTGAGCGCAGCATATCAGCATTATCGTTCCTGAGTTGTAGGCTGCTATGGTCTGTCGGGGGGGGAAATATCTCCAGTACTCAGAGCTATCCCAGAGCTCCATGATGATGATGATGAAACGTCCAGGTGCAAAACAAACTCTCCAAAAGTGCACAAGAATGAAACACATGAGTATGTATCCCTCTGGCCTTGATTATGGAAGTGCAGTTGACTAGCTAGAAACTGAAAACACTTGGGTTTTATAATGTGTGGTGACTAAAAGTAAAAGCAACAGCAAACAGAAATTTTTTTTAAACCAAACGCTTACAATATACATGATGTGTTTGGTCTGAATGAAGTGAACACAGAGATTGGCCTTGGCTGATTTTAGATTCCCGTTAGATTCTCAATTATTATCCCTGATCCTCCCCTATTTTTATAGGAGCATCGGAAAATCTATTCCACGGCAAGGTGCCAATTTGTTTACAAACGTGTATTCCTCCAGACCATAAACGGCTTGCATTTAAAAAAAATACC
>CM051010.1:15617124-15689624 GCA_027704905.1 Muraenolepis orangiensis | reverse complement strand
ATATATACTGTATTTAGATATATTTCACATATTTTTCTAAATGTAAAAAACGTTTTGTGTATGTATATATATATATATATATATATATATATATATATATATATATGATACAGGCAAGGAGACTGTACATCAATGCAATAATAAAATTGTACGTTGTTTAATACATTTCTGTAGTTTACCGTTTGTACCGTTTGACGTTAGGGTGACCGGATCCCAACCCCAAATATGGGCACAGAGGGATGTTTGCGTGGGACAATGTGGGACACGTTGCCAATCAGTGGCGTAGCTGAGGCCAACGCAACCCCCGCGGTGCGGGGGAGCCCCGGAGCTTAGGAGGCCCCACCCCCACTGTAGGCTATCCTCTTAGATTTCGTAACGGGAACAGGGCGCAGAGGGCGGGCCCCCCCCCCCTTCCTGCTAAATAAATCGAAAGCTACCATCGGACTTCACGATCGCGACACCCCCCCCCCCCCCCGTTGGATGGACTTCACGATAGCGACACCCCCCCCGCCGTTGGACTTCACGATCGCGACAACACGTACATGTACGCACGTGTACACATGAGTTCCTACTGACCTATACTGTTTACAAAAGATGCCTGAAAAAATAAACATTTAAAAAAGTGGCCGCGATGTCTATCCCATGTCACTCTATTATTGATTTAGGGGAGGGGGCGGGGCCCCATGGTCCGACCTGCGGGGGAGCCCCGAAATATTGCGCAACGCCACTGTTGCCAATGCCAAGCGTAGGGGTATTGTGTGTGTTTACGGAGGTGTGTGGGTGTGTGTGTGTGTGTATGTATGTTGGTGCGTGTGCGCGTTTTTGTGTGGGTCGGGGTTACACTGCATCATGTGGTGAGAACCGGGACAACTTGTTGGGGAAAGTTGAAAACCGGGGTCATTTTAGCGTTTCCCGTTAATTACACACCCACGCACACACAAAACGAGTGTTTTCAAAGCAGGCCGTTAAGGCCGTTTGCGGTGTGAAATAAGTTATGGCGGGAGAGTATGGTGTCAGATTAGTCTCAAAAATAAAATAAAAAGCAAGCACACAGAAGGATACACAAATGTAATTCCGGATTTATATATAAATGTCTCCATCCACAGTACACATATTTGTCAATGTACACACACAAAAAACATATCATTTTATAAATGTAAAAAAGTTTCACAAACATATTTCTGATCAAAAACATATTTACATTTTTATAAAAAAAAAAAACTGCTTTCTGTGTGTGAATCTCTGCATTTGTGTGTGGATTAGTGATGTGTCGGTCGCGAACGAGCCGGCTCAAAGAGCCGGCTCTTTTTAGTGAACGACGGGAGCCGGCTCGCACCCGCGAACGAGCCGTTATTTATTTTTTTACGGGTGCTCCGCGTACATGCAGTGACTGAATGTCACTGTCATGACTGCATGTCATGCTGTGCATCACGTGAGGATAGATAGGGAGGGAGGGGCGGCGTGTGCTCAGTGCTGATAGCTGAACAGAGGGAGAGGTGACACTTCACACGGTGAAGTGTCAGTTTGCGTCGCGCAAATAAGATGAGTGAAAGTAGGAAAAGAAGCTGCATTTTAACAATTGTGCAAACACAAAGGCAGAATGCAGAATTTGAAACATGAAGCTCTCATATAGAGCAGGGTCCACAAACCACCTCCACAGGCACTTGAGAACTGTGCATCCAACAGTTCAGTTGGAAGAAAAAAGGCAGGCCAGACTGCCTGCTTCTGCTTCTGTGGGTCTACTCCACCTGTTGTTGCTGCAGCTACAGGATCTACCACCCATGCATCAGGTACCCAAAAACCAACAGCTACACAGACCTCAATAAGCCAATTTATATGCAATGAATGGCAATGGCAAAGGCAATGAATGACCCCAGCTAGACAGAACATAGTGGATGAAGAATTGGCCAAAATGATTGCAAGTGATTTCCAACCATTTTCCATTGTGGAGGACAAGCTTCACACAGGCTCTCAATCCAATGTATGTTCCTCCAAGCAGGTGTAGTATAATTTCTACTCAGTGGAATAAGAATCTTTCTCAGAGGTCCGGATACTAAGGTCAAGGTGTTTATTGAACAAAGCATCAAATTCATCAGTTGCAACGAGATGGAGCCTGCCGTGCCAATTCGCAGAACTGGCGACGCGCTCCTTCACCAAACATTATATAGACAATAGCATCATAGAATAACCACTACTCCTAGTGGTCAAAGTAACAAACATCAACTTAATACTATTGGTCTGAGAGGTACAACCAGCACTCTGGTTGGTCACTGTGTCTTCCTCGGTGTCTTCATCGTCACGTCCCAAGTTTATGGCTCAAACCCCCAAGGGGGTCGTATTTGGCTTGCACAACATCCTGTAGGATACCGTTGAAAACCAGCCTAAAGGCACCATAACAAGGGCCTGAAGGCACACCAACACCTACACATCTGGAACTGCTTAACACATCTCTATGTCTTAGTGAGCCTTGGGGTCCACCAGCAGATTATGCTGTAGCCACCTACTGCAATGTATAGAGGATCCAAAGACAGTGTTTTAGATTATAATAAGGGTATAAAAATACACTACACAGGAAAACACTCTCAAAAAAACCATTCCGAGACTGTATGATAGAGAACGTGCTTCACTGCAGGCCAGGGTTAAGGAAGCTACTGCAGTTTGCCTTACCACTGATTGCTGGACATCAAGAACCATCACCTCTTTCATGTAAATAAAAGGTATATGTGGTAAAATAGAAGAGCCGTTTGGGAGCCAAATGAGCCGGCTCACTCAAAAGAGCCGGAATTCCCATCACTAGTGTGGATTGTTGCGACTCCCCTGACGCGCCGCTAGATTCACACACACACATTTTTTAAAAGAGGCGAGTGTCTTCAGCCAATCAGATGTCTGCTTCATTTTAAGCCAATCACATGCGTGTGTCCCCACGAGGGTAGGGCCTAATGCGTTTCAAACGTAGCGTAACTTATAACACGTGTAGCGGGAGCGCCACTTCCAGAAGCCATGTTGTTGGAGATGAACTCTGAACTGTCGTTGAGGTTTTTGATCAGAAATGTTTGTGAAATTTTTGTTACATTTATAAAATTATGTTTTTGTGTGTGCATTGAAAAATGTGTGGATGGAGACATTTATTTATAAATCCGGAATTACATTTGTGTATCTTTCTGTGCATTCGTGTATCCTTCTGTGTGCTTTTCTTTTTCGATAGTCTACTGTACACATGTTTAACAATTGATTTTAAAGTTGGTTTTATTTCATTATTATTTTTTTAAACATTGAGATTCTAGGGACCCCTCAGAGTACCGCCAGCAGTGGGGTACTCAGCCTTCCCTGCTTTCTACACAGCCATTGGATAAAAGGCAGATTGCTTTTTTTAACTTGAGCAAATCCAAACGCAGGATTTATTAATGTGTGGGACGTGGGCCCAGGGATAATAATAAGAAATGCTGTGGTCTGGTCACCCAAAGGACTGTGAATTTGTGTATGGATGAACACATGATTAGATTAGATTCAAATGTATTGTCATTGCACAGCACAAGTACAGTACAGCGAAAATAATTTGGCATCTAACCAGAGTATGCATGGTAATATATCATTTACAGCCAACATGACTTGACGATTCCTCGATATTATATGCTCAACAGTTCCACGAACCCATGTATTGGTAGCCAGCTTAAAGCTAATTCTGCTCGACTTGACACAAAACGACACGTGTAATCAGAAACAAAAACACAGGGTATTAAGACAGCTTTAATTAAAAAATAAAATAATCATGGAAAAAAAAAGGTGGGATGTTGTTTTTTTTTTACAAAAGGTATGCTGCCATTACATCATTTGGCTTGTTAATAGCCCCAAGACATTTAAAGTGGATTTATGCTGAACAAATTCTACAAACACACTCCAGCTTCAGGGCATGAAATTCACAACGACATTAACTTATTCTGAAATATAAAGTATAGACTTGTATTTCATGTAAAATGTCTATATACTGTATATATATAATATATATACTAATATATATATATATATCACCATGTGTATATATATATATATATAGATAGATAGAAATGACCTTGCCCATTTCACCGTACACGGACACACCTGGACACTAACTGAACCACTTGTTTCTCTTGATGCTGGTGGCCTTTTTGCCGTCTCCCATTATCTTGCTCTTATATTTTTCCACCATGCTGTCGAAGCGGTCGTCCTCTTTGTTCCGGAAAGACCTCTTGCCTGGTTTGCCATTCTGCTAAGTAACAACAACACCAAGTCACAGCTTTAGGTTTTGAGGGCCAATATCACACATTCAAAACAAAACAAAGTATGGTATGAATCAAGAACTGTTCAAATAGTAATTGTGTATGTTGAATAATTCAACATACACAAATGATTGAATCAAAACACAAAACACAGTTAACATTGACCCTTTAACCTAACCACTAGTTTGAGTGCATCTAGGTGTGCACACTTGGTGCATGAGAATAGAAAAACGTTATGTTGCGTGTTTAAATATAATTTTATAAATAAGAATTCTCAAAAAAAAAATTTCCCCCATTTATGAAACAAACCATGTGAACCAAGAAGGGCCCAGGGAGGCAGTGTTTAGCATTGTGGTTCCTGTAGTCCAGACTGTGTGTGCGTGTGTAGCATTGTGTTACCTGTAGCCTGAAGTGTGTGTTACCTGTAGCCTAAAGTGTGTGTTACCTGTAGCCTAAAGTGTGTGTTACCTGTAGCCTAAAGTGTGTGTTACCTGTAGCCTGAAGTGTGTGTTACCTGTAGCCTAAAGTGTGTGTTACCTGTAGCCTAAAGTGTGTGTTACCTGTAGCCTAAAGTGTGTGTTACCTGTAGCCTAAAGTGTGTGTTACCTGTAGCCTAACGTGTGTGTTACCTGTAGCCTAACGTGTGTGTTACCTGTAGCCTAACGTGTGTGTTACCTGTAGCCTAAAGTGTGTGTTACCTGTAGCCTAAAGTGTGCGTTACCTGTAGCCTAAAGTGCGTTACCTGTAGCCTAAAGTGTGTGTTACCTGTAGCCTAAAGTGTGTTACCTGTAGCCTAAAGTGCGTTACCTGTAGCCTAAAGTGCGTTACCTGTAGCCCGAAGAGAGAGAGTGTGAGTGAGTGAGTGAGTGAGTGAGTGTGTGTGTGTCTAGCACTGCGTTACCTGTAGCCTGGACTGCGTGGGTTTCTGTACCATCGTGGGGCCCTGGCGATCCTTCCTGCTGACACGACCTTTAGGCTTCTTGGGTGGAGCCTGCTGCTTGCCTTTATCACGCAGTCTGCACACAAAGCCAGAGCGGGTCAGTCAGGTGGTACAGGGCGGGGGATGTCCCCCAGAAGCGTTTCATGTGCTGGAGGTGGTGCGCTCCGGGGGGCCCAGAACCCACTAGGGATGTGCACAACTGATTTTTCACGGTCTATTAACCAGTGGGTGGTGTGAGTGAATAATCCGTTATTCTGATTGGTCGACAGGGTCAGAAATGAACACCTTGTAGAGGTGCTGAATGCAGCAGAAATGTTCCTATTGGCAAAATAGTGGTGCCTGCATTGTAAACATTGGAGGTGCCAAACGGCCAACTATCGCATGGATGTCAGCATCATGTTACCTGTAATCTGGACTGCGTATGGGTGTATCACGTTATCTATAGTTTCTAACACTACTATCTTAAGTTGAAAGAAATGTTTAGCATTTCAGACATTTCTAGAATAACTCCAGTGTGTAACACTGATACCCAACGAGGGTACTAGCTTAAAAATAACGGAAAAACACTTATTTTTTTTAAATTGTCATAGTGTTTAAATTCAAACCTAAATAGGGGGTTCACTCACACTTTAAGTATTATGAGCTTCTTATGATCTTTCAATTACAATTTAAAATGGTTGGATCACAATTATAAAGCAATGGTTCCTGGACAGCGGATGGAGGAGAGTATGAAGGAGGACGTATACCTGATCTTGGGCCCTCTATGTGAAGGAAACGGCAGGATCTTTCTCTTCTTCTTCCCGTCGTCCAGCTCTACGTACTCCACCTCGGGCTGAGTCCGGAATCCAGAGAAGTGCTGAGCCTCCTGAGGCTCTGAGTGAGGAGGAAGACCAGACAGACATCATCAGCACACCTCAACACACACTTTGTCGCTGCTCAACATCAAGCCCGCAAACACGTGCTAAGTGAAACAAATCACCCAAAACATTTGGCTCCAGTAGGAGAACAATTTTGGCAATGTTAAACTGAAAGTGGGATCAGATTGTAGACCGACTGAAACAGGCGGTAATGAATGGGGTGTGCTATCTCCTCGCACCCACTGTGTGAAGGGCTTTGGGTGCCTTGAAAGGTGCTACAGTATATACATTCAATGAATTATTACTGATATTTAAAAAAATGTATAAACATTCAAAATCATACCTGCTTTCCTTTTGGCTTGTGCTGAGGGAGTCTGATTGTTCAGTCCACCCGGCTTTGCGTTAGCTGTACCGGGCTGTGCTTTAGCTGCAGCGGGCGGTGCTTTAGCTGCAGCGGGCGGTGCTTTAGCTGCACCCGGCTGTGCGTTAGCTGCACCGGGCTTTGCGCTAGCTGCACCGGGCTTTGCGCTAGCTGCACCGGGCTTTGCGCTAGCTGCACCGGGCTTTGCGCTAGCTGCACCGGGCTTTGCGCTAGCTGCACCGGGCTTTGCGCTAGCTGCACCGGGCTTTGCGTTAGCTGCACCGGGCTTTGCGTAAGGTGATTGGAACTTGACTCCACCACCTCCAGCCTGTGATTGGAGGTTGACTCCACCTTTACCAGGCCAATTTTTATTCTTAAAATGCTCCTGAAAAAAAAGATGAGGGATGATTAACATGCATATAAGCAAACCCAAACATAACATTTGCATGCACGCACAAAATTCTGTGAATTGATGCATGCACAGAATCAATTCGCCCTGACGGAAACTGTCCAAACGGCACCACCTTTCTCCTAGCCGAACATCGATAACTGGTAAGGGGACAGCACTGCGATGCACCCCCAGGTTTTGAGCAGTGCTGGGATTCATAGCACGGCTGTAGGGCCGGTGTGCCGGTGTAAGGGCTCTATTATCAGATGTTGTGAATATCACATTTTTGTTAATTAAGCTATTCGAAAGCCCCCATTAGAATATCAAACAGGCACGTATCAAATGTGACACATTTGACAGCCCTGACAGCCCAGGAATCCAATGAGAGCTCACCCCGTTATGGAACCATGCGTAAGTGCATACACAACAAGACTATTGAGGTGACACGCAACGCTTCTCCAGATACTTCTGTGGCCAACTTGCCTGTTGCCTAACATGACGCAAGTCTCCTTGTGACGCATAAGTTGTGTTTTTTACTTTCTCTTTCCCCATGATTAATATGGAACTCTTGTATTTTAGGCCTGCATCATATTTTATGCAGATATAATAATGCACATTAAAAAAAAAATAATCAGTGCGATTGTTTAGAAACAATTGAGTCGACTCTGTGCTCTCGGAAGACGCTTCCACTTAAAAAGGGATCGGTTCCAGAGGCGGTTTACATAACCGGGCTGCTGTGTTTTTCCGCATGTAAGCTTCCAACCCATGGGCTCAATTCAGTTAAACGCACCTTGTTCTTCTGCTGTCTTTCCTCCTTGAGTTTCAGCTTCCTTCCGTCCTCCAGGGAGAACTCTACGATGGGTCTCTGTGGGATGACCCAGAAAGGAAAAGAGACTCTTTAATTCAACAAAACAAAGCCTGCCAAAATACACACACACACACACACACACACACACACACACACACACACACACACACACACACACACACACACACACACACACACACACACACACACACACACACACACACACACACACACACACACACACACACACACACACACACACACACACACACACACACACACACACACAAATAAATAAAGCCACTTGGCCTACGTGACTAAGTGCATGAGGGCAGGTGCTAGGTGCACGACCGCCCAGGTAAGTAGAGTGTCAAGGCCTACCTTGCTTGGGCCAAAGATGTCAGGGTTGTTATTGAGGGAGCGGAGGGTGTTGAGAGCGTGGTCCGCGTTCTGGAACTGGACAAAGCCGTACCCTAGAGACTGGCCCATCGCCTTGCCCTTCTCTGGCTTCCTGTCATACATCACCCTGCACTAGGGAGAGAAAGAGTGTAAACCATGTACAAAAAAAAACAAAAAAAACAGACTGGACTGATTAAAAGGATAGACATCTGGAAGCCTCTACAGCAGCCTCTAGTGGACAAAAAGACATAATTGGTAAAAGGACTGCCTTTTATATAGCGCTTTTATCCGAAAGCGTTTTACAACGCCTCACATTCACCTATTCATACACACACTCAACCAACGATGGCAGAGTCAGCCATGCAAGGCAACAGCCAGCACGTCGGGAGCAGTGAGGGTTAGGGGGTCTTGCTCGGGACATTGACATTTTTTGCTAGGAGGAGCCGGGGATCAAACCAGCAACTTACTGGTTGTGGGGGGACCGCTCTACCTCCTGAGCTACTGCCGCCCAGAATTGTAATAGAATCATATTTGTATAGGCCGGTAATTATAATAAGGTGTCAGTTGGACTTAGTATAGTGGAAAGTAGAACGCTTAGGACTTCCATGTTTCACAAGGGTAGCATGAAGGATGCATTTTATTATATAGCGCAACCTCCTTATATTTATCTCTACGGGTTCTCACCTCAGTGATGCGTACTGCTTTGCTTCCTTTCAACGTTTGAAAACAGATGGTCTTCAACTTCTTATCGTCCACCGACTTGGGTAGATTATGGACACAGAGTCGCGTCTTCGACACGTACACGTTTATGTCCCGGAGCTTGGCTCTCTTAACCTCTTCAAACTGAAAAAAAAGAAAAAAGGGCATTGTACAACGGTTAATACAGCGCTGGCAGCTGATGTAACGTGGTAATATGTTCACGTTTGTACAGTACAAGGCGTGTGTGTGCATTGTGTAGCAGTTGAACGACGTGAAGACCACCCACTCTGGTTCGTTTAACCATGTCCGCCTCAGGCACACCCTCTGCAGACTTGGTTCCGGCACGAATTACTAGTGAAAAGGTAACGGAATATAAATAAATGAACAGGCCTGCAAAAATGTGTGGTCATTGCACAGCACAAGGTCAGTACAGCAGAAATAATTAGACATCTAACCAAAGTGCAAATGTCACAGTGCAGCGCAGTATTAGCGATTGTGAAACGTCAGACTCCCAAAAAAAAGTCAATGATAAGAGTCTCACACAAAAGTTAAAATCGAAATGAAGTCAATTCTGTCTACAGTGCATATTATATAAGTTTGCACCAAAATCCTAGTGTTTAGAAAGTGTGGAAAGGTGAATCTGGGTTTCACCGTCACTTACACCCTTCTCTAGCGAGGTACAGGTTCCTGGCGCCGCTCTCCACCTTCACCTTCTTCTCGTTGAGTTTGGACGCTCTTTCCCGGCTTACCGCCGCCGACACCATCAGCTTCCTGCCGTGGACGCAGATGCCGCCGTCCTAGAAGCCCACGAGGGATAGGATTGAAGGACAAGGAGATGAAATATGTACGTATACATGTAGGCCGTGTGCAGCCCTCCGTATCGGCAGTATTGATTGCGATACCATAAGTAGTGAATCTGGGTTACACATACGTATATAGACTAAGAGTCATACGGTATGAACCAGGGGGATGCGGTTTAACAGAAGACGGATCGTGCCCTCATCGTCACGCACGGCACTAAGCAAAAAATGCACTAATGAATATTTATACTAGTTACTGTATACTTACTGTTTTTACTGTTTATAGTGACGCATCCATATATTCCAGGATTATGTAAATATGTACATTTGTGTATTCTCAGATATGAATTATTTTCTTTAGAATTATTATCATCGGAGCTGGTGATAACATTTCACGGTACATTGTACCTTAGACATGTGACATATGAACCAAATCCAATCAGAATCTGAATTCATACAAGGCAAACGCTCACCTCTGCTTCATCCTGGGCCGCTGCAATGCACTTTTCTGCAGAGTTTTTACTTTTAAATTGCGCAAACGCACACCCTGGTGAAAACAAAAAGACAGTAAAAACCAAAAACAAAGCTCCAATGAAGTGGTTTTCTAACACAAAACAGTCGTGTTGTTGTGAACTGAACTACAGGGGGGTTACAGTACCTTTGGAGTGGTCCGTGTCCGGGTGAAGGACGACCTTGATGTAGTTCAGCTCCCCGTAACGCAAGAGCGCCTCCTCCAGGCCTTCCTCCTCGGTGTCGAAGGAGAGGTTCCTAACAGCACCCAGGAGACCAGGAGGAAAGTAAAGAGGATGTTAGTAGGTGTGTGTGTGTGTGTGTGTGGAGTACTATGACAGACATTTGTTCCCCGTTAGGTTTACAGTCACATTGCCCAAAAAGGCTAATGTGGTGTTCACTAGAACTTAGTAATAGTTCACTTCAGTGGACAATGATGCATGGCTTGCTGTGAATTGAGCGATAATATATATTTTACCAGGCTATAATGTTGCTCATCTTTCAATATTAATATTACCATATACCTGTAGCGGAGACTTCATTTCAGAGCTGAGCCCACAGTAGCGGCCTTTCCGCTCAAGTCTAGAACACTGTCGACCAAGGATCTTAATAAAACACCCCCTCCCCGCACACACACTAATTGTGCTTTCCTGATGAAACTAATGGGCGCTGGTCCCTGCTAGTCCCAGCAGGACTAAGCTAACTGGACAGCGAGGTTTACCAACCTGATGAAGACCGTTCTGCCCTCGTTCACATCTGACGGGAGAGGTTTTCTTGGCTTACGATCTGAGAGAGCGAGAGCGAGAGAGAGCGAGAGCGAGAGCGAGAGAGCGAGAGAGCGAGAGAGCGAGAGAGCGAGAGAGCGCAGTGTGGACGAACGAACAGAAAGGGAAAAGAAACAAAAATGAAATGTTTCACTCTCGAATTAAATCAATGTAGAAATGCGACGAGGAAGAAAATGTAAACCAACATAATCATACCTAGATCAGAGTCATCATCATCATCCTCGTCGTCATCCTCATCATAATCATCCTCGTCACTGTCGAAGCTACCATCGTCGTCGCCATCATTATCTTCATCTCCACTCTCTTGTGACCCGTCATCGTCCTCCTCACTCTCCTCCTCGCTCTCCATTCCATCGTCATCCTCCTCTTCATCGTCTGACGAGGCCTCCTTCACCTGCTTTGCGGCCTTCTTGGAAAGGGCCCTGTAGAGAGAATCAGAATGCCTTTAGTGTCATTGTACCAGTACAACTAAATTGTCTAGCAATCCGCAAGACATTAAATTTGAAAACTATTAAAAAATATAAACAATCTTATAATTAACTAAATAAACAAGTTTTACATATATATATATATATATATATATATATATATATATATATATATATATATATATATATATATATATATATATATATATATATATATATATATATATATATATATATATATATATATATATATATATATATATGGTAGAAACTGTTCTTAAGACAGACGCCTAGTGGGCATCGCTGCTTTAAGTAAGAGCCAGAAGAAGGCAGAGGCTCTCAAAGGGCTCCTACCCTTTCTTTGGCGCTGCACGTGTCTCTGCTCCGCCGGCGTCCTCGTCCTCGCTCTCTGGTTGGGCTTTGGCCGGCACTTCCGCTTTCTTAGGAACTAAAAGAAAAAAAAAATCATCATGAGCCTCCCAGACGGATGCAGATTGACAGTCGTTCTGATTTACATACATACAAGTTGTGCAACTAGTTTTGTTGTTAATTACAATAAGAGAAATGCAATTGTGTCAAGGAGGTACTACCTTGACTGGAAGGTGGTTGGGTGGCAAGAAACTTGTCCTTGGGTATAGCCCAGTCCACGGCTACCGGACGTCCTTGAGGATTCAAAATTGGTTGTACATTATTGTCAATCAATCCACAAAACCATTGTGGTTACTGCAATGGTTATGACCTAAACATGTGTGTGTGTGGCTGCTGTGTGCAGTGTGTGTGTGTGTGTGCGTGTGTGTGTGTGTGTGTGTGCGTGCGTGTGTGTGTGTGTGTGTGCGTGCGTGTGTGCGTGTGTGCGTGTGTGTGTGTGTGCGTATGGGCCAGCTTTAGGACTGACCTTTGATCTCCTTCATGTTCAAAGCTTCGAGTGCTTTTCCCGCTCCTGACATATTCTTGAACAGGACAAACCCGAAACCACGCATCTTTCCATCTATTACGAACCAATGAATAGATTAAAGAACTACAAAGAAACAAGTCAATGTGTCCACAAATGTAGGGCATTTCAGTGCTTAGCTTTAGTTGACGTATATGCACACTGTTGTTGAAATAATGAATATATATATTAAGTTGAGGTGATTTGTATTTAAAAAAATAAAATAAATAAATGTTTTACCAGCTTTGAGAGGTATGTTGGCTTCAAGGACTGCTCCAAATTCGCCAAAGGTTTGCTTCAGGTCAGCTTCAGAGCACTTTGACAATAAGACAAGACAATAAACGTTACCAATAGAAGATGGACACATGATGGGAGAAGGAGATGTTCTGTGTCCTCTGACGCAACATCAGGAGAAAAAAAAGAAAAAAGAAAGACTTACCTTAAAACTGAGATTTCTGACAATAAGCTTGGATTTCAATGCACTTTTTCGAATCCCTTTAAACGTGGGGTCGTTTTCCCCTGGAGGTTGCGCTTTCTGTGGTCCCGGTTTCGGGGACCATCTTTCTGTGGTCCCGGTTTCGGGGGACCATCTTTCTGTGGTCCCGGTTTCGGGGGACCATCTTTCTGTGGTCCCGGTTTCGTTGGTCCCTGTTTCGGTGCACCCTCTTTTGGGGCACCCTGTTTCGGGGGACCCTCTTTCTGTGGTCCCGGTTTCGTTGGTCCAGGTTTCGGTGCACCCTCTTTTGGGGCACCCTGTTTCGGGGGACCCTCCTTCTGTGGTTGCTGTTTCGGGGGATCCTTTTTCTGTGGTTGCTGTTTCGGGGGATCCTTTTTCTGTGGTTGCTGTTTCGGGGTACCCTCTTTCTGTGGTACCTGTTTCAGGGTACCCTCTTTCTGTGGTTCCTCTTTCGGAGTTTGCCCTTTAGGAGCTAAGGGAAACAAGAGTTGAAAAGAGATTGCACAAAAATGTATTTTATATAGAACTATATTGAACTGACACCAGTTGTACCGTGTCCTGTTATACATGCACGCGTTATCCAGTGCTCTCATTTCGTTGGAGACAAAGCCTTACCGGGTTTCTTTTTGTCGTGTATCTTTTTCTTGGCAACAGACACGGATATCGTTTTCCCGTCGTAATGTTTGACGTCTTTCATCGCTTGCCGTGCATCGTCCTCCATGGCGAACGTCACATAGCCGAAACCACGACATTGTTTTGTCCCTGATGTAAAAAAAAAACAACAACAACCACAATATCACACTAATATCTCCATCATTTTGGCACTTTAAATGCTTTGAAAACTTTTCTTACAAGCAGCAGGTTCAAACAGTGCACCTTTTACAAGATACAAGATACAAGAATTGTTATTGGCCATTTGTAACAAGTACATAGGAATGCTTACCCCCCATTCCCTCCCGCAGTATACATCTCAAAAACACCATAAGAATACAACTAATATGTACAATAAGATAAACAAAGAAAGAGCAGCAAAATGACTTAAATGATATGTACATTTTTAATGTTTACAGTTTTTAAATTGTATTTTTACAAAAATCTTTCAAGCATTTAAAGTGCCAGGACTGTAAACTGTTAGGAGTGCTTCTACTTTCATAACATTGTCACCAATAGTATACGATGTCATACTTCTTTACTGGTCTTATTACCTATACTTACCTATATACCTATAACTATTACTGTTTAACTAGACTGTCCTGCACTGTATATCTATGATGCTGGACATTTTGAAATGCTATGCATGCTTAAAATATGTATTGTTCTTGATTGTTAGTATTGCTCTATTTTTTTTGTATCCCTTTTGAACTCTTTTTAAATATACTTATTGTGAATTTCTACTTCCACTGTCATTGTTGTGAATAAATCCTATGATTAAGCATATGTTAAGCATGGCCCTGTCAGGAACGGGGAGGACGCGTAGCAGAGAGATGTCCTCGTTACACATGGCAAAAACAAAGACTCTTAAAACTACTACTATCATCCATGTTCGTCGTCGTCGTTATTATAAACGATAGGACTAATGTAAAGCCCTTACCCGTTACGTTGACCACGAAGCAGTGTTTTATAGGTCCGACCTCCGAAAAGATCTCCGTTAGACGTTCATTTGATGCTGAATCTGGCAAAGATTTAACGAACAACGTGACACTCGGCATGGTGGCAGCCCTGTGACCAACTAACTACTGACTAAACTAAATAAAGAAACTCCTTTAATGTCGACGACAGCGACAGAGTTGCTTATTTTTCTTTATTTTAAACAAAGACCCTTTTTTTCGTCAAATGTGTGTGTAATTCCAGCAGGTCAATTTAACTTAAACGTCGCATGTTTACATGCGGGAGCAGCCATCTTGGAATGAAAAACGGAAGTCGTCATCTAACTACTACTACTACTACTACTACTACTACTCACTGCTGCCCTCTAGCGTAGAAACACACACGTACACACAGCCTCTAGTCTCTCTCTCTCTCTCTCTCTCTCTCTCTCTCTCTCTCTCTCTCTCTCTCTCTCTCTCTCTCTCTCTCTCTCTCTCTCTCTCTCTCTCTCTCTCTCTCTCTCTCTCTCTCTCTCTCTCTCTCTCTCTCTCCTCTCTCTCTCTCTCTCTCTCTCTCTCTCTCTCTCTCTCTCTCTCTCTCTCTCTCTCTCTCTCTCTCTCTCTCTCTCTCTCTCTCTCTCTCTCTCTCTCTCTCTCTCTCTCTCTCTCTCTCTCTCTCTCTCTCACAGCAAATAAGCACAAAACAGCACAAAATAAATAAGACAACTGTGAATCGATACAGTGGTAAGGCAATCATTGATCTATATATAACATTTTTCGTTTATATATATATAATATTTCCTTGGTCTAGGCCAGTGGTTCCCAAACGTTTTAGTGTCCTGTACCTCCCCTCAAACATTGACCTCCTGCTGTGTACCCCCTCTACCTCTCATCTGATGGTAGATATAAAGACAAGACAGTGTTATTAACTATTTAAGGTCCTGTACCTCCCCTCAAACATTGAACCTTCCTGCTGTGTACGTACACCCTCTACCTCAAAAGATGGCCAACTATCATATGATGTAACATATGAAGACAAGACTGTGTTATGAACTATTTTTCTCTTTATTCAGCCTTTGCAGAAAGCCCTCTCATATTTCAAACACGTCATATGCACAGCATCAGCTCCAACACACAATGTTGTGACATTGAGAGATAGATAGATAGATAGACTTTATTTATCCCGAGGGAAATTGTTGTACAACAGTCGCAATACATACAGACATTTTCAAAATAAAAATAACAATCAGATAAAAATCAGATATTTTTTACAGATAAAGTGCAATGTTAAACAAGTAAAATGAATAAAAACACAGTAGAGAGAGAGAGAGGACCTCAGGTCACCCCCCTCTGTCCTCTGTCCTGTTCTACCAAATAAGTGACCAATTGGAGCAGAGTAGGGCGTGTGGACCATAGGAGGACACGTCTTTTCCAATCTCCGTTATCTCTGTAAACATTATCGAAAGTATATGACACTATGACCCATATACTTGCAGTAAATACTGCAACTTTTATTATATACTTCACGTACATCGTAGGTATAATATCTATTATTATTATTATTATTGTTATTATCATGCACCTAATGCAACTTAACTTAACTAAAAAAATTACAATCAGATCTTTTGGACTGTACTGCAAATGTTGTTAAGTTGAAATCCTTAAAACCTCTTTATGAGCACGCAGCATATGCAGCATCACATCGACATACAAAATATCGGGCTAGGGGGCTACGGTTAGGGTGGGGAATTCCGAGTAGGAACTACATCTTGGACTTGACGAGAGTGCCCAACTTGAGAGAGTGGAGGAAGTTGTCCAGCGTCACGCGGTATTCCCGCGGGTGCCTCTTGATGTGGCCCGCGTGTGTGGACTCCGCCCAACACTTCCCCACCACGTCCAGGCCCCGCTGGCGCCACAGGGCCAGTAGTTCCTCCACGGCCAGGTGGTCGCTCAACGGGTCGTTCTCACAGAAGAAGAACAGAACGGGGGCGCCCACCAGGGGCGTGTTGCGGAACACGTCGATGGTGGCGTTGAAGTGGTCCACCGTGTGGCGCTTGAAGGCGCTGAAGTACAACAGGCTGCCTTGCTTCACCACGCCCGCCATGCGGGGGAACACCGTTTTACCCAAACCTGGGGGGGGGGGGGGGGGGAGAGAGAGAGAGAGAGAGAGAGAGAGAGAGAGAGAGAGAGAGAGAGAGAGAGAGAGAGAGAGAGAGAGAGAGAGAGAGATTCATTGTGTCATGTTCTGCACCGTATTCATGATTGCTGCGGCACTTTAAAACACATTTCTAAATGCTTTTAGCACAATTCAACATATGTATATATCATCCATCAGTCACTTTATTGTTCTTTTGTATGGTTCTTTTCACTGTGTACAGTCTTGTTATAAATGGTAAATGCACACATTCAAACCACCGACGGCGGAGTCACTCACCTTCTGCCATCTTCTCTATCGATCCCACCACGGCACTGTCATAGACGTGACCTTTGACCCTGCCAGTGAACGCCTGGTATCTCTGTGGATTGTGGGCCACGTGCACCAGCATCTGACTGAACGTGTAGCAGCCGATGGAGAAGGCGTGCACGAGCAGCGGGCGCGACGCAAAGCGCTCGCTGTGAAGCAGCTCCAGTAGCCTCTCGCCGTTCTCCCGTCCCCACCGCGGCCAGAGGAAATCTGTTACCTTGAGAGAGAGAGAGAGAGAAAGAAGAGAGAGAGACAAAGAGGGAAAGAGAAAGAGACAGAGGCCAAGACACACACACACACACACACACACACAAAATGCACTTTTGACTTCTGGCGACAAGTTGTTCTCTCACCTTCCTTTGTTGAAACACACTACTGTAAGTCGCTTTGGATAAAAGCGTCTGCTAAATGACTAATGTAATGTAATGTAATGTAAGTAATGTAATAATGCACCTTTTGTATGGGAATACATTTCTAATTTGCACTACCGTGCATGAAGGGCAGATGCAATATGTGTTTATACAGCTTTTCTATGGACATGTTTAGCCGGCTTATTTTGTTTCGCTTAGTTTTGAATTGATATATTTTTCAATTGTTTTTAAGAGTGTCTTGATGAGGGCTATACAATTTTGTTTAATGTGTACAATGACAATAAAAGCATTCTGATTCCAATCAAATCATGGGGTGTACAGGAACAGCGTGCGTTAGAAAGAAAAGAAACAAATGTTGTATTCCTTACGTTACTCTGCACCATGAGCACGTCGAAGCCCGAGCGGAAGTAGATCTCACAGTACTTGTCCGTGGCTCGGGGACTCGAGCCGAGCCAGGGCAGCATCAGCAGCAGGGGCTTGGTGGGCGGAGGGTCTCCCGGGGTCTGGGTGTTACTCGAGGCAGGCGACCCAGCTTGGTTGAGGTACAGGGTGATATTCTTACAGAGCCTCTGGGTGACAACACCCCTGCTCAGCATGGTGACAGCAGACATCAGTCAGACCAGGACCAGGGGGAGCTGGACCAGACTGGAGCTGCAGAACATTGAGAAAAGGAGCAGAATCCGGAAAAACATACATCTATGAGTGGTCTATGTCTATCATGTCTGAATGGAAAGTTGTATGACTCGGTTTCGACCAATCGGCAGGCGTTTTAAACGGCAGGATTAGTGAACAGAATCAGAAATAGAATGGGGTGGGGGGGGGGCTCCCTCTGTTCAGCAACCAGCACTGAGCACGCGCCGCACCCCCCCTCCTTGTCTATCCTCAGGTGACGCACAGCATGCGCGGGACATTCAGTCACTGAATGTACGCGGAGCACCCGTAACAAATCAATAACGGCTCGTTATTATTGATTTGGGGGGGGGGGGGAGTGCAGAGAGACTCATGGGAACTGGGTGAGAGGGGGAGAGGGGGTCGATACAAAAACAGAACAAGACAAAAAACAATACAAGGCAAAACAATATGCAAAAGGTATTCAGTGAACAATATATATATATATGTATGTGAATGGTAACATACCGTAAATGTATATAGTTGACGTCGATCTTCATATATATAAATATATACATTTATATTGTAGGAGGACTTGCGAAGAATGCGCTGAGAGACGCGCGTCGCTTGCTTTTATTGTCTCGAAGCGAGTGTCGCGTAGTGATGTGTCGGTCGCGAACGAGCCGGCACAAAGAGCCGGCTCTTTTAAGTGAACGACGGGAGCCGGCTCGCACCCGCGAACGAGCCGTTCTTTTTTTTTTTTTTTTTTTTTACGGGTGCTGCGCGTACACGCAGTGACTGAATGTCACGCGCATGCTGTGCATCACGTGAGGATAGACAAGGGGGAGGGGCGGCGTGTGCTCAGTGCTGATTGCTAACAGAGGGAGAGGAGAACACGCGGGGAAGTGTCAGTTTGCGTCGCGCTAATAACATGAGTCAAAGTCGGAAAAGAAGCAGCATTTGGCTGCATTTTAGCAATTGTACAAACACAAAGGCAGAATGCAGAATCTGCAGCATGAAGCTCTCATATAGAGCAGCTCCACAAACCACCTCCACAGGCTCTTGAGAACTGAGCATCCAACAGTTCAGTTGGAAGAAAAAAGGCAGGCCAGACTGCCTGCTTCTGCCAGTGTGTCTACTCCACCTGTTGTTGCTGCAGCTACAGGATCTACCCCCCATGCACCAGGTACCCAACAACCAACAGCTACACAGACCTCAATAAGACAATTTATATCAAAGGCAATGACCCCAGCTAGACGGAACATAGTGGATGAAGAATTGGCAAAAATGATTGCAAGTGATTTCCAACCATTTTCCATTGTGGAGGACAAGGGATTCCGATGCTTCACACAGGCTCTCAATCCAACATATGTTCCTCCAAGCAGGAAAACACTCTCAAAAAATAATTCCGCGACTGTACGATAGAGAGCGTGCTTCACTGCAGGCCAGGGTTAAGGAAGCTACTGCAGTTTGCCATACCCCTGATTGCTGGACAGCAAGAACCACCACCTCTTTCATGTCTGTTACATGTCACTTTATTGAAAATTATAAAACAGTGGCCTGTCTTCTGGACTGTTTTGAGTTTAGTGACAGACACACTTCAGAAAACTTGGCAGAGGAACTGCTAAGAGTGACAAAAGAGTGGGACATTGACAATAAAGTGGCTTGCTGTGTTAGTGACAATGCAGCTAACATAACTAAAGCCATTAAACTTTTGAAATGGACCCACCACCCATGTCTCGCGCATACCATCAACCTGATGGTAAGAGATGCCCTGAAGGTCATGAAGACCACTCTTGACAAAGTGAAGGGGATGGTAGAATTCTTCCATAAGAGCACAAGAGCAACAGAGAAGTTGAAGTCTACTCAGCGCCAAATGGATATGCCTGAGCTGAGGCTCAAGCAAGACTGTGCCACAAGGTGGAATTCTACATTGTACATGCTGAAACGGGTTCTGGAGTCAAAGGATGCAATCATTTCTACCCTGGCCCTGTCTTTTGTTCTATAGTTTATACTGCTGTTTTGTTAGGGCTTTTGGTTTAAATAAAAATGTAAAATATACAAAAATACAGTAGCTGTCCTTTTTTTAAATGTCTATGCTTAAGTTGTTATATAGGTGTTGCTATCTGCTTTGTGTAGCGTGGTTCTACAAGCAAGTCAGTGCATTCATAGGGTGGTATCAGAGTTACAAGGGTCTGTAAATGCAATGAAAACAATTGGCCACAGCAAATAATTTATATTAAAATTTTAATTTTTACTTTTGAATACTTCAGTACAAAGGATGTATTGAATAATTTAAGTGATATGTGTACACATATAAATAATTAGTCAAAATAGGGCTAAATTTGATTGAATTATAAAAGGTATGTGGTAAAATAGAAGAGCCGTTTGGGAGCCGAAAGAGCCGGCTCTTCTTGGTGAGCCGAGCCAAATGAGCCGGCTCACTCAAAAGAGCCGGAATTCCCATCACTAGTGTCGCGTTACTCCTCTTAAAGGCACAGTGTCTGTCCGGTGTCTGTCCATCCCCACACGTTGGATTTAGACCAGGGGTTCCCAAACTGTTCAACCCGCGACCCCCAAAATAACAGTGCTAGAGACTGGCGACCCCCCCACTAACACCGTCCGACGGGGGGGGGGGGATAAAATGAATGAATGAGAATGGTATCTGTGTTATCTGTTATAGTGTTACGTTGATTTGTTTGTCTTTCTCGGTCCATGCACTACGCATTGGAGTGGTTTTTGTGTTGGAAAAACAATGCAACCAACCAAATAGATTAAAAATAGAATAAAGTTAAAAAATATAAATAAAAATGCAATTTATAAAATGCAATATATCGGCACAGAAAAATAGCAATATGTATATATAAATCAATGTAATAAAATATACATTGTTATATGCTGCTTGTTCAGCAGCCTGATGGCCTGACTGTGGAAGCTATCTCGGAGTCTGTTTGTATGGCACTTGATACTGAGGTATCGCCTGCCTGACGGTAAAGGTGAATACAACACCTGTGGCATCATGGCAGCATTTGGGTTTGTTTGCTGCCCGCCTGTTGCCACATGGCCACCTTAAGGCCTACTGTCAGCTTGTATCCTGGTCCACCTGGTGTTCCTTTGACCAAGTGTGATGCCTGAAGTTCCTGTTAAGCTGGAGGGATGTGTGTTGTTCCCCCCCCCTGGCCCTGCTTAGTACTTTAATAGTAATCATACTGAGTAGTGGTGGTATCAGCTGCTGTTTGGCTACAGTTAGGTTTGTGTTTCAATTGAGTTTTGTGGTCTTATATTTAGGATTTTTGTGTATTTTAGTTTGCTTGTTTGTACCAACTGGATATTAATTTATTCTGCTTTATACTAATTTGTTGTTTCTTTGCCCCTTGTCGTGGAGTTGGAGCCAGCTAGTGGTGGAGGCTAGGCACACAGTCTGATTCCCTTCGCTTGTAGTGGTAGGAGCACTGGGACACAGTTTGTAGTGAGTTTTGGTTTGCAGTGAGCACCGGTGGTGGCTAAGGGGGACACAGCCCTGTTAGACTGCCTCCCCCTGGCTGGCTTCTGCCCACTCCCCTTTTCCCCTCATTGATTTTAGTAATTTCTTATTTAAAAGTGTTTTTACCAAGAATAAACAAATAAATGTGATTGACATGTTGAAATAAACTGTTAGACGTGTGTGTGCGTGTGTTAGGTATGTGCCTAAGTGATGTCACACTAAGGAGTGGCAAAAGGGAAACAAACCACGGAAGTGGGCTGCTACTCTGCTCTCAAACTCACCACCTGGACATCTTCATAAAGGAAGGAAGGCAGGAGAGAAGGTCGCTCTGGACTTTGTCTCCAAAACATCAATAACAGGAGTCATAGTGCGAAGGTTGTCTGCCAAGATCTACCAGTCCATATAAAGAGGCGTAGCCATTACTGACAGCCTACCTGCATGTGTTACTGTGAGGGGAGGGTGGAACATACACACAAGAAGTAAACAAAGACGTGCAACGGGGAAAGTGTTCCCACGGGAAACAAAACTTAAAATATTAAATGAAACTCATCTCATCTCTTAAAATTCAGAACTTTATTATGAATTAAACATTCACAAACGTATACATATGTATTCACATGTTTAACTCTGTTACATATGCACGCAACGAACAGAAGAGCATACCAGATGTATTTTCTACCTTAGTGGGACCTCTGGCACTGGGAGGAGGCCACTAGCTTCTCGTAGTCAGGGCAGTAGGAGCTGGTTACAAGCCGTATGCAGGCCACAAGGTGGTCATCGGTCATCGTAGATCTGTACTTGGATTTGATGATCTTCATGTGAGAGAATACAGACTCACACAAATAGGTGGACCCAAAAAGTGCTGTCAAGTTCAAGGCACATCTTCTGAGGTTGGGATACTTTTGTTCCAAGAGCAGGTTCCAGAACTGTCCACTGGTGCCAGGTGTTGTGCTGGATTTGATGTCAATATAATTTGAGTGTGAGAATCTCATTCTCAACAGCAGATCTATCCAGGTTGAACAGTGAATTTACTTTGGAGACGATCTCATCCACATCAATACTTCCACCAAATGGAAAACACAGATAGCTGGCAATGGGTTCAATGGATGAAAAGTCAGTAAAACGGCTCTCAAATTCGGTCAAGATGCTCTGAGCTGCTTGACGTCTTTGCTCTGCCGTTGAAGTTCGGCCTGCATGTGAGGAAAGTTGCGCAGGTCACAGCGCTGCAGCCTACTGAACAGCAGTTTTAGATTGCTTTTAAATGTGTTCACTGAACTGATCATGTTAATTACATTTTTATCCTTACCCTGCAGCTCTGAATTAAGCTCATTGAGCAGGCCAGTGAGATCTGTAAGGAACGATAAATCCAAAAGCCACTGGTGGTCATCTAGTTTTGGATATTCTGCATGTTTGGAAAGCTTCAGTGTTACGCGTGCCTGGCTCTTGACAATGCAACAAAGAGGGAGACCACACATGGTTATCATTAATAGTATATTTAATGAAGAAAATAATGGATGGTATATTACAGAAAAGGTTGGTCGACGAGAAAGGGAGCGAGATCCATGACCCTGGGCTGATCTTATTGTCTCCAGGACAATTAACAACATTGGGTACACCTGGTGGTCCATCTGGAAACAGAAGAAGACACCCCACACAGGACACAGGATAACAGCGCCCACTAGAACAGAACTGATACATCAGCCAACATCTCAGAATTCTTGAGCCGAGGACGCAAAACACCGTCTCCAGGCCCACTCACATCCTCCTCCCACCCTGCTGCCACCACAGGAGTGGCTGGAGATGGAGATACCCCATTCACTGTGGTCAACACGACCGGCTTCACCTACCTTCACCACCTACTCATCTACCATCTTCACCGGCTACTCATCTACCTTCACCGGCTACTCATCTACCTTCACCGGCTACTCATCTACCTTCACCGGCTACTCATCTACCTTCACCGGCTACTCATCTACCTTCACCGGCTACTCATCTACCTTCACCGGCTACTCATCTACCTTCACCACCTACTCATCTACCTTCAACACCTACTCATCTACCATCACCGGCTACTCATCTACCTTCACCGGCTACTCCCATATCAGCCATAATCTTCAGCCCATTTAAAGAGAGTTACTGTGCACACATACAAAACAGAAAAGTAACTAACATACCTCGTAAGAGCTGCCCCGTATCTAACTCCTAGCAATAACTAACTAACCACTCAGCTAGTCTTCAGTGCGTTCACATGCAACTCTTCCACCCGGCAAATGCCTGGTGGCGCCCCCGCGTTCAACACACCAAAAATAACAACCGAAAACAATAAACAAGCGTTAAGCGCTTCTGGTTCTAGCACGGGGGTTCACGTATAGCTCTGATGGTATCTAAACCACCCGCCCTACCTAACCTTCTCTGCTTTGCACAGAACACAGCACTCACCAAACTCCAGCGGAAGATCACAGCCAACACCAAGTTTTACGTCCTTGTCAGTACAGTCGGACGGCCAGCTCCCCCTCGTCACCAGCACCCAAACAAACATACCAAATATACTAAACAATACATTAAATCCAATCCAACCAAAACCTAATAACTATAAACAATAACCACGCGAGTCCCCCAATATAGAGTTGGACACATCCAATAATTCAATCCCGAATCTTAACCACGAAAAGGGAGAGAATATCGTTCTTACCAAAATCAATCCCGGACGAGCCCCCAATTTGTTACGCTTGCCTGGCTCTTGACAATGCAACAATAGAGGGAGACCACACATGGTTATCATTAATAGTATATTTAATGAAGAAAATAATGGATGGTATATTACAGAAAAGGTTGGATTGAAATAATGATTAGAGAAAATGATAACCACAACTAAAATGGCTGCTGGTCGACGACAAAGAGAGCGAGATCCATGACCCTGGGCTGACCTTATTGTCTCCAGGACAATTAACAACATTGGGTACACCTGGTGGTCTATCTGGAAAGAGAAGAAGAAACCCCACACAGGACACAGGATAACAGCGCCCACTATGGGACCATATGTGGAACGTCACAATAATAATAATGATGAAAAGCCACGGAAACACAACTGATCAGCACTCCCCCTGGTGTTCAAAGAGTGTACTGCTGTATGATGATGAGGACGTAGGCCTCCCTTATTCATAGGATCTATGTCCTGCCTGCTATGGTTCGAAGGAAGTCCACATTTGAAACACATTTTGAAAAAAAAGAAGAAAAGAAAAGCAAGGAAAGCAGGAGATATTGGATATTCAAGATATTGTTGATTTCAAAGGCTTTTATATGGCATGACATTTTACTAAGCTTCACATGTTATGTGTTTGTGTTTTAAATGATGGACTAAATCGTTTAGAAGTGTCTATGAAAAGTCAGATTAAATGAATTATTGTTCTTTGGTCTATTGTTCACACATTGATGCGTGTCGAACTAAAGCGATGGGTGGAGTGAACAATAAATGTTAAGCAAAGACATCTCTAGTGAGGAGTAGGATTAAACATGATTCACCCTCACGTTTAGTTTCAGAAACAAGCACACCTGGTAATTAGGTAAGATACAATGTAGATCTAGATCTAGAATCCAGATCTGAAATGGGATTTGTACTAATGTAAGTGATTATTATGAAACCCTCATTATAATATTCAACCCTTGTGGTTTTTGTTTAAAGGAAACCGGGCAGTATGGAGTCAATCATGGTGAGTCTGTCCTAAGTGTTCAATGCTATTTGCATTGCTTTACGATAGTTTACTATGTGTATATGCCTTACTATAGGTTCTTACTAAAATAGACCATCTGCTATTGTTGAATCAGAATCAACAGGGCCATCAAGAGGACTCACAGCCTGGGGACCTGATAGAAATCGATCGTGTTTTCTACAAGCATTGGGCTGTATACGTTGGAGACGACTCTGTTGTTCACCTGGCACCCAACAGTAAGTAGACCTACCATGAGATACAAACCCCACTAGAAGGCCTGCTGACATCATCTCATGTTTCAAACATAGCCTACATATTACCTATTTATATGTGTAGGCCTTCTTGGATGTGATTATGGATCTCAAATGTAATAGAAATATAACTCCACACGTTTAATGCCTGCAGCGGTTCTCAAACTGTGACTTGCTCCATCGAATATATTTGAATAGTAATACATATAAAATCATTGCCAGTGTTATCAGTTGCAAGTGTGTATTTGTTGTAAAAATTACGAAAACAGCCTGTATGTGAGGGGCAGCGCCGTGTGTGTGGGAGAGAAGCAGCGCTGTCTACTTATTTGCAATGACGTAGCTCAAGCATTTATGCAACTTGATTTGAAGCCTGTGTGTGTGAGGGGCAGCACCGTGTGTGTGTGTGTGTGTGTGTGTGTGTGTGTGTGTGTGTGTGTGTGTGTGTGTGTGTGTGTGTGTGTGTGTGTGTGTGTGTGTGTGTGTGTGTGTGTGTGTGTGTGTGTGTGTGAGGGGCAGCACCGTGTGTGTGTGCGTGTGTGTGTGCGTGTGCGTGTGTGTGTGTGTGTGTGTGTGTGTGTGTGTGTGTGTGTGTGTGTGTGTGTGTGTGTGTGTGTGTGTGTGTGTGTGTGTGTGTGTGTGTGTGTGTGTGTGTGAGAGAGAGTGAGAGAGCGCGCGCGCCAGGAATAATGCCGAAGCGGTGTGCATACAAGATCCGTTTATTCGCCATGCTTGTATAATCAGAATATTGTTTGCATAAGTAGGCTATATTTTTCGTTTCGTTTATTTAATAAGTACATTTCAGGACAACTTTGGGAATTTAGTTAGTTTGTTATGAGTTTTAAATAGATTTTGAAAGTGGAGAGAGAGAGAGAGAGAGAGAGAGAGAGAGAGAGAGAGAGAGAGAGAGAGAGAGAGAGAGAGAGAGAGAGAGAGAGAGAGAGAGAGAGAATGTCACATTATATAATGACTGTGTGTGTGCGTTTGTGTATTTTTTTGCGTTTGTGTGTATTGTGTTTGTTTCCCGGGGAAAACACACACGAGAAACACCGGCTGTTGTTATGCCTGCTGCCTGTGACGTTAAGTTGCTCCGTTTTCCGCTTGTAATTATTCCGTTACAAGCTTCAAAGTTGTATTTGTCATCTGAATTTGCCGAAACAAGTTTAATATTCTGAAAGCCATGACTTTGTTTATTTGAAATCAGATGAAAACAAACTCTCACGGACCCTGCCGTGTCACTTATGATTAATATAGGCCTTACATTCATAATTTCAGCCGGAGGGAGGGGGGGCTGCGCTGCGGAAGAGCAGAGTGCAAGTGAGAGCTCTCATCTTCCCACGTGTGCGTGCAACACCACAAACATGGATCGGTGGCTAGCATCAGGTGGTCTGAAGAGAAAAGATGTTAACGTTAATGAAGATCATGAGAGTGAGTCGGAGGCATCTACAAGCCAGATTCCGCAAAACAAAGAAAGTGAAGATTAAGCGAAAATACAATGTGAAATACTTAGAACTGGGATTTACATACACAGGCACCGAAGATGAGCCTTTGCCATTATGCGTTCTGTGCTACGAGACACTGGCTAACGAGAGCCTAAAACCAGCTAATCTTCGCCGTCACCTTGAGACAAAGCATGGAGAGTTGAATTCCAAGCCAGTTGAGTTGTTTAAAAACAAGCTCCAAGAATTTCACAGTAGCAAAAACATCATGGAATCCACATCTACAGGTAGCAACAATGCTAAAGCAGTGGAAGTCTCATACAGATTGTCAAGAATTATCGCAAAAAATGGGAAAGCGCATACACTCGGTGAGGAGGTGGTGCTGCCATCAATTAAGATGGCGGTGGGTGTTATGCTGGGTGAAAAGGCATGCAAGCAAATGGACTTGATTCCATTGTCAGACAGCACCGTACAGCGCAGAATTGAGGAAATGGCCAGCAATGTGAATGACCAGCTAATAGCGCGGATAAAAGCCAGTCGATTTTTTGCACTACAGTTGGATGAATCAACTGACATAGCTAACCTTGCCAACCTGCTCTCATACGTAAGGTATGAACACAACGGAGAAATAGAGGAGGACTTTGTCTTTTGTAAATGTTTGCCAACACGCACAACTGCAGAGGCACTTTTTGACATGTTTCATAACGTTCCGTTACAGTTTCATAACGGAACAGGATTGATTGGTCAAAATGCGTGGGCATTAGCACAGACGGGGCAGCAGCCATGTTAGGCCGACACAGTGGGCTTGTTAAACGTGTACAAGCAGTGGCTCCACAAACTAAATCAATCCACTGCAGCATCCACAGGGAGGATCTCGCAGCCAAAAAAATGCCTCCTGATCTCAAAACTGTTCTGGATGAAGCAGTACGAACGGTCAATTTTATCAAGGCCCGTCCACTGAATGCCCGGTTGTTTACCGTTTTATGCGATGAGATGGGCAGTGATCACCGGCAATTACTTCTGCACACCGAGGTCCGGTGGCTATGGAGAGGAAAGGTGCTCGCGCGGCTCTACGAGTTGCGCGATGAAGTGAGAATGTTTTTACTTGACTCAAAATTTGAACTTTCAGATCGCTTCAGTGATGCCCCGTGACTTGCCAAGTTGGCATACCTGGCAGATCTTTTTGAGCATTTGAATGGACTCAATCGGAGTCTTCAGGGGAAGTCAGTGACACTTTTTCACGTGCATGACAAAGTTGAAGCTACAATCAAGAAGATTTTTTGGACACCGCGGAAATGCAGCTTCCAAATAATGTGAAAAATGATGTCAGGGAGCACTTGCACAGTTTGAAAACACAGCTACGGATGTACTTCCCTATCCCTGACACAACTGCGAACTGGATCAGAAATCCATTTGCGACCCTGGACGATGACATCCTCGCAAACCTTACGTCCAGAGAGCAAGACAGCCTTGTTGAACTGTCCTGTGACAGTGCTTTAAAAGTGGATTTTTCTCAGAGATGCCTGCCTGCCTTTTGGCTAAAAGCTGCTTCAGAATACCCAGAGCTGTCCGACAAGGGCTTGATGTTTCTTATGCCCTTTCCTACCACTTACCTCTGTGAGTCGGGATTTTCATCACTGGTCTCGTTGAAGACAAAATATCGGAACAGACTTAACATTGAACCAGATCTCAGATTGAAGCTGTCATCGCTGGAACCTGACATCCAGATGTTGACTGCGAAGCAACATCATCCATCTCATTAGCTGAGTGATAAGGTTAGCTTGGACTTGCTGTGCGTGTGTGTTGTTTTGAGTTTAATTAGCCTATAATTGCACAAAATCAGTTATTTTATTTATTATTTCCTTATTACACACGTTTATGTTAATTTATTTTATATTCAGTGTGATTGATAAGATTATTTGTTTCCACTGGACTTGCTGTGCGTGTGTAACATGGTTGTTTTGAGTTTAATTAGCCTATAATTGCACAAAATCTGTTATTTTATTTATTATTTCCTTATTGTACACGGATACAATCGGATGTTGAAAGAGCTGAAGCTGCAGTTCATGTTCACTGATGCAGCTGTTGTGTTCTATGAGTGGATGCAGATTTGAATATATGGTCAAGGACCAAAAGAAAAAAAGAAGTTGTCCGCCGTCCTCTTTGAGAAACACAACGCAGACAGACACCGGTCACACATGCAACAAAAGTATCAGATAGGCTTCAATTTACTTTTGATTGTCTATAATTAACTATAAAAAAATATCTGCGTTTTAACACTACGTTTATATGTACTTATTTTTACGGTTTGCATATGAGGTGGTCCGCGAAAATCCTTGATGATAAATAGTGGTCCGCAGAAACAAAAAGTTTGAGAACCCCTGCCTTAGAACATTTGTAAGGTTGTAATGGATAGTCTAAATTCTAGCATTGAGTGCCTCCCTCTCCTGTGTCTTCATTTAAATAATAAAGGCGGACAAGATACAAAGGTCCTTGTGAAGAAGGAGAAACTGCAAGATGTTGTTAACGGTTCCAAGTGGAAAATCAACAATTTGCTGGATGACAAGTTTAAACCCCGGGAAGCCTCCCTCAACGTGAAGGAGGCCCTGTTGCAGGTCGGCAACGAGCACCAGTACAATGTCCTGGAGAATAACTGCCAACACTTCGCTATGCGGCTACGCTACGGCAAGAGTGGATCTCGACAGGTGAGCCGTCCTGGTTTGTAATGTGTGTACTGTTGCCACATACGTAGGCTATCATACCGTTTTTAACTGAATGAAAGCCCAGCTTGCAAAGGAGATTATCTACTGGGGTTGCGTATCAAACTAATCAAAAGAGAATTTAGAATTAGAAAAGATTTAATTAAGACTGCTGAGATACAATATAATCCATTACAATATTCCAAGTTGGAATTTTCCTGAAAGCCCGAGATTCCCACCTGAGAGACCATACTGCTTGTCAGTAGTCCTCCCAAAGGTCTTGGCGGCCTACTGGTTAGGACATGCTGGAGGCAATGGAAACCAGCCCTACCGAGCATTCTCCTCGCCAATGTCCAGTCTCTCGCAAACAAGTCAGACGAACTGAACTCGTATTGTCGTATTGCCTCGCAGCGGGAAATCAGGGAGTGTTGCGCCATGATTTTTACGGAAACGTGGCTGTCCTCCGTGATTCCTGACGAAGCAGTGCAACCACCGGGATTTTCCTTGTTTCAGACCGACAGAACAGCTGAGTCCACGGGGAAGAACAAAGGTGGGGGCGTATGCTGCTTGGTGTACAGCTGGTGTACGGACGTTCAGGTGCTTTCTCAACACTGCTCATCTAATCTGGAATTACTTGACTATCAAGTGTCGCCCTTTTTACTTGCCGAGGGAAATCTCCGCTATTCTCATGTTGGCGGTTTACATCCAACCACGGGCTGATGCAAACATTGCATTGGACAAACTTTACATTGAAGTGAGCAAACTTCAGAATCGCTACCCCGAGGCAGCCCCCATTCAGCAAGACTAAGGAGATCCTTATGGACTTCAGGAGCAACCAGGGCACGCACTCCACCATCAGCCTGGACAGGACACTCAGCCTGGACAGATTTCCGATGACCTGGCGTGGACCCTCAACACGGAGGTCATGCTGAAGAAGGCACACCAGTGCCTCTATGCACTGCGGTGCCTCAGGAGAAGCGGAATAGGCCAGAGGTGGCAAGTGAACTTTTACCGTGGCACCGTAGAGTGTCCTGACGAGTGGCGTCACTGTGTGGTACGGCATCACCACTGAACAGGACAAGAAAGACATCCAGAGGGTCGTGAGGATGGCAGAGAAGATCATCGGGTATGCACTTCCATGCATTGAGGAGATCTGTAGGACCAGATGTCGGAAGAAGGCCATCTTCATCATAAAGGACTGCAACCACCCTGGGCACCATCTCTTCTCCCCCCTACCATCCGGTCACCGGTGGCGCAGCATCCTTACAAGTACTACCAGGTTTAAGGATAGTTTTTATCCACAGGCAGTGGAAACTGCGGGAGGGAATTCATTCCAATGTACTTGTTACAAATGGCCAATAAAAATATCTTGTACCTTGAATCTTGTATCTTGTAGATTGTGATCGGTTGGCAACTCTGCCTCTCTCTTCACCTGTCAAAAAACATGCGGCCTCAGGTCAGACACGATAACAAAATGGCTCATTGACCTTTGGCCTAAAGTTCTTTGGTACCATGTACACTTATGAGTATCCTTATGTTTGAACATTGTGTTTGTTATGGCCAATCCATGACTAGCACAGAAGTCCAATTACAAAACACCACTCCTGTTCAGATCAGGTAGGCCATTCATCCCCATCACACCCCTCCATGTTTCCCTATCGTTGCCCACGTGTGTGTTGAAGTCTCCCAGAAAGACTTTGGAGTCCCCTTTAGGAGCCCCATGCAGGACTCCATCCAGGGTGTCCAAGAAGGCAGAATACAACAAACTAAAGAGTATCCCCACACCCGCCCGGTGCCTCAACCCTGAGCAACTCTAGAGAATGACAGAGTCCAACCCCAATCCAGAGTTTAGTTCCAATGCTGTGCGTAGAGGTAAGCCCCACCAGATCTAACTGGTAGAGCTTCACTTCCCGCACAAGCTCAAGCTCCTCCTCCCCCCCCCCCCCCCAAGAGAGGTGACATTCCACGTTGTCAAAGCCAGTCTCTGCTGCCTGGGTTTGGTCCGTCGAGGCCCCCTGCCTTCACTGCCACACGACTGGCAGTGCACCTGACCTCAGTGGTTCTTCCCGTACAGGGTGGGTCCGAGGAATGGAGAAGTGTCCCCGTTGCTTGTTCGGTGCTATACGCGACCAGGCTCCGTGGCTAACCCGGCCACCAGGCACTCACTGACGGACCCTCCTTCCAGGCCTGGCTCTGGAAAGGGGCCCGGGGCTTCCTCCGGGCAGAGTAAAATCACTTTTACGTTGTTGTTCCATTGGAGTCTTTGAACCAATCTTAGTCTGGTCCCTCCCCTGAGACCAATCTGCCATGGGAGACCCTACCAGAAGCACTAAGCTCCAGAGAATACAGCTCTCAGGTTCATAGGGACACCCAAACCTCTCGACCACGATAAGGTGATGGTTCCCGGAGAGAGATAGAGATAATAATATAATATATAATGTACCAAAACAAGGTATCCACAGATACTCTGTGAATCCCTAGTAATACGTTATTTGTATTTTGCCATTTCATGTGCTGAAAACAAACCCATTTTAAAAACAGCTCATGGTCATGATTTGTGATGTGTTGGGCAATCGGGAGTCAGCCCTGGTGAGTCTGTCCAAACTTGCATTGCTCTGCCTTACTATAGGTTCTTACTAAAAGAGACCATCTGCTATTGTTGAATCAGAATCAACAGGGCCATCAAGAGGACCCACAGCCTGGGGACCTGATAGAAATCGTCCGCGGTCTCTTCGCGCATTGTTCTGTATACATTGGATATAACATGGTTGTTCACCTGGTAACCGACAGTAAGTAGACCTAACACGAGATACAAACTAGGCCGACTGACATCATCTCATGTTTTAAACAGGGCCTTCTTCAAGAATTCTATATTTATATATATATTTTTTGTAGGAATATTACCCCACATGTTTAATGCATTAGAAAAAGTTGTAAAAAATAAAATAAACCTTGAAATGGATAGCTGATGGGTACAATGGATATGCCTCCCCCTCCTGTGTCTTCTTTTAAATAATAAAGGTGATACCAAAGCCCTTGTGAGGACGCAGAATCTGAAAGAGGCTGTTGAAGATTGCAAGTGGAAGATCAAGAATTATCTGGATGGCAAGAAAACCCCCCGGGCAGCCTCCCTCATCGTGGAGGAGGCCCTGGCACAGGTCGGCACTGAGCACCATTACAATCTCCTGCTGTACAACTGCGAACACTTCGCTACGTGGCTACGCTACGGCATCGGTGAATCTCGACAGGTGAGCCGTCCTGGTGTATAATGTGTGTACTGTTGCCAGGTATGTAGTCTATTATAAGGTTGTTAACTGAATAAAAGTGTTTAAGTTATTGTTCTGCCTTGCAGGTCCAAAAAGGTGTAGCTGCTGCAAGCTCATGAACTGCAGCAGCTGGTCTGCTGGGCGGGGGCTTGATTGGCCTGTTGAGAAGGTAGTGGGGATGACGGAAATGACCTGGGATTCTTTCTGCAGTCAAATTTATTATAGATTACACAATATACAATTTACAATTGAAACCAAATGTATAATGACAACATTTTTAGTTTGTACTTGGTAATATGCTCTACCTCCTGAGCTATACTGCCGCCCTGTCTGCAAGATAACCTAATAAAAAAGTAATTTTGAAATTGGAAAAACATGGTGGTTAGATTAATTATAGGCCAACGAACAGTTGATTATGTTTGGTGTAAATCCGGATTCAAATCTGGATCTGACTCCAGGGGACATATGCAATACAGTACACTGCAATGGAATACAGTGGAATCCCATTCCCTATAATTTCCTATAATTTAACCCTATATACTATGCTATGTACAATACTTACTTTACAAACTATTCAACATTATACTACAATAAAATGAACAATATAAAGAACAATAAAGTGACTGATGGATGATATATGCGTATGTTGAATTGTGTAAAAAGCATTTAAAAAGCATTTTAAAGTGCCAGTAGTGCAACAGCATCATGAACGTCAAGAAGCGTCAAGAAGACCAAGGAGCTGATGGTGGACTACAGGAAGCAGAGAGGAGAGCACGCCCCTATCTCCATTGACTGTGTTGCAGTAGAGAGGGTCAGAAGCTTCAAGTTCCTCGGCGTGCACATCTCCGAGGACCTCACATGGTCCACGCACACCACACACGTGGTGAAAAAGGCCCAACAACGCCTGAGAACATTCTACACCGGCACAATCGAGAGTGTTCTTACAGGGTGTATCACCTCCTGCTACGGGAACTGCACCTCACAGAGCGCTTCAAAGGGTGGTGCGGATGGCCCAGTATATCGTAGGAGGTGAGCTCCCCTCCCTCCTGGATATATACAACCAGCGGTACGCATCATAAAAGACATTGCCCACCCCAGCTGTATTCACTTTTACCGTCAGGCAGGCGATACCGCAGTATCAAGTGCCACACAAACAGACTCAGAGACAGCTTCCACAGTCAGGCCATCAGGCTGCTGAACAAGGGCGTATAGCATATAACAATGTATATTTTATTACATTGATTTATATATATATATATATATATATATATATTGCTCTTTTTCTGGGCTGATATATTGCATTTTATAAATTGCATTTTTATTTTTATATATTTAACTTTATACAGTTGTTACTTATTTTTATTCTATTCTGGTTCTTTTTTACTAACTGCTGTCTGTCGTCGGGTTTTGCACATAAGATTTTCACTCACTGCTTATACTTGTGTAAACTGTGAAGTGACAGTAAACCTGACTTGACTTGACTGAATACAGTGCAGTTACTGCAATGAGTTCAGAAAGTCCAGCAAAAGTATGACAGTGTAATGTAATTTAGATGACAATAGTTGATAGTGGCAGCTCTCCTAAAAGTTTAGTAGTATCAACTTATTCCATTTAATCCTCATAATTGTCCAACCTTTAACTTTTACACCAGCAGCACAACTAAGCGTTTTCATTCTCCATTCTGCCAAAGTTTATGGATCTCTGTCAGTAATGAAGGCACAGTATTGCAGTGATTAAGGTGGATATTAACAGTTAAAATAACCTAATGACGTAGTATAATCCTAGTTTCTGTTAAGTGTTCAGAGATTAAATAAATGGAACAATTGCCAAAAACGGATGCCAAATAATAATAATAATAATAATAATAACAATAATAACTTTGCACTTTATACAAATAATGGAACCAGTTTCAGATTCCTCATCTATTTTAAGGGAGGCTGGCCTTTTATTCTTATTGCAGACTTCTCCAATGAACAAAATATGATAATGAGTTTCTCCTGCTCACAAGTGAAAACAAATTGTATTGAGTTGATATAAGCACTTTATTCTGAGAGTAACAAGCATAATAACATGACTGGACTCTATGCATGTGAATCTGGTGTTTATCACACTTAATGAAAGGGAGTCATCAAACATACTCAGTTTCAGTAGCTTTAATTAACATGTATTCACTGTGTACATACATCTACTGATGCCTAGTCTGGACACATCTTCAGTGATGTTCCTGGAATCATAGAACGTTTCGGGTCTCGCAACATCATACGCTCTCCTCCAGGTGACCCAGCCGGGGCTGATCAGACCCCAGCTTGTGTCCAGATGGCTAGCTAGCTACCATGACTCCATGACTCCCTTCTTTTGAGCCACAGCCATCTTGAGGCCCTCTCTGCCGCATCGGTGGTACTGCGGATGGCTCTCCTCTTTCTCACTCCCTCAATGCCTAAACTGCCGAAGGCTCTGACCAAGGAACGGGCTGCGAATCCTCTGCATCCAACTTCCACCGGGAAACACCTTGCTCTCCAACCAGCCTGCTGACAGTCGCTGACCAGTCCTGCATTCTTGGAGAGCTTCCTTTCAAAGGCTTCTTCCAAGCGATCTTCCCACGGGACTGTCAGCTCCAGCAGCACAGCATGCTTGGTGGACTCAGACACAAGAACAATGTCTGGTGGCAGGGTGGTGACTGCAATATGGCTGGGGAACTTCAGCTGATGTTCAAGGTCCACCAACAACTGCCAGTCTCTTGCAGACGTCAGGATGCCTGCAGATGTTTTTCTGGCAGAAGTTGGCTTGTCCCCAGCTCTGACAAAGGCGATGGTGTCCTTGGAGTGTCGTAACTGCTTTGACCACGCCAGTCCTGCGCTGATGGCTTCAGCAATGGTCTTCAGGACTTGGTCATGCCTCCACTTGTACCGTCCATCTCCAAGTGCCTTTGTACAGCAACTGAGGATGTGTTCCAGGGTTCCTCGCTTGGAACGCAATGGGCATGCTGGTGTCTCTGCTATGCCCCATTTGTGCAGATTTGACGGGCTTGGAAGCACATCATACACTGCCTGGATTAGGAATTTGATGCAGTGAGGCTCGGCTTTCCAAAGCTCAGCCCAGGTCACTTTCCTCTCAACCGCATTCTCCCATCTCGTCCAAGCTCCCTGTTGCTTCATTCCCACTGCCTTGCAGGTTCTTGTCTCCTCCACTGCTGCTCTCACCTCCTCCTGAACAAGACGGCGCCCTTCCTTCCCCCTGATGTTCATTTGGGGAGTTGGAAAGGATCCTAGCCCAGCTCGACCTCGTGTGACCACTCCCACCAGGCTCTTGTGACGCAGCCTTGCCTCTGCCTCTTGAACTGCTTCCTCTGCCCTCCATTTCCTGCCAGTCCTCACTTGGATCCCTGCTTTAGCCACCTTCGGATCACTTGAGTCCCTGTATTGAACCACTTCTCTGGCTCTAGTTACCTTGAATTCCTCCTCCAAGGATTTGAAAGGCAGTTGCAGCTTGTTGGTGTTCCCGTAGAGTGCAATGCTGCTCAGGCTCCTTGGTAACCCAAGCCATCTCCGGAGGTGGTTGCTGACCCTCCTCTCTAGGGTCTCAACTGTTGAGATAGGGACCGCATAGACAAGGAGGGGCCACAGAATCCTGGGAAGAATGCCATGTTGGTAGACCCAGGCTTTAAACTTCCCAGGTAGGCCTGACTTGTCCACGGATTTCAGCCAGCCATCCAACTCAGTGCAGGTCGACTGGATAGATGTTGTGCCTCTCAGAGAGCAGTCAAAAACTTTTCCTAAGCTCTTGACTGGCTTCTCTGAGATAGATGGGATGGCTGTGTCTGCGATGTTAAACCGGAACTTCCACCACCTTCCCTTTCCTCAGCACCATTGATCTGGATTTGGCGGGTTTGAAACGCATCCGGGCCCACTCCACCAGCTCTTCAAGCCCCTTCAGAATCCACCGGCAGCCTGGGACTGATTCTGTCATGACTGTGAGGTCATCCATGAATGCCCTGATGGGTGGTTGCCGTTGTCCGGAATTCGTGCGGGGCCCTCTGCACTCTGGCTCAGCAGACTTAGTGAGCATGTTCATGGCTAGGGAGCACACAATGTCACAGAGATTGTACACCCTGTGATGATACCGAACTCCACCTTGTGCCAACTGGATGTTATTGCTCCTGAAGAGACCCTCATCCTGAAATTGCTGTAATAATCAGCGATGAGGTCTCTACACCTGCTTGGGACATGATGTTTTGTCAAAGTGAACTGAACCAGTTTGTGTGGAATGGAGCCGAATGCATTCTCCAGGTCAAGCCACAGCACTGACAGGTTGCCCTTGTTCTCTCTGGCCTCCCGAATAAGCTGTGTCACCACACCGGTATGCTCCAGACATCCTGGCATTCCTGAAATGCCACCTTTCTGGACAGATGTATCGATGTAGGTGTTCTCTGCCAGGTAGGTACACAGCCGTTTGGAAACAGCACTGAAGAAAACCTTTGCCTCAACACACAGCAGGGAGATGATGCGGAACTGGTCTAGCTGAGTGGAGTTTTCCTCCTTCGGGATCCATACCCCTTCAGCCACTCTCCATTGATCAGGGATCCTCCCCCTTCTCCAGAAGACTCGCAAGATGTACCACAGACGCAGCAGGAGTTTGGGACAGTACATATACACTTTGTATGAAGTGCCACTCGGTCCTGGAGCAGAGCTTGCCCTTGCTTTGCGGACAAACTCCCTGACTTCCTTTAGCTGCAGCTCCGACATGTCGAACTGCACTTCTGGTTCAGGGGGGTCTATGAGGTTGTTACACTCTCCCAACTCCTGCTCTCTTGCGGGGTCGCTGTACGTCTGCTTCATATGTTGGTCTATGTCATCCTGCGAGGAGGCCAGTTTGCCACTGCGCTTCTGCCCCAGCAAATCCTTAGTGAACTTGAAGGGGTTAGCGATGAAAGCAGCACGTTTACGTGCTCTCTCGCGCCGCCGCCTCCGATGCCACTCGGCCCGGCGGAGAACTCTGATGTTTTTCCGAAGGATGCACATTAGCTGGGCTAGGCCAGTGCGTTCCTCTTCTCCTGCCGCCTTGTACAGGGACTTCAGCACTTTCATCTCCTTTCTGATGTTGTAGATCCTTACAGCAATGGTCTTCATAATTAACTTATCTTGATACAGGAGGTTTTGTTGGAGAGTGTCACGGGTTAGGTTTGACAGGGGCAGGCGTAGTCAGGGACAGGCAGGTGATCGGGAACAAGGCAGGGCAGACGAACCAGGCAGGGACAGGTGGAAGCGTAATCGGGGACAGGCAGAGGATCAGGAACAGGAATCGGATCTGGTAACCGATGGAATGTTTGCATAGTGAGGAACAATCTGGCGCTGTGTGAGTGTGCGGAGTACACTTAAATAGGGACCTTAACTGTGATGCGCTGCAGCTGCGGATGAGAATTAACAAGGGGGCATAGCTATCCGGTAGTGCGTAGTGGGAGCGAGGAGACAGGAATGTAGAATGATATAAGGGGGAGTGGCTATCCGGGCGAGTGCTGTGGAAGCGAGGAGGCAGGAGTGCAAACTGTGACAGAACCCCCCCCCCTTAAGGGACGGCTCCTGACGTCCCCAAAACAACAACAAAAGCAAATGTCCTCCTCGCAATAGCCATCTCCTCCGCTGCTTCCTGGAGAGTCCCGCCCTCCTCCATGGATGAGCTCTCCCTGTCCCCATCGGAGGACTCCGATGAAAGGCACACCAACCATCGATTAACCGGGGCAGCACGACTTCGTCAGATCGGGGCAGCACGGCGTCGTCAAACGGGGGCAGAGTGACGCTGTCAAACGGGTGCAGCGTGACGTTGGGCAGCGCGGCGGCGTCAGACCGGGGCAGCGCGGTGTTGAGCAGCGCGGTGTTGTCAGACGGGGGAAGAGCGACGCTGTCAGACAGGGCAAGAGCGACGCTGTCACACGGGGGAAGAGCGACGCTGTCACACGGGGGATGAGCGATGCTGTACTCGGAGTGACGTAAGGCCAGGAAGGACGAGCCGGTCGGCGTCTATCGTATCTTAGCCCCAGTGGTGTATTCGATTGAGCACTCGGTGCTCTACTAGGTTGCACTGTGTGATGATTGGTTCATGGTTGATTGGTTGAGCCGGTTCCTGTTAGTCTGAGCCTGAGTAAAGATGACACTCAGTACCACAGCCTTGCCTCCGTGAATTATTATAATACCTAAGTGAATAAGACCCACAGTAGTATTACAAGAGTATTTTATGTACAGAACATAAAGCTACAACATGGTGTCAGAAGATGGAGTAGCGGAATGTACTGCACACAATGTCTGCCAGAGTATCAGTGGACAGATTCATCACAGAGCTACGACAGAAGAGCAAAGACTGTGAGTTTGGACGGAATGAAGATGACATGATTAGGGACATATTGGTGTTCAGCATAAATTACACTCGCTTGAAAGAGAGGATGAATGGCCAAGTTCCTGTCGCAGTACATCCCCAATGAAGAATCCCTTACACCACCCCTAAGACAGCTGCTTAAGACACAGCATGGCAGTGAGGCCCACACCACAGAGCAGAGCTGAAGACGCTGAAGTCTACCCTCACACAGGCCCCAGTACTGAGGTACTACGATCATAAGCAGCCGCTAACACTACAGGCGGAATCCTCGAAAGATGGACTGGGAGCCTGTCTGATGCAGGAAGGTCGGCCGGTGTGCTATGCCTCACGAGCGCTCACTGACACAGAAAAGAGGTATGCACAAATAGAAAAAGAAATGCTCGCCATTGTGTTTGCCGCCAAGAGATTTCACCAGTAGGTCTACGGCAGACCAGTAACTGCGCATTTGGATTTGGACAAGCCCCTGGAGGTCATCATCTGCAAGCCACTAAACAAAGCACCAGCACGGCTGCAAGGAATGCTGCTACAATTGCAGAGCGTCACGTACACACCAGGCAAGAACATGTACATCGTCGACACACTCTCACGCGCTACAGCGAGTAGAGATGGTGACAACCTCGACGAGAACCCCTGTGATGAGAGAGTCGTGTATGCCTTGGCAGCCACAGACACCCTGAGTGAGGAAACACTCAGTTGACTAAAAGAGGCAACTGCGGCTGAGCTGAGGCGTGTTACAAGCTGTCTGTGAGAAACACATGAAAGGCTGGCCTGTGAAGACGCGCCGCCTGGACAGGAAGCTACACAGCTACTGGCCAATGAGGCAAGACATCAACATACGGAACAACATTGTAATGATCGGAGACAAAATAATCATACCTCAGAGCTTCAGGAGAGTGATATTGGAGACGCTGCATCTCGCATACCAAGGACAACGCTTGGTATGCGACGCATAAAAACGCACAAAAGCCAAAGTCCTATACTGGCCTGGCATGGCGCGAGATATAGAGACAATGGTAGAGAAGTGTGTGCAGTGCCAGCAGCTACAGCCCAAACACCAGCCAGAGCCGCTCATCCCCCATCAGGTTCCAGAACTGCCATGGATGAAAGTCGGAGCAGACATCTTCGAGCTCAACGGTCAGTCGTATCTGCTGTTAGTGGATTACCTGACCAAGTATCCTGAAGTGCTCAACAAACCAGACAAGACAGCCTACACAGTGATTCAGAGAATGAAATCGGTTTTCGCCAGACACAGAATCCCCAGAGAGATTGTGAGCGATCATGTCCCATTCGCAAGCTATGAAATTCAGTCATTTGCAGCTGCATGGGAGATCAAACTCACACGCTCCAGCCCTGGTTTCCCCTCTTCAAATGGAATGGCTGAGTGAGTCATAAAGACTGTGAAACACACGCTGATCAAAGCAACGCAGACCGGCACTGACCCACATCTGGTTATGTTGTCACTGAGGAACACACCGGTGACAGGTCTCAACATGTCACCTGCACAGATGTTAATGGAATGTTTATATTTCAAATGTCTTACGATGTTGAATGTTCAAAATGTAAAATGTTTTATTCAACATAATGCAGAACGGAAAAGTGAGTTAAGTTGATGTATTGGACGCCACTTGTTTGCTGAAAATATGCTTTATTGGTTATAGGAATATGCATGTTGAAAAGCGGTTTGTTCAATGTTGATACATTAGACTACTTGGACAAAGCTCAGGTAACTGGATTCGTGTACCACGCCCCCAGTCTTGGAAAAAGAGGGATGTGGTGTATTCCATTCCCGCCGGAATGGCGTCGGAATGGTCGGCGTCTGTCATATCTTAGCCCCTGTGGTGTATTCGATTGAGCACTCGGTGCTCTACTAGGTTGCACTGTGTGATGATGTCACTGCGAGGTTCATGGTTGATTGGTCGAGCCGGTTCCTGTTAGTCTGAGCCTGAGTAAAGATGACACACACACAATTATTTTAATACCTAAGTGAATAAGTTGGTAACCCACAGTAGTACTACAAGAGTATTTTATGTACAGAACATAAAGCTACAACAGCCCCTGTAGTATAATTTCTACTCGAATGGATAAGAATCAATTGCAGAGGTCCGGATACTAAGTTCAAGTCTTTATTGAACAACGCATCAAACACATCAACTGCAGCATGATGGAGCCTGCCGTGCCAATTCGCAGACTCAAGATTCCTTTCCTTATTACCCAGTATATATGTTTTCACACATTCCGTGGCTTGTACAACACTTCATTGTTATTGGTCAAACGTTCCCCACGGCACTACTCCCTACGTCTACAACTCATGTTACGCCCATAGGATACCGTTGAAAAGGCACTAAAGGCACACCAACAGATAACACATCTGGAACAGCTAAACACATCTCTATGCCTTAGTGGGCCTTGGGGTCCACCAGCAGATTTTGCTGTAGCCACCTACTGCAATGTATAGAGGATCAAAAGACAGTGTTTTAGATTATAATAAGGGTATAAAAATACACTACATATTCCCCCCTTTGGGACTTATTAAAGTCCCAATACACAAAAGGATTACACAAATTATAAAAATGATTATATACCTTCAAGTGTATCATCATACTGCTTTTACAATTATCAGTGTATGGTTCACATAAGTTGACATAAATGAGATATAAAAGTCATAGTACAGGTCAATTGTGAGTTAAACAGTTATAGGAAAAGACTGTATATAAGATTATACTGCATACAGTGTTGTATTGTCAAAGAAACCAACAATCCCCAAATTCCTTCAGAATTTCCCATATAATAAATTGTCCCCAATGTACTGTACATGCATACATTAGTTCAAGTGCTTCAAACACGATTAAACTGATTATTATGCATTTGAACACAACCAAAGCAAACACATAAAACTCATCAGAGAAGAAAGAATATACTTAATAACTTTGAACCACATTTGTATCAGTGCATCATATCAATACCCTAGTCAGAAGAATACACATTTTCAAGAACATCAAGAACATATTGAATGGCATATCATGCATTTTAAAAATAATACCAATACCAATGGGATGAGTTGACCCATTTACCAGTAATATTGACTCTGAGGTATCTCGATTTTCACATTGTCATCTTGATGGAGGTTGTAAGGGCGTCGTGTGTTGTATCTGTGCGCTGTAGTGGCAAACCTTCTGTTGTCTGCATGGTTTGTGGTTATTCAATGGGCTTTTTATGGGATCTGGAACTCAGCTTCACTCGTTGGTCCTCAGCCGGCTTTAGGCTGGTTACCATCTGCTTCCCCTCCGGGTCTGTGCGTGTTGTTCTTGGAAACCCATGGCTGATGTAGTGTAGTTTTGATGGTCAGGTGTAGTTTTCAGCCTGGTTGTCGTCGTCGACATCCGGATCATCTTACTCGGTCTGGTCAATTGAGGTTGCGACTCGGTTCGCCTTCACCTCAGCAAGGGATCGGTGTGTAGGTTGTGTTGTGCTACAACCGCTGAGATGTACCCATGGTCCACATCTACCCGGACGGTGGTTGAGGAGGCTTGGATCTTATATGGTCCCTTTACGTTTGGCTGGACCCACGTTGGTTTGAGGTTGCAGACGTATACCCAGTCCTCAACCTGGGGTGATGGTCCCCTGGTTGATGACTTGTCTGGGGTTGGATCGGCTGCCTGTTCCTGTTCGAACAAACACTCAGACAGATGTGAGGCATTTTATACATGTAGCTAGCATCTTCTAGCTGCTCTGGTTCCTCACTGTGTCCAAGTCTCATATAAGAGACAAACATTAGTTAGTTAGTTAAGTCTTTTGACATTATTTAATTTCAATGTAATTGTTCCATTAGCCCTTTCCACTAGTCCTGTTGACTCTGGATAAAAGACAAAAAATATGTATTTGATTATTGTATGACATAAATGTAAACATGCTTGAATAGGTCATACTTGAACATGACCCATCGCTGTGTAGTTCTCTACGACAGCTTATGTATATAGAGATGTGTATCAATGATCACCTTCATCTCCCCCCTTGCAGAGTGACTTATCCCCGTGTCAATCTGCATAACATCGTTGCCAACCTGGCGGCATTTATACAAAATATAGCAATATAAAATATAAAATAACATAGAATAATAAACATAAAGGAAATAAACAAACTGAAACAATGTTAACACAAACAAATCCCCCAATGAAACACAAGATCAGCTACATCTTGTGGTCACCAGGGTGCCAAGAGAAAACTCAGTCAGTCTGCCGTTTGCCAGACACCAAGGAGAAGCTTGAGATCACTATAAGGGCAGGAAAGGACGGGAAAGAGAATCTTCACTTGAAAACTGACAAGCAGGGACCGCTTGGTTTACCCTGTCCCAGTTAGGCAAGCGTCTTAAGTGATTTCCTCCTCAATGTCTGCAGGCACACACTGACTAAGCATCCAAGAAAAGAAAGAAAAATAAAACATCCTCTATTCAGGTACTGGGTATGGGCCATCATATCTACTCTCTTCTGTTCGCATGACAGCCATCTGAACTGCTTGTATATTTATTGCCCTATCAGCGTTATCATTCCTCGTATGAAAACTGCGATGCGGTCTGTGCCGGTCTGGCTGGTGGCACTCGTGCTCATAACTATGGAAAATGGATGCATGGTTGGGCAGCGTTAAACGCACTAATACCGGTACCGTCGCTGCGGAACCGGGTGAGCCCAGTGAAAAGAAAAAGAAAGTGGACAAGACCAAACACCGGCAGTTCAGTCAAATATATTGTTTATGGATTTACTTGTACATCTGATGAAACCGTTCCATTATCGAATAACACAATCTGCCGCAGGATCGATGACATGTCCACTAATATTGTTGGACAGGTGGTGAATAAAATTAAAAGAGCCGGTCAGTTCGCTCTACAGTTGGATGAAATGACGGATGTGAGTGGGGAGGCTCAGCTCCTGGCCTTTGTGCGTTATGCTGAAGAGTCTGACATACATGAGCATATTTTGTTTTGCAAGAAGCTAACAGGACAGACAACTGGCGAAGAAATATTTCAGGTGATTGACAGCTTTTTCAAAGAAAACAATCTTGAGTGGAAATCCTGCAGTCACATCTGTACCGACGGCACAGCTGCGATGACGGGGAAAGTGCGTGGGTTGCATGGACGTGTGATGAAGGTAAACCCCGAAATTAAGTGGAATCACTGCATTATCCACCGGGAGGCTCTCGCCAGTAAAAGGATGAACACCGAGTTAAGTGCTGTCATGGATGACGCAGTTAAGGTGATTAATTTCATTCAGTCCAGACCTACAAATCACAGAGTATTTCAAACTCTGTGTCAAGACAGCGGGGCAGAGCATGGGCAGCTACTGCTTCACACAGATGTCCGCTGGTTGTCGCGTGGCAAAACACTATCCAGGCTGTTTGAATTTCGCACTGAGGTGTCTGCTTTCCTGATACAGCACTCTCATCCTCTCGCAGTGGTTTTTCAGGATGCAGGGTGGGTTGCACGGCTGGCAACCCAGCCGATGTCTTCTCCAAGCATAATGAGCTTAACCTCTCACTTCAAGGCAAGGACTCGCATATCCTTAACATGTATGACAGAGTGAATGGATTCATAAATAAAGTCAACTTATGGGACGAAATGCGACAAAGGAGGTCCAGTTGTGATAGACACGCTTCGCCACTGATATATATATATATATATATGTGACAGTTAGGGCAGCCAATTAGTTAATTGGTAGACAATTAGGTCTGGACCCTTTAAATAACCTGGGCGTACCCAGTGTTCTGCCTCTTGGTCACCTGACTTTGCTGGGAGCCAACGTTAGTCTCTTCCTGGGGGGGTCAGAGGTAGTGGTAGGCTGGTGCGCCTAAATAGCTATGCTTGGTCCCATCGCTGAGGTAGCCTATACGGTGTCGGCCGGTGGAGTAGGTAGGCTTGCCATACGCAGCTGACAGGTAGGCTAAACCATAGGTGGTATTATAGGATTGCCCTTATGGCATCCAAGGTAACCTTTCTGCCAAGCTTCTATTTTGGTATCTACCGAATTGTTTTATTTACCATGTGTATATTCTGCCCTCAGGTCGGTCAGAAAGCCACCTGCTGTTTTGCCTTTGGCAAAACTAGGTTTTACCAACTTGCCTTTGATCTGTAGTTAGGGTTTTGGTTTTGTGTTATTTTGTTTACATGTGCCATAGGCAGCTGTATAGGCCTACCTGTTCGAAGTCCAGTAACGCAGGCATTCTCTTCCTGGTAGCCTATACCAGTCTGCTCTTACCTACAACAATAAACCAACCGGTCTGTCCCATGCTGTGAAGCTATCTGCCAGGGTTAAGTAGCCTATAGTCTGGGTAGGGTGCCATTCTGGCGGGGGAGGTTTGTAGCCTATCTTGGGGTTTTACCAGTGGCGGCTCGTCCATAGGGGCGCAGGGGCGCCGCCCCACCTGGTTGAGAGAGGAAAAAACAAACAAAAAAAAAAATTATAATAATTGTGTTTTTTTATTTTTTATTTTTTTGATCCCTAAAAATAAACTAAACATGTTTAAAATGAATAATAATTACTCATTTTATGTATGTTTGTGTTTAAAATGCACAATAACGTTAATATAGCAAATATAAATCATTGTTGTGCGTGCTATTCTCCCCCCTCGTTTGTCATTGACGTCACTCTCATAGAAATTTGGTACCTACAGGTTTGGAGGTAGGTACCAAATTTGATAGGCAATGTAGCCTATCAAGGGTCAAGGTTTTGAGGTAGGTACCAAATTTGATAGGCAAATGTAGCCTATCAAGGGTCCTGAATACGATCTCTGGGAGCGCATTTCATTGCGCCCGAACAAGGAAACCAGTCACGCATGCGCCACTCAAATGGTGGAGTGAGTGGCGCATGCCAAGACCCATGTTCGGGTCTTGCTGTCTGAGGAGAGGTACGTTGTTGTTTGTTTTTGTCCCGATTATAGTTTTACATTTATTTTTATTGTGGACGATGTAAACGTAAAGTAAAGGGGATAAGAAATGTTGGTCTTGCTGTATAAACATGCAGCTTGTGTCATTTGTATGTAAACGGTGTGGATTGGGGTTTTGTAAGTTTATCGTGGACACGTGCTTCCCCAATGCTAGCTACAGGGTCCTCCGTGTGTTTGTCTGCTAATATAGGCTGTGGTCGAATGTATTAAGCATTTGTATTCTATTTAATTAGTTAAATTCAGAAGCATTTGTTAATGAGTCAGTTCTTGCTGCGTCTTGCTGTCTGAGGAGAGGAGATTGAGACCCGTGTGTGGGAGAGACCTCATGTTGCAAGTTTGTTCTTTTTTTGTTCTGTACAGGACACAGCCATTACACTAGCTACCATGGAGAATTCTGTCAAATCCCTCAAAGCAACACCATTTGAAAGACGAACACTGCAAGAAAAACTCAGAGTGAAAGAGTTTGGACCTCATCAGCCTGACATCAGCATTCAGCAACCAGCAACAGACAGAGGAAGGCTATATATTCGGTCGTTTTCCAGAACCTGGTTTGCTAAGTGGTTCTTGTATAGCATAGGTACATAGATTAAACTGTATATTGTATAGTAGTGTAGTGTACATAGGACCCAGTACCTTTTAATTTGTAAGCTTAACATTGTATTGCATTTTATCTCAGGACTTGTATCAGGTCTATTTTATTATCTTCTATTTTGTTCTAATTACTTTTGCACAATCGAATGTAAGACCATATTTAGGTATTATTTTTGATGGCACACTGGGTAGTCTTTCTAATATAAGACCATCTTTTTTTCTTATGTTTATTTTCTACTAGGCACCATATAATAAATGTTCTTTCACCATAAGTTTCAAGTTTGTTTATTTGTCACAACAAAATACAGAATACTGATTGATTGTGCTACATACAGTAAAAATAAAGTAAAAAAAGAAATTAAGCAGTAAGTAAAGGAATGTTCAGTCAATATACATATATACAATACAGAGTAGAATGAGTAACGGTGAGGTTTATATTATGTATAGTTTTTAATTTTGAATTAGCCCTCTCGGTCGTTTACATGGTGAAATGGCGCCACCGTCTGGGCAAATCCGGTATTGCACAGCAGATATGATTTAAAAAAAAATGTTTTACCCCTGCGCCCCTCCTACTTCGGATGTCACCGGCCGCCACTGGGTTTTACACTGTTGCATGCGCGAGCCTGAAATAATTGCACTGTGTGGTCACCCCTTTTCTCGTTTGCTGTGTGTTCCCGAGTGAAGTGATGTGTTAGCTTGCACCATGAGCCCCCCCCCTAGTGGTGAGCATACCTCCCCTCCCCGGTTGGAACCTGCCCCAGGACGGCTGTAGCAACTAGCCCCAGATAGGTGAGCTTTTATTACAGCAGGCTGGAAACCTATTTTATATGTAGAGCAGAGTTTTAGATCCATTTGAATGTAAATTGTGGATGTATAATAAAATATACTTTTTATTCTAACTTTGGAACCACGTCTCTGCCTATTTACTTGGAAAGAACCTAGGGTATCCCGTACACTGTAACCTAAAGGTGTCCCTTGCATATCCCCCTCCTCAACTATTTCCTTGGGCGCAACTCCCAAGGTGGCGTTGTCTGGCTGTGTTTAAGTGGCCCCACCATACCCCACTGTTATATATATATATATATATCTATATCTATCTCTCTCGTAACGGCCTGGGGAAGGCTGTGATAGGCCTATATACTGTGTTCCAATCCAGGGGCTGCAGCCTTAAGGGCGCATTTGAAGGCTGCTTCCTAAGGCTGCTTCAAAAACTTGTTAAATGGGACGGTCTAGTCTATGGAGTACTTCCTGTATGCGTCACCAGCTGCGTCACAAAGGTTTAGGTTTGTGGCGGCCTGGGAGACCAGCTGGCCCGCGCCAGCGCTTCCCATATGCGGCTCCCGACATCTCCGAAATCGCCGTAGCATATTTCTAAACAGGCTTTATTTGGATAAACCGACCGGGTTGTTGTTCCGGATTTTGTGTGAAGTGTGTGTGGAAACTAGCTTGTTAGCTGACGGCTAAGGGCAATAAACCTGTGTTCAATATATTGTTACAATATATATATATATATACAGGTGAGTATTTAACAGGTAGTGATCAGGGGTATGCAGTTATTGACAGCAGGATAAATATATATATATAAATTTAGTGAGCATATATAAATAATAAACAGGCAATCAATGCCCCGTAAGGGTTTAACACACATAAGGTGAATTATGTCATGTTACTCCTACCAAAATTCTCCCACGTGACCCCTCTCTTCCACGATCTCCACTGGCTTCCGGTAAATGCTCGCATCAAGTTCAAGACTCTGGTACTGACCTTCAGGGCAGTCAATGGAACTGCCCCCAACCTACCTCCAAACGTTGGTCAAGCCCTACATCCCAGCCAGAGCACTCCGCTCAACTTCTGCCAGGCGACTTGTTCGACCTTCACTGAAAACAACCAAGCATCGCTCTTCCACGACCCAGCTCTTCACGGCTCTGGCTCCACAGTGGTGGAATGAACTCCCGTCTCATGTCAGGACGGCAGAGTCCCTCGCCAGCTTCCGCAAGAGACTCAAGACCCACCTGTTCAGAGTCCACCTGGACTCTCCATGAACCCTCCTTCTCCTTTGTGAACCCCTAACTTGCTTAAGTCCTGACATTAAGAGCTCTTAGCATGTTGTATATTCTAGCAAGTGTATATCCTTAATGTTGATAACACGCTCTTATCACAGCTACTTAAGCAGGTGACCTGGCAGTACCAAATTGTGTTATTCATCTTGTTAATATGAATGCTTGTGAACTGCTCTATTTTTATGTTTGCGTACCTCAGCGTTATGCTATACTAGTCCTCTACAATATGAATATATACGTATATTTTTGTATTATTTTGTATGTTCTTCTGCGTTTTTTAATCTTCTAAACAGGAATTTTTATCACAGGCGCAAGAAAATCTCCTCAACAAGTAATCCTAAAGTAAACAGTCACCACCTGTGATGTCTTATAGGCCCATGTCACACTTCCTGTCAAGTCAAGTCAAGTCAAGTTTATTGTCACTTCACAGTTTACACAAGTATAAAGCAGTGGTGTGAAACTCTTATGTGCAATACCCGACGACAGACAGCAGTTATGACAATAAGATAAAAATAGATTAAAAAAATAGAATAAAAATGTTGACACTTTGACAAGGAGAGCACGTCTCGAAAGTGGGCGGAATAGGCTAATAATGTCGGGTATGTGTATGATTAAAAGCACTGGTCCTGACCCCCACACACACTCCATCTCTCATCCAAATAGAGCCACATAATGTTGGGTAAGTGTATGATTAAAAGCACTGATCCCAAGTAGGGCTGGGCGATATGGACCAAAAATCATATCCCGGTATTTTTTAGGCTGCATCGCGATATACGATATATACACAATATATATTGTGGTCCCACCAGAGCGAAGAAGAGGAGACTTACCTTCGGTTACGTTGTTGGGGGCGTATATCTCCCGAGGGAGATACGTGGAGGGCTTTAGGACCCGGGGGAAGGCGAATGAGTTCCCGGAGTGAAACCCCCAGCTGACAACAATAAACACCTGAGTAAAGCAGGTGCTTAAAAACACACAGGTAGAGGGTTGCTGGAAGAGAGAAGGGGGGTGAGCGGAGCGAGACCTTGCTGCCGAGAGGTCCCGCCATATGCTGTTCTGCTGTTCTGCTGTTTCAGTTTTGACCCGAAGGAAAGGAGAAGCCGTCGCACCCAGGAGCTTGGGAAGCCGCCAGAGGGTGAGAGGACCGCGGACCAGGCGTGAGACGCCGAAGACAAGCTTTTGTTGTTTTTCATTCCCTCCCTTAAACCCCAAGTTTAAAGAAATAAAAGGACATTTTTGTTTAACCCTCAAAAACCCGCTGTTTTTGTGCCTCCTTGAGCGTGGGCGCTCACAATATATATATATATATATATATAACATACCTTATAACCTATACATATAACATACATAGATTAAACACATGGCTCTTACAATGCATACAGTATCACAGATAGTGTTTTAGTTTTATACTATAAAAATACACTACATAAACAAATCGTTTTTTCATATTTCAACGACCAGCAGAGGGAGCCACATTTCAACTCTCCACACATGCACACACACACACACTGTATCTGGTTGGTGGTTGACTGAGCTACATAGCGGCCAGCTACCTACTTGTGGACAGCGGGTGTGAGGCACCGTGGACAACGTGGGCGTGTCGTGCAGCCCACTGAGATCATGTGTTTGACCTGTCATTGTTATATTCCAGTCCCTTTACTTCCAGTCCATTTGGTTCCTTCCTGTCAGCGGTGTTCACCCAACCGCTAGTCAATCTCCTGTCATCGCCGCGATCCACTGATCTGATAAATTACGTGAAATGGCCACCCCTCCTCCCCCTCCCCCTCCTCCTCCTCCTCCTCCTCCCCCTCCTCCTCTGCCCTGGCGTTTATCAGGGCAGACGTGATTGGACCATGTTCAGAGGCTGCTGTGCCTGGTCAGCAGAAGCCAGTGATGAGAGGAAGAGGCTGTTTGTTATCCATCGTCGTTTAATAGAGTTGTTGCCGCACATAAGATAAAGCCATGGACATGGGCCCGTCAGAGAATCTCTAGCTATTATTAGATCCGTCCAAAGAGACGTGTGCAGCAAAGAGTCGTTTACGACCGGCAGACACACATCAAAGCATAGCATGCAATGTTTACTCTATTTACTCTTAATCTGTTGAAAAGGGATTCCTTATATCTTAAAAAAAATAAAATCATGCCACACGGTGAGGAGTCTAAACGCATGCTGCTGAGGTATGTGGAGCAGGGACTATTTTAGAAACATCCATGAATCTAATTAGTCCATTAAGTCGCTGGACTTCCCCCCTCAGAGAGAATGAGTCGATGTGAACTGATAACATTAAAGACACCGCTACAGACAGAGACAGAGAGGGAGAGACTGTATTACCGGCATGGACAAACCATAGTACAAGATACAAGATCCAAGATACAAGATGTTTTATTTGCCATTTGCAGTATGTTTCCAAGTACAATTAAATGCTTACTCCCAGACATAGTATGTTCAAAACAATACTTTTGGCAAGCTAAAATGTGACTACAGAACTGGTAAAAGCACGACGACAGACCTGTTTGAAACAAACAACAAATCTGGAGGATTGAATCCTCTTTATTGGTCACACACATGTAAACACACAGTGAAATGTGTTCTCTGCATTTAACCCATCCTAGTATTAGGAGCAGTGGGCAGCTTTTTATACAGGGGAGCAGTAAGGTTTAGGGTGTCTTCCTCAAGGACACCTCGACAGTTTTTGCTAGGAGGAGCCGGGGATCGAACCAGCGACCTTCCGGTTGTGAGGCGACCGCTCTACCTCCTGAGCTATACTTTGCGGAGCCATGTAAAAATGTCACCCCAGCCCTGTTAAAAATGTTTTACGACATCATTGTTAAAGCAAACCAAACCCCTCCACCACTTGTAGATTGGTTTGCATTGATTAGATGACTCTCTCTCTCTCTCTCTCTCTCTCTCTCTCTCTCTCTCTCTCTCTCTCTCTCTCTCTCTCTCTCTCTCGGGTTACACACACATGCAGTTGCACGTAAACCTCTTATTGGCTGATATGATTTCCTTTAATGAGATTATAAAAAAGTGAAAAAATGTATCACTTTCACTTTCATAACATTGTTATTAACATTACACTTAGAATTCCTTTAACAGTCACTTTGCTGCTCTTTTTTGGTTTATTTTTATTGTATATATTATTTAATTTAAATAGTTATGGTATTGTTTGAGATGTAAACTGTGGGAGGGAATGGGGAGTAAGCATTCCAATGTACTTGTACTTGTACTCTTGTATCAATGTTATTTCAGGCCAAACGTATCACAGCAGCACAGCAGCGTTCAGCTTTCAGTGTTGATGTGGGGACATTCACGGCAGGCTGCTGTACCCACAGCATGCCGTCTGGCGCTGTAAACAGTAAATAGGGGTCCTCTCATGATACACTACATCAGTGGTTCCACAGCTTTTTCTGCAGGGCCCCCCTGCAGGACCCACTCCAGTTTGCATACAGACCAAACAGGTCTGTAGACGACGCCATTTCCCTGGCACTACACACGGCCCTGCGGCACCTAGACAGGAGGGACACCTACGTCAGACTGCTGTTCATTGACTACAGCTTGGCATTCAACACCATCATTCCCTCCAAGTTGGTCCTGAAACTGAGGGACCTAGGTCTGGGCGCCCCCATCTGTAACTGGATTATGCACTTCCTGACTTGCAGGCCTCAAGTGGTGAAGATTTGGAACAACATCTCATCCACTCTGGTCCTCAACACCGGAGCACCCCAAGGCTGCTGCCTCAGTCCCCGGCTGTACTCGCTGTACACACATGACTGTACTGCCACGCACAGCAATAATCGCATTATCAAGTTTGCAGACGACACCACAGTCATCGGCTTGATAAGTGATGGCGATGAAACGGAGTACAGGTGGTCAAGCTGACGCGATGCTGTGAGGAGAACAGCCTCGCACTGAATGTCAGCAAGACCAAGGAGCTCATCGTGGACTTCAGGGTCAGCAAGACCAAGGAGCTCATCGTGGACTTCAGGGTCAGCAAGACCAAGGAGCTCATCGTGGACTTCAGGAGCCACTGCGGCACCCACTCCACCATCAGCCTGGACGGGACACCGGTGGCTGCTTCCGTTTCCTTGGGCTACAGATTTCCAATGACCTGGCGTGGACCCGCAACACAGTGATCATGTTGAAGAAGGCACGCCAGCGCCTCCATGCCCTGCGGTACCTCAGAAAAAGCTGAATAGGCCAACGGTGGCTAGTGAACAGAGCGTCCTGACGAGTGGCGTCACTGTGTGGTACGGCATCACCACTGCACAGGACAAGAAAGCTATCCAGAGGGTTGTGAGGACGGCAGAAAACGTCATCGGGTGTGCACTTCCATGCATTGAGGAGATCTGTAGGACCAGATGCCGGAAGAAGGCCATGTCCATCATAAAGTACTGCAACCACCCTGGGCTCCATCTCTTCTCCCCCCTACCATCTGGTCGCCGGTTGCGCAGCATCCGTACAAGTACTACCAGGTTCAAGGATTGTTTTTATCCACAGGCAGTGACCTACTGAACTGCTAGGAGTGCTGCCACTTTCACTTTCATGACATTGTCATTAACATTACACTTACATACTTTGCTGGACTTTCTGGACTCATTACAGCTACTGTACTGTACTGCACTATATTCATGATGCTGCTGCACTACTGCATGCTTTTAAATCTTTTTGCACATTCAACAGTCACTTTGCTGTCCTGTTTTTGTTCATTTATATTTTTATTGTAAATATTATTTTTATGGTATTGTTTTTTGAGATGTTTACTGCGGGAGGGAATGGGGAACAAGCATTCCAATGTACTTAGAGAATTGATTTAAAAACACGGTCTGTAATTGAAACAGAACTGCAACGGCAAATCTAAATAGGTAAAAATGAACTTTAATCTTAAAGGTTCCTATTTAGATGTGCTGTATCCCATCAATTATATTCAATTGATTAACTCCGGGGCCCCCTAGGGGGCGCGCCCCCCAGTTTGGGAACCACTACACTCCACAGTGGGTACTTTTGGCTAGTAAATATGTCCCGTATAGGTCTCAAGAGCTCACACTCGACCCCGCACGTCCTCGGGTCCTCAGGGATCCGCCCGCCGAGAATGAAGTCCAATCGGACCGGACGGTTGCGGAGAAAAGCGGCCGGACGTGTAGAGACCCCTTCCATTGTAGTCGGATGCCCCACAGTTCACCGTGTGTCAGCCTACACTACCAACGCATTTTGAACTAAACGTTGAGTGTGATTCGGTCACAAAAAGGTATATGGATGGAAACACTGTGCTTCCCCCCCCCCATTCACTGTGGAATCGAGAGAGGTGAGAGGAAAGGAACGGTCCTGGGGATGTAGAGCAGAGGCATGACCACATCCAACACCACCCATATTGATCTCTGGTGAAGTGGCTGTAGGACAACGTGCTGGGCAGTCAGTACTGCATGGTTCCTGTCCATGGGGTTTGTGTCTGTGGTTCTTCTCTGTAGTTCTCTGATGTTTCGGTGTTCCTGTGTGTGGATGCACTACATTTTCTCTATATCCTCCATACGCCGTGTGTGTGTGTGTGTGTGTGTGTGTGTGTGTGTGTGTGTGTGTGTGTGTGTGAGAGAGAGAGAGAGAGAGAGAGAGAGAGAGAGAGAGAGAGAGAGAGAGAGAGAGAGAGAGAGAGAGAGAGAGAGAGAGAGAGAGAGAGAGAGAGAGAGAGTGTGGTAGTGGTGATGGTAATGGATGCTTTTATATAGCGCTTTTATCCAAAGCGCTTTACAAGTCTTTACAAGTGTGTGTGTGTGTGTGTGTGTGTGTGCGTGTGTGTGTGTGTGTGTGCGTGTGTTAACTAGAAACACAAAAGAAGAAAGACCAGAAGATGTTCCAGATGGATTACCTGGAGGACCCCTTCAGCCAGGTGTTCTGCTGCCCCAGTGGACTGTCAGCCAGCAGTCTGACATCCTTGTTCAGTGAGGGGCCGACCACGGGACAGAGGGAGTGAGGGGGGGGGGGTCAACAGAGGCTGGAAAGGGGGCGGGGTTAGTCACATGTTTGGGCTGTCTGATGGAGTGGAGAGAGAGGCAGTGCACACTGAATATGAACAGACCCAGATAGCTACGCAGAGAGAGACAGAGAGAGAGAGAGAGAGAGAGAGAGAGAGAGAGAGAGAGAGAGAGAGAGAGAGAGAGCAGGCATACTGTATGTGTTCTACACAGAGAGAGAGCGGTGCTGATGCTGCAGCAAGGAGCTATTTATAAGGTAAGAGCATTCTACTTACGAGAAATCATATCATACAGGAAGACATTATGCACATAATGCGCCCGTAATGCGAAGGTGACACACCTAGTGTGTGTGTGTGTGTGTGTGTGTGTGTTTGTGTGTTTTTCTGTGCAAAATGCAAATTTTACACAGAATGAAGTTGTATCATAAGGAATGAAAGCAGGCGTGACGATTTCCAAAAGCTGTTTTCAAAGCATGACTACTGGAAGGCTTTCAGATGTCTCTAAACAAATTTCTCGCGATGAGAAATGTATGCCGATGTATGACAACACAGACTGTTGTTTACACACAGTACATACATGTGCCCATGTCAGCTACCATGTAATATCCTCATTGTATCCACAGGTGTGTGTGTGTGAAGCATGTGATCTCTGGAAACGTTGAGGTCTCTAATGAGTCCACAATGTAATCGGGCGAGGGTCTCTTCAAACGCCAGCAAAGACAGCATGTGACTTCACCGAAGAATGTTCCAGATTCCCACCATGCTTCCGCTGGCTACTACTTCTCTCTACCTAATCCTGTCTCTGAATGTGGTTTCCTTGACTGCGGAGGATGTCCATAATGAAAAGGCAAATGTTGAGGCACCTCAGCATCACATCTCGTCCACGTCGTTCGTGCGCCCAGAGCCAGGCCTTCCCCCCGGCAACCTACTGGACCCTGTGCCTCCAGCCTCTGGGGAGATTGACCCCATCCATCCCATTGTGGTGGAACCTCTGACTTGGAATTCGCTGCTCTCTGAGGACAACGAGGGACATGCGGCAATTGGGGAGTATGATGGCGCTGAGCTGATTCCGCTATTGTCACACAGCAGTGACTTGACTGACCGGACTCTGGACAGAGGGGTCCAAGAGGTCACTTCGTCCAGGGACGAGGAGGAAGAAGAGGAGGAGGATGGGCGAAAAGGGACTGGCTCAGGGGAACAAAGCCCGGAGCCTACCCAGGGGGCGGCACCTCAACGTGGGCAAGACGGGGCCAGCGGCTGGCGGGGGGTCAAGCCTCCTGCCAAGCCCAACGAGAGTACTGAGGACACCGCACAGGACGGGCCCCAAGAGAGCCAGAAGACTGAGCCAATAAGGAATGAGGATGGTTTACCAGGTAGGCCATTAGATGGAGGAAACAACAGCAGACAGAGGGAGGAAGGAGAGGTTATTATTGTATCTATTGTATATATCGTGTTATTAAGGCTAAGTGTAATCTCCAGATCAACATTCTGATCTTCAATTCTTTGGCATTCTCCTCTGTTTGGTTTGACAGCTATTAGATTAGATTAGATTAGATTTTATTCAAATGTATTGTCCTCTGTTTGTTTTGACAGCTATTAGATTAGATTAGATTCGATTTGATTCAAATGTATTGTCAGTGTACAGCACAAGTACCAACATATTTTGGCATCTAACCAGAGCGCAAATGTTACAGTAAAGTGCATGGTAATACATAATTAACAGTTTACAGTTGCTAAAAGACAGTCTACTAGGTATAAATAAACTGTTATAAGATGACTTATAGAGTATGTATTACTATGGCATTTGAGTTGTACATGGTTATCACAATCAAATTGACATATCGCTCAACGACGATGCAATGCAGTGCCCATTAATCGGTCACTGCACAGAGTGTTCAGTATTCTGCAGGCAAACCTGCTGGTTTTTGATGCACAAAACTGTGGCAGCTAAATGTGTGTCATGTCCGTGACACACGTCAAGCTCTCATTGGTCGCCCACCTGTCTGACAAAGCGTGCTTTGTTTTTTTATAGGTAGGGTGGATCTAGTAGAATCCAGATTTAGTAGGCCGACACCCAAAACAAGTTTATTTTAGAATAGCCCTGTTAAACATTAACAAGCCTAAGGGGATGTGTTTCACACATGGAGTTTTATTAAAGGGCTGCAAACCCTTATTTAAATGAACCTGTATGTAAACAAACGCAACGTGCGCATATGTTTATTGTTGAAGCGCATCAGCTGTTGACACCCAAACACTGATGGCAGTGCAAGTAGACGTTTCATTTTTCTCCATCTCTCTCTCTCTCTCTCTCTCTCTCTCTCTCTCTCTCTCTCTCTCTCTCTCTCTCTCTCTCTCTCTCTCTCTCTCTCTCTCTCTCTCGCTCTCTCTCTCTCTCGCTCTCTCTCTCTCTCTCTATCTCTCTCTCTCTTGCTCTCTGGCTCTGTCTGTGTGTCTGTGTGCAAGCCCACATACACACACACACACACGCACACACACACACACTCACTTACTCTTCCTCTTCCTCTTCCTCTGTGTGACCTAGTTAAAGTCTCCCAGTTGCAGGCCTGGTCTAATTTATTATGGATCAACTCATTGCATATTCCCTTTGGTTCTACTATGAGGCTAGTTAAATGGATGGTCAATATTCTTCTTCTTCTACATTGACAAGAAAGAATCGTTAACATGTTATCTCATGTGTTGGCAGGTTACCGTGATGAAAACCAGGACTCGGACACCAGTGCTACATGGCCTCATCCAGATTGTAACATCGACCCTACTGATACATCCCACTTCATTAACCAATCCTGTGCTCCCGTCTACCCAGATGACTTCAAGCCTGACCAATCACTGCATCCCTTCTTTTCTCGAGCCCGCCTCTTCTTGTCCCTCTGTACTCTGATTGGAATTCTGCCATGGCTACGTGGGGCGTGGCTTGGGAAGCACACATATATGGTGTGGGATCAATCTTCGCCGTGTCCGGCCTCATATCCGCTGTGTGTTTGTTAGGTCTGCCCCTGCGTTGTCCCATGGGAAGCCCCTATTTCACCCTGCTGCATCTGCTCCTCCTGGCATTCGGAGTGATCCGTGCCTTCTCTCTGCTGTACGACGCCTACGGTCACCAGGAGCGCCTCCCTCCCCTGGCATCCCTCCTCCTCTCTGAGCTCTCCTTCCCCTGTCTGGCTTCAGCCTTCTCCCTCGCCTACATCCTCCTCTCCCTGCGCTCCCGCATGCACTCGTCCCTCCGTCGATCCCTCTCCCCGGTCTGCCTCCCGGCCTCGCCCTCGCACTGCCTGCTCCTGTGTCTGTCCTTCTCTCACGTGACGGTCTCGCTGGGCTGTGTGGGTCTCCTCCAACTCCTGCCCTCCTTCTCTGCCCTGCTGCTCGTTCCCCGGGGCCTGTTTGTGTGTCTCTCCATTCTGCTGCCGTGCTCCTACCTCATCTTCTACTGCGTGGCCAGGGCCCAAGCCAAACACATCTTCAGACTGGGCGACAATGCAGAGGCAGGGGGGTCTCCGGAGGTCCTGCGCCCTGCCAAGTGCCCATTTGCCGAGGTGGACGACTGGGGCAGGGCGGCCGGTGCCGGCATAGCGGCGTCACTGTGCCTGCTGGCTTGCGGAGGTCTACAGCTCTATGGTCTCCTGCACTACCTGGGCGTGGGGTGTGAGCGCCCATGTCTTCCGGGCATGGCCTTGGTGGGGCTACCAGCTGAGCTGCAGGCTGTGTGAGGCGGCTGTGTGTCTGGGCCTGTCGCTCATCGGTGCGTACCCGCTGTTCTGCTGCACCCGCTCCTCCATCAAGTCAACAGCTCCGCTGCGGCCGGGATCCTGGTCACAACTGCCCCACAACTCCCCCTCTGGAGGCCCGGTGGTCCTGGCCCCTCTGGGAGAAGTCAAGTCTCCCGTCGGCTTGCCTCACTTCTCCTGGTCCCGGAGCGAACTGGAAAAACTAGTGGTGTGTGAGATCACTTCTAACGGGCAGTCAGAGGCCCTGCCACTGTGTTCAATTGTGGACCCTCGGAAGAAAGTAATAAGCACCTCGGACTCGACATCTGTTCTGCCACTGCATGCAGCCCTGTCACCCCCATGCAGAATTCAAGCTGGTGACTACAAGCTGTCCTCACTGGATAGTCTGTATGCTGACTCTACTGGGGACCTGCGTCCTCCTTCTCCCATAAACTTGTCTCGTAGCATTGACCAGGCGTTGTTCAGCGAAGCTCTGTTCTCCCACAGTCTTTTTGGACTTCCAAGGTTGCCCAATGCCTCCTCCAGCCTGTCCTTGAACTCTCCGGGTAAACCGCCACTTGGCTACAGCTATGCAGACAGTGCCCTTTACCGAACCTCTTCCTGTGGCGATGCAGATCACGAGAATCCTCTATCTAAGTCACAGCTACATGACACTCAGTCGCAAGACAACAAGCCCTCAACATCCCTGGAGCAATTAAACTGGAAGGGAGACGACTCAGGTGCTTTCGACCAGGGTTCCTTAGGGGGTTCGTCCCAGGGTCTGTGCCCCACCCCTGGGAAAACCATGAAGATACGGGCCTATCCCTGGGCTAACAAAGGCCACAGCTTTACCCAGGGCAGTGTTCCCCGGGCCGTTCCCCATCTGCCCTACCACAGGCGCTACCGAACACTGAGCTTGGCGTCGCCGGGCGGCTGTGGATTCGGCCGACTGGCGGGGACGGAGCACCTCAGCAAGAGCAAACAGCTGGAGCTGGATCTGGAAGTACAGGCGGAATTTGTTCATGTCTGCCGGCAGATTGATTCTCTGAGTTTGTGCAGTGACACCATTGAACTGTGAAGGTCCAATAGAGCCAGAGGGTTTCCATCCTTTACTTCAAGAGCTAAGATTCTGCAGGTTTCAAGTGTCCTAAGAGTCCTAAGAGTCCTAACCAGATACATTTTGACAACCCCTACATTGGGTTTGATTTGGGTTTGAACTCAAATCAAAACGGACAATTAGATAACCACCCATTAATTACATTAAAAAATTTGTCCGAGGTACAAACTATGGATAATGAACTGATTTACTTGGGTTTTTTCCGACAAATCGGAAAACAATGACAAATAGGAAATCCCCACAACATGTAGGTGCCTATCGTCAAGAAACGACGCTGATAGGACGCTCTGTCCATCTCTTTAGGAGGAATGAACGTACATGAAGCACATACATGGGATGAGTTTGCATTTCTGCCAGAGAGGTTGCTGCCAGGAAGGAAGGAAGGAAGGCTTTAGAAAGTCAGATGATGTAGCATAAAGACTAAAAAGAGTGACACAGTGAAGGTTATTTCCCAAAACATCTTATCATTCATTTAATGATAAGGGCTCATCAGCCCAATCAGTTAGTGCGGTCATGTCAGGTACGTGTTGCCATTGCGCCATCAGTTGGTATTTTCATGACTTTCATTTAAATCCTGTTGTAATTTGATATAGAATAATAACCATGGATGTATGAACGAGCCTGTGCTCCACCGAAGGATTGAACTTTTTTTCAGATTTGCCGTTGTTTTAAGCTGATTTGCGGTTGCGGTTTGCGTTATTCTTGTTGTGAGGTCCGATATGTTGTTTCTGATATTTTCTATTTTCATGCCATGGTTTGTTGTTTTCTGTTGTGTATTCCTATTCTTGTTGCTATTTGCACTTCAAGGCCACTGAAAATTCATGTGCTGCCAATGTAACTCATAATTAATATACTCAAAATGTAGGTTCTGAACCGCAGCTTTTGTTTCGGGCAGCCTCAAAAACAATGGTTGTTACTAACCCTGACACTCATCTATCAATCTCGACTATCAATGTTTTTAATTCCAAACCTATGTTATCAACTCCAAACGTAGATCGATTTAGATACAATTTACTAAATGTAAACGTGTTTAATGAATATTTAAGTTTTTCATGAATAATTAACTAGTTCACATGCCTTGTTTAATTGCACATTACATGTAAGATTCCAAGAAGTTCTTGGCTTATATATTACCCACTGCATTTCCATTTAACCAAACACTATATTGTATAAATATAAATATTGCACTTTGAGATGAGTTGAGCGCAATTTCTCATTCTAATCTTACAGAACAGTTCATGTACCCAGAAGAATGTAGCTATGTCGCCCTCTGCTGGCAAGACTTGCAGTATACAATGGCGTTAAGCACTGTGCATATATTACCACAATTTGAATTTGTAAATGATAAAACACAAAATACTAAAATATGTTGAAGCCTTTATTTTTGTACAGTCAGCAATTTATACAGCTACATATTGCCAATCATTAAGAGAGAGACACTTTACAGTAATATAGTAATAATAATTAGAATCATTAGTATACATATTATTAGGAATAATGTACTTCAAGAAAAAAATATATATAATATGAATATAACATTTTTTATAATTAACATAATTATAATATATATTCTCTAACAGTGACTGATCAGTCAAACACTATTTTCAGTTTGCTGTGGGGAAACGTCTGAGGCTATAACTGAATTGAGCTACAGCTCTGAGTTTGAGCCCTGGATGTTGTATCTGGATATGTTTTAGTACTTATAAGGCCCTCAGGGAACATATAGTTTGTATATACGTGCTTAGCTTTATGCTATTATTTATAATTTAAACGTATTTAATAAACATATTTTTTAAATAAGCATGTAAACAAAAGCTACTAACATACAGACCATACCATACAACGCAGAAAGCAGGTTCTGTGCTGTATGCTTTTGTTGTAAACATACACAGAACACTTTCCCTACTGAGATACCTTGCAACACATGCAGGCTAACTGATATGTAACCATCAATATGTATTTGAATGTTTCATTTTGTTGAAATGGTCCATCAGCAGTGTTGCAATAAACAATATATATATATCTGTTGAACTATATATATATATATATATATATATATATATATATATATACACTGCATGCACACAACAAATAACACACACACACACACGCGCACACACACACACACGCACACACACACACACACACACCACACACAGTTTGAGTGCACCCTGAGTGCACCCTGTGTCCGTCGCAACAGAGAAGCGCTGTAGCTGTCAGGAAGCTCTGTCTGCCTTTTAAAATACACTTTCAGTTGCAGCTTAGCTGGAAGCGGCAAGGAGGAGCTGCAAGCCAAACCCCAGACGCTCCTTTGTTGCTGCTACGTCTGTTTATGAGCCCTTATTACACACCCACCGGTAACTATGGGAACCGGCTTGGAAAGCAAGATGATGAAAGTATGAAAATAGGTCAAAGAGAGACACAGACACACAGAGTCAGACACGCACACACACACACACACACACACACACACACACACACAATCACACACGGAGAAGAGAGGGTGGCCTTGGCAGGTGATCACATGGGTGCGCTGAACCTGTTGGAGTCGTTGGAGGTTGGTGGACCGACGGCTGGACGACTGCCCCCTTGTCCGTTAGTAAAGCCGCTTCTCATAACTAGTCCAAACACAAACACAAACACAACAGTCTTACCCCTCTGGATTTAGGTCACGTTTCGTTTCAGAGGAAATAAAAAGCAACAGCGACGACAGACAGACGAACGGACGGACAGACAGACAGACAGACAGACAGACAGAATAGGCGTGAATACGGAAGATGGAGGGTTGTTTTTTTGAAGAGAACAGGATGAATGTACTTACATGGCACAAAAGAGTACCTAACATGATAGCATGAGCAGAAGGAGGAGGGAGAAGGAGAAAGAAGACAATTTGATGACGAAAAAAACCCTTTTTCTGTTGACATTTCACACGACAACAAACACAGACGCGTGCGTGACGGGACAAACAGACCGAGGTGGTGAGTCGTGGGAGAAACACAAAAGGGTCCCAACAAACAGATGAGTTAGTCAGGTGAAATGTGGACCATTAGACATTTCATAGTGTGAATAGCACCGTGGCACAAAACAGCAGCGCGTATACTCGCGACAAGCTATACAAAGAGTCCTCCGTTTATAGGGTCAGATAAAGATAAGAAAGAGATTGTTCTGTGTTCATCTAGACGTCCTTACTGCCAACAAAAAAGATCCAGAACGATAAAGACAAAGATAAAAAAAAAATTCACATCAACCCCAGAGCGATATTATCGATATATAACGATAAATATTAGATAGATATAGATGTTATCTATAGATTGTATATCTTTAGGTGCTTTCGGACCGCAGGAACCTTTTCATAGCTCTAAGAACTATTTGGAGGAACTGTTCCTTGCAGCACGGGAACTAGGAACCATCGTAGTTCTCAGAACGCTGTTTTAGGGGACTGTTTTTTTAGCTCCTATTTCAGAGCAGGTTCTCTCCCAGCAAAGAGGAACTTTAGGGGTGACATAGGTGTCTGGTGATTGGTCGAATGTGAGCTAATACACCACAGACGATCGCCATTTGTAAATACCCTTTAGCTGTGTTTACCGTAAACTGTCAAAAATAAGGTACAAAAAACAGCGCTTTAACGGTAACGGAATTGAAGAAACACAACAAAACACAGACAAAAGTTGGACTGACAGCGACTCCAAGCGTTATTGAGTATATATTCAGCTAATTAGATATAACGCAGGTTTGAATCGTCCGGCTGAAATAAAAATAGGATTTGCTAGCATTCCCGCTACAATTTCGCCCAGGACGTTTCGTGAATGACCTTGATGAAACGTTCCTGTTGGCGGTGCGAATGCTAACAGAAAAAAAGCCCTTGAAGGAACTGTTCCTCCCCAGGTCCCTATAGTTCCTGGTTCCCCATTCCCCCAGAACAGTTTGGTCCGAAAGCACCTTTTACCTGATCCTGTGGGGCCAGCCCTTACTTACGTGGGCATCAGTTGGACAACACTATCTAAAGGATGATGCCAAAAAATAGTGTACTATATAAGGTATACTATATAGGGCATTGAGCCAACTCAAATACAGCAATAGTGACAATGGTCACAAACGTCAAGGTAAACATCACTGATGCCTTGAGGATGCTGTATTAGGCACTTTAGTATGTTACGTAGTGGTGTGTTGGTCTGTCAGTGCTAACAACATTGTCTTTAGGTTCGTATTCCAACTTATCTCTGCACATTTTGCTGTGGAAAAAACAAAGAAATAGGCCTACATAGACGTATCATTCATACACCTTTAAACGACAAGACACTGAATTAAAAATGGTTTGAATGAACACATTTGGGAGTGGTGGGGGTGGGACTAAAGGGCAGCAAGGTAAGAGGGGTCAAGGGTCAGGGGGCGAGTGGGGCAACCTACGAGTGCAGGCCGTGGACTCCGCCCTCCACCTGGGCCGACATGGTCCTCTTCTCAAACTTCAGCTCCCCGGAGTACATCATCGACCTGAGAGATACACACACACACACACACACACACACACACACACACACACACACACACACACACACACACACACACACACACACACAGCTAGCACAACATAGACTTGAGACAGACAGATAGATACACCACCCCCACCCCCACACACATCCTCACCCACACCCACACCCACACCCACACCCACACACACACACACACACACACACACACACAGCAATCGTACACTAACCTCAGTATAGAGAGACTTTTGGCTCCAATGTCCTGACAGCCATGTTGGATCCCAGCGATGAGATAAGGAACAAACTTGTGGATGGAGCCTTTGTCCTGCACTGACCCGGACACACCCTGGGCCACCTTCACCTTGTCACCCTCACTACACACACACACACACACACACGCATACACAAACACACACACACACACACACACACACACACACACACACACACACACACACACACACACACACACACACACACACACACACACACACACACACACACACACACACACACACACACACACACACACACACACACACACACACATACTGCATTAACAAGATGTTTGTATGGAAAGGAAATGTTCAGCACTGTCAGCACTGTCATAATATCCATTTGAATATATTGGTAGGGTAGGGATTTTCAAAGCAATCAAAACATTTGAAAAGGTGTCCCTACCACCTGAGGTAGAGTGCCTGACTGCTGTGTCTCTACCTGACGTAGCGTGTCTGACTGTTGTGTCTCTACTACTGCTGTGTCTCTACCTGACGTAGCGTGTCTGACTGCTGTGTCTCTACTACTGCTGTGTCTATACCTGACGTAGCCTGTTTGACTGCTGTGTCTCTACCTGACGTAGCGTGTCTGACGGCTGTGTCTCTACTTGACGTAGCGTGTCTGACTGCAGTGTCTCTACCTGACGTAGCTTGTCTGACTGCAGTGTCTCTACCTGACGTAGCGTGTCTGACGGCTGTGTCTCTACCTGACGTAGCGTGTCTGACTGCAGTGTCTCTACCTGACGTAGCGTGTCTGTCTACTGTGTCTCTACCTGACGTAGCGTGTCTGACGGCTGTGTCTCTACCTGATGTAGCGTGTCTGATGGCTGTGTCTCTACCTGATGTAGTGTGTCTGACGGCTGTGTCTCTACTACCTGACGTAGCGTGTCTGACGGCTGTGTCTCTACCTGACGTAGCGTGCCTGACGGCTGTGTCTCTACCTGACGTAGCGTGTCTGACGGCTGTGTCTCTACCTGACGTAGCGTGCCTGACGGCTGTGTCTCTACCTGACCTAGCGTGTCTGACGGCTGTGTCTCTACCTGACGTAGCGTGTCTGACTGCAGTGTCTCTACCTGACGTAGCGTGTCTGATGGCTGTGTCTCTACCTGACGTAGCGTGCCTGGTGGCTGTGTCTCTACTACCTGACGTAGCGTGTCTGACGGCTGTGTCTCTACTACCTGATGTAGCGTGTCTGACGGCTGTGTCTCTACTACCTGACGTAGCGTGTCTGACGGCTGTGTCTCTACTACCTGACGTAGCGTGTCTGACGGCTGTGTCTCTACTACCTGATGTAGCGTGTCTGATGGCTGTGTCTCTACTACCTGAAGTAGCGCGCCTGGCTGCTGGTGTTCTTCTCCATGGCGTCCAGGGAGCCCATGCCGCGGTACTTCTTCAGACGCACGCCGTCCGAGAAGAAGTACTCCCCCGGAGCTTCTGTGGTGGCCGCGAGCAGCGACCCCATCATCACTGGTGGGAGAGGGGGGGAGGGGGGGTGGCGAGAGAGAGAGAGAGAGAGAGAGAGAGAGAGAGAGAGAGAGAGAGAGAGAGAGAGAGAGAGAGAGAGAGAGAGAGTGCAGAGAGCATGACGAAAAATTACAAATAATAGATCGACTGCACTCAAGCTTCTATAATGCCAGCATTACAAGTGAGGCTGACGGTATTCTTGCTGGGAGCACATTACAACCACATTAACATGAACCATTCCTGCTCAACACGAACCAAGCCAGTGGTAACAGGCTTTAAAAAGACAGATGACACACAAAGACAATAGACCCTATTCACTGAGGTGTCATGGTAGGTCAAACACAGGTGTCACTTGTGGTCGTTCCCATTGTATGTACCGGGTAGTATGGCGGCAGTCTAGCTCGGGAGGTAGAGCGGTCGCCTCGATCCCCGCCTCCTAGCAAAAACTGTCGAGGTGTCCTTGAGCAATACACTCTAACCCCAACTGCTCCTGTCGTGCTGGCTGTCTCCTTGCAAATGGCTGACTCCGCCGTTGGTGGACACATTAGTATGTATCTACACACACTCATCTACAAACTGACGTGTACAGTGGCATTCACCTTGTTGGTTTTGATCAGCTAGTCTCACAAATCTGATGCGGACAAGCTCAAATCTGTGTGTAAATGGGGCGTTTCACTTTCTTTCGCTTCAAATTTGTTCCCTGAATGGGTCTCTACTGAAAACAGTAGAGACCGGCGGAACCACAACAGACATGATATGGCTGACCATCGATTGGAAGGGACTAAAAAAAACAGTGAAAAAAGGCCCCGATGCCAAGTGTGCACCGACTAACTAATACGACAGCTTTGTCTTCCCATTGTTGGAAACCCAGCAAACACAAACTCGGCCCGCATTGATTAACTAAACTATTACCAGTTAGCCGGGAGGGAGGAGAGGGGAGACAAGCTCAAACGTCCTGTTCCGGACACCAGCGTCCTTAGACAAAGCCTTTGTAAAGGTTTAAAATCAAACTTGTGTAGTACCGAGTTTGGCCACTGCAGAAATACAATCGTTTAAAACCTGGATCTTGCGCCCTCGAATGTGTTTCCCTCGTGAGTCCTGACGAACATCAAAAACAAAAACAGGAAAACCCCACGTGACTCCATCCTCGTTAGCATTATGAGCGACACCTGTGTTGACCTCTACGATGGCGCATCGTCAAGGTGACGTCAACATCCACCGGGAGGTTGGTACTTACCGGTGGATGCTCCTAAGGCCAGAGCCTTGACCACGTGTCCCACGGTCTGAATGCCTCCGTCGGCGATGACGGGCACGCCGAACCTGCGCGCGTACTCCGCCACCTTGTACACGGACGTGCCCTGAGGCCTCCCACACGCCATCACTGATGCACACAAAGACTCACGGGGTCAGCTCCTGTCTCCGCCAATGAGTCATACCTTCTCTTTGTCAGCGTCAAGACATGAGTCACTCATGTTAACTCATTACATTGAGTTAATCACAAATGGGTTTGGTGTATATCCCTCTGTATATGAAGTTAAATAAGATAAGATGGTGCTTTAATTCATCCCAGGGTCTCACGACAGAGCACAGGACAGGACAATAGTGCATTACATGACAGTACAGTCACTTAGCAGAGGCTTTTGGCCAAAGCCACTTACAATGGCTGGTTAAACATAGGAAGGCAAGAGAACTAATTTGTCACCAGAAGTCATAAGTGCATTTCCCTCTTACAAAGCCTGCAAGAGCTTGGCAGTATAAATTGAACAATTTAAACGAGATAAGAAACATTTAAACAAAACTCAAAACTACAAATAAATAAGACGAAGATTCTATAAACCTAAAATCTATAAACGTACGAAGATATATATATAGATATACGAAGATCAATATACACAATAGGACAAGTAGCACTGCTAATGTTAAAAGCAAAAATGCAAGTGACCACTTGCACCTGTCGCTCACTTAATACGTTTTCTTAACTCCCTCGGCTTTAAATACCCCTTAGTTTCAGTTCACCTACCTGCCAACCTACCTTCCTGGGTAATGCAGATGGAGCCACAGCCCATGCCCACCCGGAGAGCGTCCACACCAGCGTCGATCAGGTTCTTCGCCTGGGCAGCCGTCACCACTGGAGAGGAACACAGGTCACATGTGGAAACACATAGAGGATGATGATGATGATGATGATGAGACCTTTCAAGGAGATATGAGATCCAGTTGTAAGAAAGACAGTACGAATGTGAACTTACCGTTTCCGCCCACTACTTGAAGTTCAGGGTATTCCTGTTTGATGTAATTGATCATATTGATCTGATACACAGAGTTTCCTTGGGATGAGTCCTGCAACATTGACACCCAATGTAAGACCATTATACTGTAGTAAATGGACTGCCCTTTCTAAAGTGTTTTACAAGTCATGCCTCACATTCACCCATTCATTCACATATTCATCCACGGACGGCGGAGTTAGCCACGCAAGAGACAGCCCGCATGTCGAGACTTTTGCTAGGAGGAGCGGGGGGATCGAACCAGCAACCTTCCGGTTGTGAGAAAGTGACACTATAACATGCTACACCCACCAGGACTTCAACATGCTGCACTCACCAGTACTATAAACACCCACCAGGACTACAACATGCTACACCCACCAGGACTATGAACATGCTACAACCACCAGGACTATAAACATGCTACACCCACCAGGACTATGACATGCTACACCCACCAGGACTATAAACATGCTACACCCACCAGGACTATGACATCCACCCCGGCCTGCATGAGAAGGTGCAGCCTGTACTTGTCCTCCTCCCTGGTGCCCATGGCGGCCCCACAGAGCAGTTGTTTCCGGGAGTCCTTGGAAGCCAGTGGGTAGTCCCTGTTCTTCTTCAGGTCAGTGCGGGCGATGATAGCCACCAGCTCGTCACTGTCGTTCACGATGGGCAGTTTACCTGGGTGCCAACAGGGGTTCAGGCGGTCACAACCAGGACCAAATACAAGTGAGAATGCTAACTGTGTTGTCTACATTAGGACATTTGTGTGATGCTTTGTTTGAATCTTGTTTACATACCTGTTTGGTGAGCATGAGTGGTTCGTATGTAAAGAATTGTAGTGAAGAAAAAATTGTATTGTATAAAAGTATTGTTAACAAAACAAATATACTTAAAATACTAAAATGATCACCTTTTTGCGCGGATAACACCTTTGTTTTGTGTTTACAATATTTTATTAGATTATATTCCGCCATGAAACTTAACGACTTAAGTCTTTCTGGCCTTGTTTTGACCCCATAGGTTCTTACCCTTTTTGCTGCGTTGCAGAATATCATTGGCTTCTTTCAATGTGACTCCAGCCGGTGCAACCACCAAATCTTCTCTTTTAGTCATTGCCTGGGTAGAACAACAATTGTAACAAATAATTCCTCTTTTAATGGTTTTACCCTGTAGTAGTAATGTCACATATTTTCATATTTATAGTTTTTAACAATTCGCAAAAAAACATTATGGAATCAGCATAGACCCAGAAGGTCTTAACTGACAACAACACCACTTGGATGTCTGTAGAGCGTACACACAGACACACACGGACACACACACACACACACACACACACACACACACACACACACACACACACACACACACACACACACACACACACACACACACACACACACACACACACACACACACACACACACACACACACACACACACACACACACACACACACACACACACACACACAGCTGGTACTGTACTACACATGCATACTGTATATGTAGATATATGGATACAATAGATATAGAGAATCACAATACATCATAGTTTCCCTTGCCTCTTCCAGCGGTCGGCTGTGGTCCTTCTCTGACAGGAAGTCGATGTCTCTGGAGGTCACGATGCCCACCAGCTTGCTGCCCATCTTCCCGGTCTCTGTGACCGGGATGCCGGAGAAGCCGTGGCACACCTTGGCCTTGAACACGTCCCCCACCGTGTGCTTGGGACTCATGACCACCGGGTCCGTGATGAAGCCCTGCTCAAATTTCTAAAGAGAGCAGAGATTACTTTTTCCCGATTTTTAACAGTAAACAAAGGGCAATTCTAATTCTAATAATTATTCTTATTATTCAGAATAGATAATACCAATACTAATAATATTAATAATGTGAATATGAATAATAATATATAACAATAATAATAATATGAATTATTATTAATAATAATATTATTATCATTATTATTATTATTATTATTAATACAACTTCTAACAACAAACCTAATTATTATAATAATATTATTATTATTATGATTATGATTACAATCATTATGATTGATGATTATGATTTTGATGATTATGATTATGATTATGATTATTATTATAATAGCGCCCCAAATGGACGATGCGGAAACCAAACGTTTTGGAGACCTGCTTACCGGGAATACATACAGTATGTTGCCGAATTTCAAAACTTTTTACAAATCAGGGAATGCGCTATAGACGTCGACAATCCAATACAATATTTAAAATATTAACCTGTACAAAACCACAGAGTATCCACAGATTCTCTGTGAATACCTAATAATACATTTAAAGACTCAAGCATACCTCACATGATAGGACGTAACACACTAGTTAGTATAAACAAACAAACAAGTCTTTGTTCAGCTTCTTCAAACGTACCTTGACTTTCCGCACCTCGTTGGCCTGGACCTCAGCCGTGCAGTTGTGGTGAATTATTCCAATTCCACCCATCAACTGGAATAAATGGAGATAAAACCTATTATAAATAACCAACTATATATACATGAACATTAAGCAAATACTGCATATCACACAACACACAATGGAGCAATGGATCTGCAATCCGTTACCATTAAATGGTATACTTTTGTTGATCTCTGACCAAGATAAAACAATCTAAATAATAACAACAGCGGATAAATAGAGAACAGGAAAGTGTTTACTTTATAACTTTGTTTAACAAAGTAACACACACTTTTTCACATGAGACCGATCATCCGCCTCGACAACAACAGTCAGCTGTTTTCGGGAGAGAAAAAAACAAAAAAAGATATAATCGTTGTGATGACAGGAGTCGGTATAGGCACTATACTCACTGCCATGGCGATGGCCATGGAGGACTCTGTGACCGTGTCCATGGGAGACGAGATGAGGGGAGTCTTCATCGTTATCTTGCGCGTCAGCGCTGAGGTTAGATCCTGAGGGAGCCCGTCGGATCGGTGAGAGGGGAGAAACGTCAGCGCCATTACGCCCTAACTGAGCATCAGCGACCGACCCACGCTAAGCAAAGGGAAAACGCTGAGCAGCACAGCGGCATGTACAGCCTTTGTTTTTGTTTTTAATGTTTTTTCTAAACCTGTACACAGAGTTTCAAGAGTGACTTAACTAGGTCAATCATGCTAAGCCTGTTCATTACCCCTTTTGTCACCAGAAGGCTTATGCCTCCTTTTTGATGAAACACTTAAAAAAAAATTGCGCTGTCGGTTGTGAATTTTCACTTAACTGACATGCCCCACATATACATCACATATATACATCAGCTTATAACATTTAGTAAGCCTCACGGTGATGACCACATTCAAACAGTGGCATCATAAGTGGTACCATACTAAAGCATGTGGTCAGAACACAACATGAACTACATTAATTGAAACATAAATACAAATGTAAATATTGTTTTTGGTGGATATGAACTGGCTGCTTGTTAGTGCTACGCTAGAGCTGGCTACAGGGCGCAGGTGTGCAAGCATCAGGTGTTTACCAGGCACCTGCGGACCAGTAATGACGGGCACCTCACCGCGGTACGGCCTTTTAATTTCCCAGCAGAATTTATCACGCCGAGCGAACAACAAAAATAACACACACACACACACACACACACACACACACACCCCGGTCCCCATGCCGTTAGAGTTGTTGACCTCACTATGGCTGTTATATAACAGACAAAGAGGAAGAAGGTGTGTGTGTGTGTGCGTGTGTGCCTGTGTGCGTGTATGTGTGCGTGTGTGTGCGTATGTGCATGTGCCTGTGTGCGCGCGTGTGTGTGTGCGTGTGTGCGCGTGTGCGTGCCTGTGCGTGTGTGTGTGTGTTACTGTATATCTACTGTCCACTGTAGATATACTCACCACCTCATCAAAGGTGAAGTCTATGAAACCAGGCAGAATCAGGAAGTCACTGGTAAAAAGGGAGAGGAGTGCACAGCAGTTCAGCAAAAGCAGGTTTGATCATAAAAAAACACTGTTTTTAAACTCCATATAATAATAGGCCTTTTAGTCGTCCATATATCAACCACAGGAGTAATATAGTGTGTGTGTATCAGTACACACAACGAGAGCAACACAAGAGGCCACAATCAAGCCGGTGTCATTAGTGGGCAGTTTTTTATGACTAAGCCGCTCAGTTAATCTTTCAAATGCTGAAATGCACCACACTTATCCACTGCCTTAATGCATGCCCTCCATCTACCCTGCATTTAGCCTCCAGCTCATACACACACACACACACACGTACGCACACACACACACACACACACGCACACACGCACGCACACACACACACACACACACACACACACACACACACAGTGTTCAGTGAATGTATATGATGTTAGTATATGCAACATTTTTCTATCGTTGCTACGGTGGTGGCTATGGACGCTGCTAGCGCTGAAACCACGTAGCTTGCATTGCTGTTATGTTGAGTTCTTTGATGTAACTGACGATGTTCTTTAATTAAAAAACGCCCCCAGAGATGATGTATTTCTTCTTCAGATTTCCAGAGAGACATGTTAGCTTACCAGAGACTAGGTCATCACTACCACAGTAATGCACCTAGTCACCCTGTTGTAGTATGTTTTAGCAATTGCTCTGCCAAAAAGTCCATTCCATTAATTCCATTAATTTCCATTAATTTTATGTATACATTTTGTTCAACCGTATAATCATGACAAATTAACACCGCTTTCCAGGTTTTTTTTATGCCTTCCTCTACCAAGGAGGCA
>CM051010.1:15592124-15609624 GCA_027704905.1 Muraenolepis orangiensis | reverse complement strand
ACTCTTCTAGAAAGAAACCAATGGCCAAACAGCAATGAAGAAGAAGAGAATAAGAAGGGTAGGAATCATCAATATTTGGAGAAGAACCGACGATAGCTTGCACACTTGTTGTTCTTCGCATTATGAGTTTAAACTAGTGGAAGTGTGATGGCCAACATATTTGCAACTATCAGCAAATACTGAATCACAAGTGTCTATTAATAGCATGAGCGGTTCTGTCATACTATAGTTGTATGGTGGTAATAGTAGTAGTAGTAGTGCTGCTAGTAGGACCTACCTGGACAGGTAGGTCAGGAGCTGATGCTGGTCCAGCCGTCTGAAACCATCCCCGATCAGGGGGCGGAGCCTCTGCATCGGCTGCACCAGGAGGTCGTCCACAAGGTCACCAGATACTGACGGTCACCTTCGAGCCGGGAGGCCGGCTCTTCACCGCCTCCTCCATCCTCTGGATGAATTTCATATAGACATGGACATGGATGTTGAGACAACACAGGCTTTCATTGCACCAGTATGCTGATGATACCTAACTCAATTTGTATAGTGTATTATTACCGCTCAACACATAATATTAAAGATATATACTGTATGTATGGAGTTCATGTTTTGTTTTATCTTTTGAGATTTTTTGCATTTTAAAGAAGGACACTCAAATCAGCCGAGACAGCAGACAGCTGGAGTCTAAGCGCTCCCCGAAGCTGGAGCACAAAGCGGTGATGCGTGTCAGGGGCACGATGAGCATCGAGGCGCCCACACATGGCCAGCCACCAAAGCTCAAAGGAGGAGAGGATCTTCCTCTGGCTTCGGCGTCTTCCCCAGAAATATAACTAGTATACTAAAAAAGTGACACTTAAAAGTGTTTATTTCCTGATGGGGTCATCACATGTGTTGGTGAATAATGGTTTTATGATGAGTGCCTCTAATATGGGAAATTGTGTAATTCTTCCAGGAATCCAATGGCAAAATGAGTTTTGGAGATGAGATAACGGTGACTGGGGACATGCAGGTCTGTGCCTCAAACTACCTGCAGTGTTGTGATTTCATGCGTAACCTTCCCGGAAAAACACTCTCTTTGCAAATCAAGAGACCCTTATCAGGTTTGAATTAAGAAGATATCTCCCACCCTGGGAATGTCTGGTGATTTTAGGTCTACTGTCTCTCATTAACACGCTAAATGTGACTCATCTGTCTTTCAGACATAATTGATCTTGTCTCAAACAGGGTTCATTAGTCACACGTACAAAATACAAATATTTTCCCAATTTGGCAAATCAAACTACTACAATCAACATATTAGAATCCAAGAAGAATCTAAAATCAGTTTACAAGATTCAAGATTCAAGATTAACTCTCCATTCCCTCCCGCAGTATGAATGTCTAAAACACAAGAACTGACGTGAACTATTAACTGCTATTTTGAGACTTGACTAGACATGGATCAAATGGAGCACTTCGTCTTTCCGCACTCATGCTGCCCTCACAAGAAGGCTCACACTTACCTTGCTGCCACTACCTTGACTATTAAGATGTGCTCACTATTATCCCCTCTTGAACAAGCATTCCTGCTCTAAAATACTTTTTGGAAAACGAGGACTAAAGTTATTAAAATTTGTCTATTGGTGATGTCCAATCCATTCCTATTTCAAAATGTTGCATATGATTTAACATTACCGTGGCTGCACTGTACATATGTGACGAAGACACATTTTAAAGTATAATTTCAAGTATCATCATCAAGAATGTTGAATGTCTTTAAATTGCATTCAATTGCCCCCTGTCAACTGAACTGTGAAACGGTGCAATTGTAAGGGTTTACAGGTTTAAAATAGTAAACTATAAGAAAAGAATGAGACAATTTGTTGTAAAACATTGTTTAGGGTTTTTATTTATATTTTATTGAGAATTTAATAAAACCACAAAATATATAAAGTACTAAAAGAAAATATATAAAGATGTTTTCAAGTATTCTCTTACACAGGGGTGCCCAATACGTCGAGGTAGTGTGGGTAGACCGCATGGCATTGAACAACAAAAAAGAAAATTGGCATTTGCCACTAGATTGACGTACAGGTAAGCCAGTCTGAGATCTCATCTTTTCTAACACGCAGTTCTCCACGCATGCGCAGTCAACTGGCATGCGTGTGTGTGTCGTTATTTGAATACATCCGTGGTGTGTGTGTGTGTGTGTGTGTGTGTGTGTGTGTGTGTGTGTGTGTCGGCATTGTGATTAGCTCAGTTAATGCTTTCAAACGAAAATTGCAACATTTGTCCTCAAAGCTGCAGCGCCATGATTTGGGGAACTTCCAAAACCTCGCGTCAGAGCTGGAGACGCAAAGGAAGGCTTGTGCGCAACTTGACATTACACAGTTACACAGAGCAGATTGGGACAATTGTGTCAGAGTTTGACAAACGCTTTCAAGACTTTGCTTAACTCGAGCCAGTCGCTCCATGTATGTGCTACCCATTTCGGGAAGATGTTGAGGTTGATTCACTCGCATCAACGATTGCAACGCTGTTTCTTCTGAACTGGTCTGGAGTGGAGGATGAGATGTTTACTCTACACGCTGACATTCAGCTGAAGGCCAGGGCTCATGGAAAGCTCTGGGAACTTACTCACAGGAAGGAAAAGTACCCAAACATGAGGAAATGTGCTACCTTCTTGACTGCATTATTCGGCTCCACTTATTTATGTGAGTCAGCCTTTTCCCACATGAAGATTATTAAGTCCGAATACCGTTCCACCATGACTGATGATCGTTTTGAAGTCTGCTTGAGGATGGCTACCAGCAGCTACTGCGCAACCCTGGCTGATTCCATTCAGTGCAACACCAACATAAGGTACACCAACATAAAGTATACTCAGTATAAATATATATATAAATAAATATATGTTTAGCATTTTTTATGTAGGCATTTATACTTGGTCATTTTAAAAATAGCTCCCAAGCTGAAAAAGTGTGGGCACCCCTGCTCTTACCTGTATTCAAAAAAATAAAATCCTAAAAATCCTAAAATCCTACGTAGAAAAAACGTAGCACTACGCTAGATCCACTCTCGCTCCAGCCAGTATACCTTCTAGCTCCCTATTGAGCTGTGGGGAAATCTGAAAGAATACGCCCATTGGCTACAAATCCCTATATGATTGGCTGATCAAATTGTCAATCCAAACGTACGCTCTCATTCAGTCTAAGGGCCAAAGTCTGATTGGTTGCATTGTTTTTCCAACACAAAACCACTCAAATGCGTCGTGCATGGACCGAGAAAGACAAACAAATCAACGTAACACTGTAATATAACAGATACCATTGTCATTTATTCATTTTATTTAAATTTGATTAAATTTGATTAAATTGTATTGCATTTTATTAATACAATTAATTCTATGTTTTTTGTTTCATCTGAGAGTTCCAGGGTCTTCTCTGAATACCTTGAAGGCCCTGACGCTTCACCACTGATATATATACATATATACATATATATATATATAATAGTATTGTTCTTATATTTTTCCTAAAAGTTCCTATAAGTTCCCTCAGATTTTTATTTATATTTTGTTCTCTTCAACGGAGCCTTGACATGAAAGAAATTAACTTGACTCAAAGAACTGAGAAAGTACATGTTGTTATATTGAACTTGATGTACTGTTCTGTAACTTGAGTTAAGTTAATATTGCTTGTTTGTTTAAGATTGTGTTATATGCGATGTTTAACTGAATATAAGAGGATAATAATCTTATTTGTGAAGCTTGGTCTATTCATTATAATTATGATATAACATTAGGCTTTATTTATAACTAGGACATTTAAAGACAAATACTAAATGGTCATAGTTTAGCATTCTCTAAATAGCGAACACAAATAAGACCAAATAGTAAATCAATTGAAACGCATTATAACAAAGGGTTAAGTGAACCTTTGCTTAATAGGTTTTGATTTATGGTTTCATATTTGGAATGTTGAATGTTCTGAATGTTATTATTTTTGTATGTATTCATGTAAATAATTCCACTTTCACTTAAAATTGTCATTTACAATACATTGACTTCACTAGTGTGTGTGTGTGTGTGTGTGTGTGTGTGTGTGTGTGTGTTTAGAACGGCGTTACACAATACATCACTTTCACCACTAGGGGGCGCCATTTGAGAAACTTACATCTCAAGTGTTTCGCATCAGTGGCGGTCAGAACTAAGTCGTTGGTTTCTGCTTTTATTGCAGGAGAAAAAACACTCAACACATAAGACAGAGGACTGTGTTTATCACATTAAATCACACTGGGATCGTTATTACAGTTAGTTTACAATTGATAGATAGATAGATAGACACATGGACAGATCGATTTCTAGTGCCGGGGGTTTTATTTTTTTCGAATGATCTATGAACATTAAATATAAATCTGAGAGTCTTTAAAAGATAAAGATAAATTCTTCCGAAACTGGCTTGCCTGCTAAGAGAGCCATGGAGGAAAACGTTGTTTTGCGGTAAGAGCACAGGCTTCGTTGGTGGCTGCAACACAACACGGAATTATGCAATGCACTCTCTAACAGGCCTCTCCTGAGCAGCGAGCGGCGCTCATGCATGTTTGAAGACCTGCCAGGGTTACGTTCTCTTCTGTTGTCCTGCTGCAGCAACCCCCCCCCCCCCCCCCCCCCCCCCCGCAGCGCTCAATGTACCACGACACACACGCACGCACGCACGCACACACGCACACGCACCATTTCAAAGACCTGAACATACATTTACGTCATGTACTGGCATCAGATTGGTGTTGTATATATAGTGTGTGTGTGTGTGTGTGTGTGTGTGTGTGTTGCTATGTGCAACGGAATGGAATGCTTTGCGATATTAATTTCCTACAATGTTACACTATATACTATACTTATACTATACAACACTATACTATAACAATACTGTACACAATAAAAATAACAAAATGGTGACTGATGGATGGTATATACATTTGGTGAATTGTGCAGAAAGCATTTAAAACGCATTTTAAAGTGCCAGTAGTGCAGCAGCATCATGAATACCGTGCAGTAGATCACAGAACATTGCAGTAACTGTAATGAGTCCGGAAAGTCCAGCAAAAGTATGATAGTGTATGATAGTGTAATGAAATATGGATGACAATGTTATGGTAGTGCACTCCTAGCAGCTCAGAAGGCGCACTGCCTGTGGATAAAAAGTGTCCTTGATGCCCTGTTAGTCCTTATACGGTTGCTGCGCAACCGGCAACCGGACAGCAGGGGGGAGAAGTTATGGTGCCCAGGGTGGTGGCGGTCCTTTGTGATGGAGATGGCCTTCTTCCGACATCTGGTACTAAAGATCTCCTCAATGCATGAAAGTGCACACCCGAGGATCTTTTATGCCGTCCTCACGACCCTCTGGATGCCTTTCTTGTCCCCTCTCTACGGCGCCAAGGTAGAAGGTCACCAGCCACCATTTGCCTGTGCCGCTTTTCCTGAGGCACCGCAGGGCATAGAGGCGCAGGTGTGCCTTTTTCAGCATGACCTCCGTGTTGCGGGTCCACGCCAGGTCATTGGAGATCTGTCGTCCCCAGGAAACGGAAGCAGCTGACCATGAGTTCCTTAGTCTGGCTGACATTCAGTGTCCATTCTGTTGTCCTTGCACCATCGCATCAGCCGGACCACCTCGTCTCTGTACTCTGTACTCGTTTTGTCGTCACCGCTTATCAGGATGATGACTGTGGTGTCGTCTGCAAACTATATACTGTATATAAATTGATAGTTTAGGCTATGGAAAGTTTTGATTCTTTCTCCTTGAGGTGTTTTCCCCTTGGGAAAAGTGAGGCACTTTGTAAACAACTCTGTCTGCATCCATAATGTCCAGTGCCATGCGGCACTCTGCTTCAGCGTATCCATATTCATGCAGAGCAGCCGCTGAAGTAATGTGTTTCATTTCTCTCTTCTTCTTTTTTTTGTTGTTGGGGCTGTTTTGAATTTTGCCGTGTCATCCGTTATAATTGGATGAGACAATGAAAGCTAGCGGGGCTACCGGAACCGTACTGTGCATTCTCTGTCTCTGGACGACAAAACACATTCTCTTAAATGTCACTATTCTTTCCTCTGTAACAAAATGTCTCTGTTTTTTTTGCAGGCTCAAATGTAAGTGAATAGCTTGTGACACCGCCATGCACGCATTAACCTACAGGTTTTTCCTCTTTTAAAACGTAACAACATTGGGTTACCACTTTTAAACACAAACATTCCTTTCAGAAGATGTAAGAAGTAATGAGGACTTAATCACTAACTCCGGTGCCTTGTTAAACTCCTCAGTGAATCATTCATTATGTTTTGTAATTCACCCCTCCTGTCATTCATTACACTCTTGATGTAATATACGCTAATCTCCATCTCCCACGTTTTTAAAATCTCCAAGAAGGGCTAAATCAGACGCGTTCGGCGTATGAGGACGACAGCTGCCGCCAGACCGCGAGAAGAGCCTGCAGGTTTGACCCTGCAATAAATCCCCTTAAATCCCCCTTCTCTGTGAGGGTCTTTAAGCTATCACAGTGCACCTCAGACCCCATACCAATGTGCTTCTAGGGGGGGGGACACTCCCACCGGCCCGCGTGGAATCAATTACCACTCCTGGAGCCTCACCGGCACGGATTCCATTTCTCTCTGCGTCACACTCAATAAACACCATCCCCTGCTCTCCGTGCCTCTCACTCAATGATGCTCTCTCTCTCTCTCTCTCTCTCTCTCTCTCTCTCTCTCTCTCTCTCTCTCTCTCTCTCTCTCTCTCTCTCTCTCTCTCTCTCTCTCTCTCTCTCTCTCTCTCTCAATGATGCTCTCTCTCTCTCTCTCTCTCTCTCAATGATGCTCTCTCTCTCTCTCTCTCTCTCTCTCTCTCTCTCTCTCTCTCTCTCTCTCTCTCTCTCTCTCTCTCTCTCTCTCTCTCTCTCTCTCTCTCAAAAATAGCTTGGTGATTGTTATTGCTCTTTGCGTTCAAATTATTGTTTCGCTCAGAGTTTTGACGTTTTGGCTATCGGCGACGCAAACTTTACTTGGCATTGTTACTATTCACAACAGCATAGAAAAAGAAGCAGTCGAACCCGATAATATAAAGGGCCTTGTACTGTATATCGCAATGCATCATGGGATGTTTTGGGTACCATATTGAGGGGACTCAAGAGAGTTGTAATCCTGTAAAATCCTAAATCAACGTAAAACATATACCGCAATTACTCGGCTGAATTAAAACACTGGCATATTCAAACACAAGAATGTTTTTTACATCTTATTTATCCACTGTACATTGTATATGTACAGGAAGTATGGAAGTATGGAGTATGGCGCCGTACGAGATGGCTGCCGTGTCGCGAGCTCCCGCACGACGACGCAGTTTTTTGTTATTTATTCTTTTTATCGCAACTATTTTAGTTCAGGATGTTAGCAGCAAGTTCACTTATAACTTTTGCACACTTCGGGAGATCAGATCGACAGTCGCTCGCCGCCTACCGGAGTTTTTTCATTCTTTCGACTCGGACGTCCCGCCCGAAGTCACAGCTGGATTACCTCCGACCATCTTGGGCACGATTACACGCAAGCGTCGCCGGAGGAAGCGAGGGAAGCGAGCCGGCGTGCTAGTCAGGCTGAGACGTCGATCCGATCGCCCCCCACTACCCACCATTCTACTGGCTAATGTACAGTCTCTGGACAATAAGTTAAGCGAACTACAGGCTCGTATTCAATTTCACCGGGAAACTAAGGACAATTGTATCATCTGCCTTATGGAGACATGGATGTCGGAGGGGGTTACCGACGCAGCTATCGAGCCGACGGGATTTTCCGTACACCGGGCGGACAGAACAAAGGCTCTCTCCGGTAAAGATCGCGGAGGGGGGGTATGTCTCATGATAAACAGATCTTGGTGCAACCAAAGTCATGTACATCCCCTCAAGTCTTTCTGTTCCCCGGACCTGGAGTACCTGATGCTTATGTGCCGTCCATACTGGCTACCTCGGGAGTTTACAGCGGTAACCGTGACCGCTGTTTACATTCCCCCACAAGCCAACACGGACACAGCGCTGAAGGAACTGTACGGGGCTATCAGCGAACAGGAGTCGGCCCACCCCGAGGCTGCTCTCATCGTGGCGGGGGACTTCAACAAGGCGAACCTGAAGAAGGTTCTCCCGAAGTTCTACCAACACATAAAGAGCAACACACGGGGCGAGCGGATCCTCGACCACTGCTACACTCCCTTCCGTGATGGCTACAAGGCCCTCCTCCGCCCACCGTTCGGCAAATCAGATCACCGCTCTATCCAGCTACTCCCCGCCTATAGGCAGAGACTGAAGCAGCAACCGATCGCTGTGAGGGAGGTCCAATGCTGGTCGGACCAATCAGATTCTACGCTGCAGGATTGTTTTGATCACGCTGACTGGCACATGTTCCGCGTTGCCTCGGACAATAACATCAACGAGTACGCGTCGTCGGTCACCGGGTTCATCAAGAAGTGCATAGATGACGTTGTTCCGACCAAGTCGGTTCGGATATATCCCAACCAGAAACCGTGGATTAACGGCGATGTTCGCGCTGCCCTACATGCGCGTAACGCCGCCTTTGGTTCCGGGAATACGGAGGAATATACGAGAGCCCGTTACGACCTCCGTAAGACCATCGTCACTGCCAAGCGGGAGTATAAGGACAGAGTGGAAGATAAATTCAAAAAACACGATGCGAGGGGTATGTGGCAGGGGCTGCAGACGATAACGAACTTCAGAGGGAGAACCAGTTGTGTAGAGAACTCCTCTACCTCCCTCCCAGGAGAGCTAAATACATTTTTTGCTCGGTTCGACGTAAACGGCAGCCCGCCGAAGCCAGCACCGACTGGGGAGACCAGCCAGCTGCGCATCTCGGAGGCGGATGTGCGCCGCACCTTTAAGCGGCTGAACATCCGTAAGGCGGCAGGCCCCGACGACATCCCGGGCCGCGTCCTCAGAGCATGCGCAGACCAGTTGGCAGGAGTCTTTGCAGACATCTTCAACCACTCCCTGTCCCAGGCTGTTGTCCCCGCGGTCTTCAAGATATCCACCATCGTGCCTGTCCCTAAACAAACCAAGGTAACATGCCTGAATGACTACAGACCTGTGGCCCTCACCTCGATCGTTAGCAAATGCTTCGAGAGGTTGGTCAAGGACTTTATTTGCTCCGTGTTACCTACCACGCTGGACCCATGGCAATTTGCATATCGTCAAAATAGATCCACGGACGACGCAATTGCCATGGCCCTCCACACTGCCCTTTCCCACCTGGAGGGAAAGAACTGTTATGTGCGAATGCTGTTTGTGGACTACAGCTCAGCATTCAACACAATAGTTCCTGCCAAGCTCGACACCAAGCTGAGAGGTCTAGGCGTACCCCCATCCATGTGCAGCTGGATACTGAACCTCCTGTCGGACCGCCGCCAGGTGGTGAGGATGGGCAGCACCACATCAGAGCCACTGACCCTCAACACGGGAGCCCCCCAGGGATGCGTGCTGAGCCCTCTCCTCTACTCCCTCTACACCCACGACTGCATGGCTATGCACAGCTCCAACGTCATCGTCAAGTTTGCTGACGACACGACAGTGATGGGCCTGATCGCCGGCGACGACGAGTCAGCCTACAGGGAGGAGGTCGGATCGCTGGAGCACAGGGATTGCCAGGAGAACAGCCTCGCCCTCAACGTCAAGAAGACCAAGGAGCTGATCGTGGACTTCAGGAGGCAGAGGGGAGAGCACAGCCCTATCTCCATCGACGGCGTTGCAGTAGAGAGGGTCAGCAGCTTCAAGTTCCTCGGCGTGCACATCTCCGAGGACCTCACATGGTCCACGCACACCACACACGTGGTGAAAAGGGCCCAACAACGCCTGTATTTTCTCAGGCGTCTGAAGAAATTCAGCATGGGCCCCCGCATCCTGAGAACATTCTACAACGGCACCATCGAGAGTGTTCTTACAGGGTGTATCACCGCCTGGTACGGGAACTGCACGGCACTCGAGCGCAGAGCGCTTCAAAGGGTGGTGCGGACGGCCCAGTATATCGTTGGAGGTGAGCTCCCCTCCCTCCTGGACATTTACAACCAGCGGTGCGTGGCCAAGGCCAAACAAATTATAAAAGACATTGCCCACCCCAGCCACGAACTATACTCACTATTACCGTCAGGCAGGCGATACCGCAGTATCAAGTGTCGTACAAATAGGCTTAGAGATAGCTTCCACAGTCAGGCCATCAGGCTGCTGAACAAGGGCGTATAACATATAACAATGTATATTTTATTACATTGATTTATATATACATATTGCTCTTTTCTGTGCTGATTTTTGCATTTTATAAATTGCATTTTTTATTTTTATTTTATATTCTTTATTCTATTTGTATTCTATTTTTATCTATTTTTATTTTATCTTATTTTATAACTGCTGTCTGTCGTCGGGTATTGCACACAAGATTTCACATCACTGCTTTATACTAAACTGTAAACTGTGAAGTGACAATAAACTTGACTTGACTTGACTATATTACCATGCACTTTACTGCAACATTTGCACTCTGGTTGGATACCAAATTATTTTCGCTGTACTGTACTTGTGCTGTGCATTGACAACTAATTAGAATCTAATCTAATCTAAAATGACAAATCATTTAACGATGAATTATAAAAACAATGAGCAAAAAAAACCCCCACCACTACCAACACGAGAACTAACATTCCAATGCTCCTATAGGCCTACTTACTAAATGGAGGCCGTCATCGGGACGTGGCGTCGCCATGGACAAGCCCCACAGTGTTGAACTTCTCCTGCACATTGCGGCAAAGCAATTGGTTTTAAATACACAACATTTAGTTTCACACAAGCCAATAGAACAGCATCTAATAGCCCAGTGGTGCAGCTCATTGCCTTGGCTTTCCTCACAACTAGGGTCTATTCGACATTCAGGTCCCTTTCTGAACCCCCCCACAACGGGTAATATCGCTAAGGCGATTATCATCATTGTGCCTTTTTTTTGCCATTTGTGTCCCTGTTCTTTGGGGACGTCAACAAGGGAAATACAAAGAAGGGCTCTCCTCGCACCAGGGGACAAACTGAATGGATGAACACGCCAAACCGAGACGTTATGTACAACATGGCTAAGTGTCTGCTTTCTCCATGGGGGAATTGGGCTGTCCTTTGTTGATGGAAATAATGCAGCGCTACGACAGCTATCTCTCTCTCTCTCTCTCTCTCTCTCTCTCTCTCTCTCTCTCTCTCTCTCTCTCTCTCTCTCTCTCTCTCTCTCTCTCTCTCTCTCTCTCTCTCTCTCTCGTGCAGAGAGCGCGGCGTCCCTTTTGTCCCTGGTGAAATATGTGAATATGTCAACACTGCTCTGCTCTGCCCCCCCCCCGCCAACAAATGAAACAGGAGGATAAGTATAATTGGGGGGGGGGGGGGGGGGCAGGACGTCAAAGCCCATACAACCCCTTGACACGTAGAGAGTTGTTGATAGTGGAGATTATGTTGTAGTGTTGTTTTCCATGTTGATATGTTCTAAAGTAAAGGCAAAGATCATATGAAGACATTTAAAAAAACATAATTACTGCTCAATATATATATATATATGTATGTTTTTATGTCTTCATATGATCTTATATATATACGTATATATATATATATTGTGACGCTTTAGCGGTGGTAGCCAGGAACACTGTGGGCTCAACACAGAACGTTGTGGGGGGTCCACCCCCTGTGGGGGGTCCACCCCCCTGCGTGCAGGCAGCCGGCTTGGCGATGGGGTCTGGGGAACCTGACCATAAAATGGCTGAGCCGTACCCAGGTATGGGGCTAACCGATCCCGGTGCAGCACCACGACCCGCCCCCGTCTGCGCCAACTTCAACCTGTAGACGACCTCACCAACTCGCTCCATGACCCGGCAAGGTCCAACCCAGTTACTCTGCAGTGAAGATGGGCAGCACCACCTCAGAGCCACTGACCCTCAACACGGGAGCCCCCCAGGGATGTGTGCTGAGCCCTCTCCTCTACTCCCTCTACACCCACGACTGCTCCAACGTCATCATCAAGTTTGCTGACGACACGACAGTGATGGGCCTGATCGCCGGCAACGACGAGACAGCCTACAGGGAGGAGGTCGTTTGCTGGAGCAGTGGTGCCAGGAGAACAGCCTCTCCCTCAACATCAAGAAGACCAAGGAGCTGATCGTGGACTTCAGGAAGCAGAGAGCACAGCCCTATCTCCATCGATGGTGTTGCAGAAGAGAGGGTCAGCAGCTTCAAGTTCCTCGGCGTGCACATCTCCGAGGACCTCACGTGGTCCACGCACACCACACACGTGGTGAAAAGGGCCCAACAACGCCTGTATTTCCTCAGAAGAAATTCAGCATGGGCCCCCGCATCCTGAGAACATTCTATAACGGCACCATTGAGAGTGTTCTTACAGGGTGTATCACCGCCTGCTACGGGAACTGCAGCGCACTCGAGCGCAGAGCGCTTCAAAGGGTGGTGCAGACGGCCCAGTATATCGTTGGAGGTGAGCTCCCCTCCCTCCTGGATATATACAACCAGCGGTGCGTGGCCAAGGCCAAACGCATCATAAAATATATTGCCCACCCCAGCCACGAACTGTACTCACTTTTACCGTCAGGCAGGCGATACCACAGTATCAAGTGCCGTACAAATAGACTCTGAGATAGCTTCCACAGTCAGGCCATCAGGCTGCTGAACAAGGGCATATAGCATATAACAATGTATATTTTATTACATTGATTTATATATACATATTGCTCTTTTTCTGTGTCGATATATTGCATTTTATAAATTGCATTTTTATTTTTTAACTTTATTCAATTTTTATTCAATTTTATTTTTATTATTTATTATTTATTTTTATAACTGCTGTCTGTCGTCGGGTATTGCACATACGATTTTCACACCACTGCTTTATACTTGTGTAAACTGTGAAGTGACAATAAACTTGACTTGACTTGACGTTCACACGCAACCCGCTCCCCCTCCCCCTAGCACCCGCAGCCACTGTATAGCCACCCTCTATAGTGGACACTTACCTGCATGTGTGGACACATGCAGGTAAACACACATACAACACCCAATGAATATATATATATATATATATATATATATATATATATATATATATATATATAAATAATCAGTAGAGGCTCGTCCATTGAGGAAAGGGAGTACCATCCTCCCTACATTTTCAGAGAAAAATTAACTTGCAAGATAAAAATAAATACACATAAATTTAACAGATTCATCCGTGAAAATACTGATAATATTGCTATTTTTATTACTCCTACCGCAATTGAAAATGACTGTAAGGAGGTCCGTCCTCCCCAAGCTCTCCATTGAAGTCCATTATAAAACTGCCGGCTCTGAGCGGCCGGTGAGTGTACGGCAGTAAGGGAGGACGATCCTCCCTTAGGGCGGGTCTAGCCAGAGGCTCTGTGAACCAATGAGCAGAGCTCACTGCGCTGGTGATTACCCAATCAGAGTTTTGGGGGGCGGGTTATCATCATGCAAGAATATATGACTATATGATAGTCTGCCTTATTTTAATTAAATACAGGTAAATATACTCAAATCTCACTAAATTTGTGTGTAACTGTGCATAGAACTTGTATTCAAAATGATTTATGGAGTCGCTAAATATCTCTTTCATCAAAACAATGCTTCTTCCCCCTCAGATCACAATCGATTTAAATTCTGTTTGGCTTGTCTGCTCAAATTACCCACTGTCAAAACCACCAGCCGCGAGTGAAAAATAATAATATATATATATATATATATATGTATATATATATTAAGTTCAAGTTAAGTTTATTGTCACTTCACAGTTTACGTATAAGCAATGAGTGAAAATCTTGTGTGCAATACCCAACGACAGACAGCAGTTATAAAAAACGGAATAGAATAAAAATAAGTAAAAAAGTACAAAACTGTATAAAGTTAAATATATAAAAATGCAATATATAAAAAAATTGATATAATATATATATATATATATATATATATACTGTATATATATATACACAGATAGATATACACAAATATACAAAGATATACACAGATAGATATATAGATATAATGATCGCCATCAGAATGCCTTTATTGTCACATTGCACATTACAACAAGACTTTCTTACACTGACACTCTTACAAACAATATAAATGATGTAAAATAAACTTAACTAAATAAACAGGTTCGAAAATTGATTCACTTTTGTTATGTTTATTTTTTAGATTTTTATAGTGAAATATGTTTCTCTGCATTAGTCCATGGGCCAGACCATATTTTGTTACCACTCAAGGTGGCAACATCTAGTTCAATTTTTTGAAAAGGTCCATAAGTTGTGTACAAAGATTATATTTTGTTATGATAACCTTTTCTAAGTGGTAGCTTTTTCACAGATATCAGCACATGAAGTTAACCACCCCCTTCAATAAATTGGCTTCTAGACGCTGATTCATATCCTAATTTAGGCTAATTTTCAGGACCTTTACTCATGTTTTATGGTAGATTCATAGCTTTCATCTAAGCTCAGTTGTGAGTATGTCTGATACATATAAAGGGTCACAGGGGCTCTTGAAAGTGTCAACAACATTCATTTTCCCACTGTTTTTACCTAAACTAAACTGTTTATTTAAGCATTGTGTGTAGGAACATCAATGACACAAATAACACAAACTAAAATACTCACAGGACTGTAATAATTCAGAAAATTTATAATCTTCCTGTATTATCCCACCATAAGGGGTGATTATGGGCCTTAAAGTAGAACATGGACCCGGGCCAGAAATGTTTTTACCACTTGAGGTGGTTAATTATAGTTTTGTATTTTGGTATCTACATGATTTTTCAACTTGATAAACCTTTACAAGTGGTATCTTAGTGACAGTTAACCTTAAGCTCAGTTGTCTGTTGAGACAACTAGGTTGGTTGTAGAGTGGAGAGAGACATGGGCTCTTCAAAGTGTCAGAAACATTCATTTTTCTACAAAAAAATAAAATAAAAGGTTAGTCCAATTTAGTTTTTCCACCAATTTGTAGCATTGTAGTATTATGTTATATGGTTATGATCATGTTGAAGATTAAACAAATACCTAATCAGATTTAATCTCAAATTTGATCAAAAGAATACATCTGTATGTGTATAAGTTTAAGCTATTTTACTTACTCTTTTTTTTATACATATATTTGATATATATTGAAATGTTTTAACATTTTAAAGAATAATTATATTTGGCACTCCTTAAAGTTTTAACTTACACTAGTGCAAGACTAACTGGACATCCTACAGGGGTACCATTCACAGACCTAGCCACTTTACTTGTAACATAAATAGTTGAATACATGTGTAACACAGGGGACAGCTTCTACAAAGAAACACCTACGTCACAAGGTTGAGTCGTGAGTTTGCTGAATCTCTACATACCAAATGACACAGGAAAACTGCTGGTATACCCAGAACATTTGGCCATGGATGAGCTTGTTAAAGTTCACTCAAAGATGAACTGAAGGTGTACAAATCAAGCAGCGACAAAGACATCATATCACAAGCGGCAGTGAAGATCATCATTCCGGATATTTCTCAAGCATAGCCACCACAATGCATCAGATCTTGAGAAGATGAACAGTGCTCCGACAACTCTGGTGGAGTTTCTTTACAAAATATTAATCCTGGTCTATTTACAACATTGGCATGGGACAATATAGACAGACTTGAGGAAACAATCAGCGGTGAAGGGACATCACACAGAGAATGTTTGTGCAAGCAAAGCCTATTGTTGATCATCCTGCTGAGACCAGAGCTTTGCCTTGCGTCCCTAAAAGCAAACAGAGAAGCATTGGAGCAGCAGAGATGGTACTTCACATTTACAATGCAGGACAGCCTGCCAATCCTCCAGTTGGACAGACGGTTGATACTGATCACACCACTTTTCAACAGGCGGAAACCACTTGTGGATGATGGCTTGTAGTGTTTGTTGCTGGACTGGCTGCAACATCCTCACCCACAGCAATACAAGTTTACAAAGCAGGTTAGCTCAGTCTGTTGGGACTTGTCTTGGAACCGGAAGGTCGCTGGTTCAAGTCCCCAAAACACCTGGGCACTGCGAGGTGCCACCAGACCCTACACTGCTCCACGTTCGCTGTAGTATATAAAATAGCTACCCACTGCTCCTAATACCAGGACGGCTTAAATGCAGAGAAACTAAACTAATTTCACTGCGTTTACATGTATGTGACCAATAAAGAGGATTCCATCCTCCAGATATTGATTTAGACAAGATAATGTAGGCTACCTGCCTACAATTAATGCTCCTGCTACACAGCTATCAACAGTAAATTAGGTACTTTACCAATAAGCATCATGAAGAATCATGAATAAATGGTCTTCCATTTATATTGTCGTACATTCATGGAAAAGATTTGAAAACGGTTTACAGATGCTGGTCAAAGAGATGCATACCTGTGGGTCCTTGTTAATCAAGACTCACAGGTTAAAACAACCACCACCACACACTCGAGGAAGAGCTCTAGCATGTACCATCTGCTATGTTCACTATTAGAAAAAACTCTGCAATAAACCGGCTTCCTGAAGACATTCAAGCATCACAAAATGTATAGAAGAAACCAAACACAAAACAAGGAGCTAGTCTTGAAAGCAGATATAAATGTTGGGGCATATAAAAGTTGATGGCAAGACTTTTGAGGGGATTGCTGGGTCTGTGCTGAACCTAGCATGAAACTTCTTGCATGAAGGAGGACATAGTAAGCAAATGGATGTGGTGTTTAACAAGTAGCACTCAATGGAAGAACAGTGCCCCAGGACACAATGTTGTGCAGTGGAGAAAGCTGTAAAGTAATCTAGACATGACCCTGAATGACTATGATGATGATCATCATTGATTAAATAAGTAATTGAAAGTTAGAATTCTTGATTCGTTCTATCACATGTTCTGTTCATATAAAGTGTTGCCTCATTGTTTGGATCAACGGTTGGTGTCATTGAGGTTTAACTGTGACCAAAATATAGCACTTATAAAGGTTTATCAAGTTGAAACATAATACAAAACAAAAAGTATTTCAGTGTTTGTGCCATGAATGTTCCTACATGTCACAATGCTCAAATAAAACTAATAGATTAGACGAGTGACCCTTTATATGTATCAGACAGACTCACAACTGAGCTTAGATGAAAGCTATAAAACATGAGCAAAGGTCCTGAAAATGAGCCTAAGTTAGGATATGCAGCAGATATGCATCTAGAAGCCAATTTATTGAAGGGGGTGGTTCACTTCATATGCTGATATCTGTGATGAAGCTACCACTTAGAAATGGTTATCATACCAAAATATCATCTATGGACATGTACCTTTTCAAAAAATGTGATTTCAATTTGCCACCTTGAGTGGTACCGATAAGTGAAATTCTGGGCTTTGGCCCATGGACAAATTTAACCCATCCTAGTATTATGAGCAGT